>WAAF01019296.1:12436-27015 GCA_013400475.1 Tricholaema leucomelas
GGGGGGGGGGGGGGGGGGGGGGGGGGGGGGGGGGGGGGGAGGGGAGGAGAGGAGAGGAGAGGAGAGGAGAGGAGAGGGCACACAATCACTCAAGGCCTCCTTCTCTTGGAGCACTGCCTGACATTCTGTGATCTGCAACTAGAGCAGGTTGCTCACAGCCTCACACAACCTGACTTGGGATGCTTCCAGGAATGGGCATCTCCCACCTCTCTGGGCAACCTGGGACAGGCTCCCACCACCCTCACTGCTAAGTATCTCTTCTCTCTCTCTAGTCTGAATGTCCCTCTCTTAGTTCAAACCATCACCCCCCATCCTGTCACAATAGGACTTGCTCAAAAGTCTGTCCCCAGCTTTCTGATCAGTCTCTTGAAATACTGAAAGGCCACCAGAAGGTCTCTCTGGAGCCTTCTCTTCTGCAGGCAGAACAACTCCAACTCACCCTGTGTTCACAGCCAGCTTGGATGGAGCTTTGAGCAATCTGCTTCAGGAGGAGATGTCCCTGCCCATGGCAAGGGGTTGGAACTAGATTGCCTTTAAGGTCCCATCCAACCCAAACCCTTCAGTGATTCTGCACAAGGGAGGCACTGGGTGCGTGGTGGGACCAGGCACAGTGCAAGAGAGAAACCATCCCCAGGGAAATCCATCACTGGACCTCCACTGGAATTGAACTCCAAGCTTTGCAACAGTTGGAGGCTTGGGGTGAGGGAATGCCATGGAAAAAGGAAAAAGGCCAAGGAAAGCTCAGGTTTCACCCCTCAGAGTGCTGTGTTTGTGCCCTTTTGGTGCTGCTTTTTATTTGGATTGATGAATAGTTTGCGGTCTGATGCAAAGCTGACTCTGGCCTGCAGAGCCAAAGTCAACATCAAGTTCTGAGAGCTCCTCGAAGGAGAGCTCTGGAATTACAGAATGGGGGAAAGAAGGAAATAACTGAATAAATGAAAAGCAGCAGCTGCTCTTTGCCTGGCTTTGCCTCATCCTTCCCAGGGACTTTCAGCACTTTCTAAGCTCCTTTTCCCCTGCAGAACAAAGTCACACGTGGGGGATCTCCAGCTTCCTGCCCCACCACTCCTGTAAGCAAAGCTCAGCTCCCACAGGCAGGGCAGAGCCCAAAGCCACTCCTCTACAAACTACCTCCACTTTCATTGTGCAGAACTTCTTCCTCATACCCAACCTGAACCTCCCCTGCTGCAGTTTCAAACCATTGCCCTCATCCTACCACTATAAGGCCCTTCTAAGCAGTCCCTCCCCAACCTTCCCACAGACCCCCTTCAGATGTGGAGGTGCTGGAAGAGGTCCAGAGGAGGGCAAGGAAGCTGAGGAAGGGCCTGGAGAATAAACCTCATGAGGAGCAACTGAGGGAGATGGGAATGGTTAGTTTGAGGAAGAGGAGGCTGAGGGGAGACCTTATTGTTGTCTATGACTACCTGAAGGGACCTTGTGGAGAGGCTGCTGCTGGGCTCTGCTCACAAGGGGGAATGGAGACAGAACAAGGGGGAACGGCCTCGAGCTGAGGCTGGGGAGGTTAAGATTGGAGTGGCCTCAGGCTGAGGCTGGGGAGGTTTAGATTGGAATGGCCTCGAGCTGAGGCTGGGGAGGTTAAGATTGGAGTGGCCTCGAGCTGAGGCTGGGGAGGTTAAGATTGGAGTGGCCTCAGGCTGAGGCTGGGGAGGTTTAGATTGGAGTGGCCTCAAGCTGAGGCTGGGGAGGTTTAGATTGGAATGGCCTCAGGCTGAGGCTGGGGAGGTTTAGATTGGAATGGCCTCGAGCTGAGGCTGGGGAGGTTTAGATTGGACATTAGGAAAAAGTTTTTCCTGGAGAGAGTGGTCAGGGGCTGGAAGGAGCTGCCCAGGGAGGTGCTGGAGTCCCCAACCCTGGCTGTGTTTCAGGGTGGTGTGGATGTGGTGCTCAGGGCTGTGGTTTAAGGTGACTCTTGTAGAGCAGGGTTCTAGGTTGGACTTGGTGCTCCCCTGAGGGGCTTTGCCAACCTGCATGGTTCTGTGATGCTGTGATTCTCTCCCACTCCAAGAGAGAATCCACCCCAGGGAGGACACTCTGGCAGGCTTTTCCATGCAAATTCATTCCTCCTGGAGCTGAGCCCAACACCTTCCCCTCTTGGCACAGCAGGCAGAGGCCAGCCAGGCTGTCAAGAGTTGCTTAGTTAATGCAGGAAAAACCTCAGGTCTGGAGAAAAACAACATTTTCCCACTGCAAAACAAAAAAAATGCAGCCTTCAACTCCTTCCCCTAGTTAATTAAGGCAACACTGCTAATTAGGCTTCCATCTACCCATCTCACGTCCCTTCCTGGGCCAACAGTTTTCTGCCCACCCTGATGCAGTCATCAGCCAGCCTCTCACTGAACAAAAAAGCCCATGAAAGCCACAGAATTGGGCAAGGGCCAGATGCAAACAGCTTCAGCTTCTGGATCTCAGCAGTGTGTCTTGTTTCAGCCAGAGAAACTCAACCCAAGAGAGACTTTTGCCCAAAGGTCTCTCTACAGGGCAGCAGCTCCATGAGTCTGTAAGGCAGTTTAGGATGTTTGTGCCCCAGCTTTGCTCTTGCTGGAGCAGGATCATAGAATCATAGAATCAGTCAGGGTTGGAAGGGAGCACAAGGAGCAGCCAGTTCCAACCCCCCTGCCATGCCCAGGGACACCCTACCCTAGAGCAGGCTGCCCACAGCCTCAGCCAGCCTGGCCTGAAACACCTCCAGGGATGAGGCTTACACCACCTCCCTGGGCAACCCATTCCAGCCTCTCACCACTCTCCTGCTCAACAACTTTCTCCTCACCTCCAGCCTCACTCTCCCCACCTCCAGCTTTGCTCCATTCCCCTCAGTCCTGCCACTCCCTCACAGCCTCAGAAGTCCTTCCCCAGCTTTTTTTGTAGCCCCCTTCAGATTCTGGCAGGCCACAAGAAGGTCCCCTGGGAACCTCCTCTGCTCCAGCCTGCACAGCCCCAACTCTTTCAGTCTGTCCTCATAGGAAAAGACCTTCAAGCTCCTCAAGTCCAATCATTGGTTCCACACTGACAAGTCCTTGACTAAACCAAATCCCTCAGCACAACATCTAATCACTATGAATGGTTGGGAAGGACCACCAGGATCCAACCTTCCTAAAGGCATTGAAGGCATTTCCCAGCCCTAGTGGTTCTCTGGTTGGATGATATTTGTGTGTCTGAGCACCTCCTCTCAGGCTGGCTGAAGCACCCTCCTGGTGTGGCCATGTTTCAGGCTTGCTGGGGGGTGTGGGGCTGCTTGTTTGTGTCTGTTTGTGTCTCCATCCTGGCTGTTTGTTGTTCAGGCTGTGTTTCCCTCCACATATGTCTCCGTGGCTATGTGCCTGATTGTGTAGGAGAGCTTCCCAGTGGCTTTCTGGTGCCATTCCCAGGCAGCTTCCACAGCAAAAGGCTCATTCTGCAGTTATTAATCAGTGAGGGGAGAAGAGGAGAAACACTGAGCAGTGCTTAATGCACAGAGAAAACCCAAATGGGGAAACAAATGTAAGAAGGCTACAAGGAGGCTTGGGAGCAGCCTTCCAGTGGCTGAAAGGTGCTATGAGAAAGCTGTAGAGGGACTTTGGACAAGGGTTTGGAGTGATAGAGTCATAGAATCAGTCAGGGTTGGAAGGGACCACAAGGAGCAGCCAGTTCCAACCCCCCTGCCATGCCCAGGGACACCCTACCCTAGAGCAGGCTGCACATAGCCTCAGCCAGCCTGGCCTGAAACACCTCCAGCCATGGGGCCTCAACCACCTCCCTGGGCAACCCATTCCAGCCTCTCACCACTCTCCTGCTCAACAACTTCCTCCTCACCTCCAGCCTCACTCTCCCCACCTCCAGCTTTGCTCCATTCCCCCCAGTCCTCTCACTCCCTGACAGCCTAAAAAGTCCCTCCCCAGCTTTTTTGTAGCCCCCTTCAGCTCCTGGAAGGCCACAAGAAGGTCCCCTGGGAGCCTCCTCTTCTGCAGCCTGCACAGCCCCAACTCTTTCAGTCTGTGCTCACAGCAGAGCTGCTGCAGCCCTCTCAGCATCCTCCTGGCCCTGCTCTGGACACACTTCAGCATCTCCACATCCCTCTTGTAATGGAGGCTCCAGAACTGGATGCAGTACTCCAGGTGAGGTCTCAGCCGAGCAGAGTAGAGAGGGAGAATCACCTCCCTTGCCCTGCTGGCCACACTTCTCCTGATGCAGCCCAGGAATAAGATAAGGGGGATTGAATCCTCCTCCCAGGAGGGTTCAAACAGCTCAGCTCACAGACCACTGTGTAGAAGCATCACTTGGGTTATCTCCACGACAAAGGGCTCAGGGGGTCCCATCCATTACCTTCCTTCTCAGCACCCCTCTTGGGTTCATTTCTTTAACAAATCTTCCCTCGGCATCTCGATGGAAAGAGCCCAGAGATAATAACAGCAGATACTTGGTGACCTCTGGGATTCCTGAAGTGATCAAACTGTCAGATAAAGGAATAAATCTTTCTCGTGGGCTGGGGATTAAATCAGAGAGTGTTAGCTCTGGCAGCTTCTTATTTATTTCTGTTCTCTTAAATTGCATTTCCCATCCCCCCACGAAGAGCTCTTGCTGCCTGCAGCCGTAAATTACTGCAAGCCTTCGTGGTGAGTTTAGACACTGAGTCTCTTAACCTTGCAAACACCTCTTGTTTCTCTTAATGGTCTCTGAAAGCTCTCAGGGAAGAGGAAGCTAAAGGGGGAATATGATTTGATGCTAGGCACATCCCTTGGCATTGCACTGCAGTGCGACCCTGGCTGAAGAGCACTTCGAGCCCACAGTGTGTAACTCTTGGCTGTTTCACTGACCAACTGCATGACCTTGGAGGCAGAATTTCATCCTGGCTCTGCTCAACTTTTCATCTCCCCCTGCTTCTACACAGCTTCTTAGGGCTGGAGCCTACAGGAAAGCTGGGGAGGGACCTTTTAGGCTGTCAGGTAGAGATAGGACTGGGGGGGGAATGGAACAAAGCTGGAAATGGGGAGATTCAGACTGGAGGTTAGGAAGAAGTTGTTCAGCATGAGGGTGGTGAGAGCCTGGAATGGGTTGCTCAGGGAGGTGGTGGAAGCCTCATCCCTGGTGGAGCTTAAGGCCAGGCTGGATGAGGCTCTGGACAGGGTCCTCAGAGAGGTTGTGGAGCCTCCTTCTCTGGAGCCTTTCAAGGCTTGTCTGGATGTGTTCCTCTGTGATCTGTGTTAGCATTGTCCTGCTCTGGCAGGAGGGTTGGACTGGATGATCTCCTTGGGTCCCTTCCAACTCCTAATATCCTGGGAGCCTGTGAAAGGTGAGTGGCAGGAGGCTGGGGCCAGGCTCTGCTGGGTGATGCCAGTGCCAGCACAAGGGGCAGTGCTGGAAGCTGAGGTATAGGAAGTTTCATTTGAACATGAGGAGGAATTTCTTCCCTGTGAGGGTGACAGAGCCCTGGAGCAGGCTGCCCAGGGGGGTTGTGGAGTCTCCCTCTCTGGAGATATTCAATACCTGCCTGGATGTGTTCCTGTGTGATCTGCTCTGGGTGCTCCTGCTCTGGCAGTGGGGTTGGACTGGCTGAACTTTGGAGGTCCCTTCCAGCCCCTGCCATTCTGTGACTCTATGATCAGACTCTGACTCTCCAGCCTGTAGGTTTGGGGTTTTTTATTAGCCTCCTTATAGCAAATCCTCCCCAAACTTCCCAAGCAGGACCTCCTTGTCCAACCATTTGTATTTTACACCCGCCCTGGATTTACTGCTTTATAAATAGCGAGAGCTTTATCTCCACTGTAAAGCAGCAACTTCAACTTAAAGCTAAATGCATAATTTACTGCAAATTAAACTTAATGGGACTGGAATAATTATGTTGACTTTTTGGAAGTACTTAAGGATAAATACATGATTAGATATTTTGCACACCGCGAGGAAATATTTATTTGGAAGCACAAATTCTTCCCATTGAGCTTTTCTTTGGATGGAGCACTTGGAGGTGACACTCTCAGCATATAGATTACAGCACCATTAAGGCTACTTAAATGAATTAAACACCACCCCCCTCCCCCCCCAACCCCTGCATTTACAGCGCTGGAGAGATGGGAAAGCTCCAGTGGAATGTGGTGTCTGTACCAGCGGTTGGCTGCAGGGACATGGGGAGCCTTGGATGAGGCTTTTCAGCCTGCATCCAAAGCAGAAGTGCCATGGGAGTGCCTGCAGAGTTGAGTGGTCCATGGGAACAAGGGCATTGCACAAGGTAATCCCACACAGGGACCTGGAATAATGGGACTGAACTGGGGTACCAGGCTGGAACTCTGGTACGAGGCTCAAGCTGGGATACCAAGCAGAAACTGGGGTACCAGGCACAAAGTGGGGTAACAGGCACAAAGTAGGGTAACAGGCAGAAACTTGGGTAACAGACATAAACTGGGGTACCAGGCACAAAGTGGGGTAACAGGCACAGATTGGGGTAACAGGCACAGAGTAGGGTAACAAGCAGAAACTTGGGTAACAGACATAAACTGGGGTACCAGGCACAAAGTGGGGTAACAGGCACAGATTGGGGTAAAAGGCAGAAACTTGGGTAACAGACATAAACTGGGGTACCAGGCACAAAGTGGGGTAACAGGCACAGATTGGGGTAACAAGCACAGAGTAGGGTAACAGGCAGAAACTTGGGTAACAGACATAAACTGGGGTACCAGGCACAAAGTGGGATAACAGGCACAGATTGGGGTAACAGGCACAGAGTAGTGTAACAGGCATAAAACTGGGGTAACAGGCACAGACTGGGGTAAGAGGCACAAATTGGGGTAGCAGGCACAGACTGGGGTGCCAGACACCAACTGGGTAAGAGGCACAGACTGAGGTAAGAGGCACAAATTGGGGTAGCAGGCACAGACTGGGGTGCCAGACACAAACTGGAGTAAGAGGCAGAGACTGGGGTAAGTGGCATAAGCTGGGGTAGCAGGCACAGACTGGGGTGCCAGACACCAACTGGGTAAGAGGCACAGAGTGGGGTAACAGGCACAGATTGAGGTAAGAGGCACAAATTGGGGTAGCAAGCACAGACTGTGGTGCCAGACACAAACTGGAGTAAGAGGCAGAGACTGGGGTAAGTGGCATAAGCTGGGGTAGCAGGCACAGACTGGGGTGCCAGACACCAACTGGGTAAGAGGCACAGAGTGGGGTAACAGGCACAGATTGAGGTAAGAGGCACAAATTGGGGTAGCAAGCACAGACTGTGGTGCCAGACACAAACTGGAGTAAGAGGCAGAGACTGGGGTAAGTGGCATAAGCTGGGGTAGCAGGCACAGACTGGGGTGCCAGACACCAACTGGGTAAGAGGCACAGAGTGGGGTAACAGGCACAGACTGGGGTACCAGACACAAACTGGGGTAGCAGGCACAGACTGGGGCAGCAGGCACAGCCTGGGTTAAGTGGCATAAACTGGGTAGCAGGCACACACTGGGTACCAGGCAGGAACTTCAACATAAGAAGTTCCATCTAAACCTGAGGAGTAGCTTCATTAATTTAAGGGTGCTGGAGCCCTGGAGCAGGCTGCCCAGATTGGTGATGGAGTCTCCATCTCTGGAGACATTCAAAACCCACCTGGAGGTGTTCCTGTGTGACCTTCTCTAGGTGACCCTGCCTTGGCAGGGGGGTTGGCCTCGATGATCTCCAGAGGTCCCTCCCAACCCCTACCATTCTGTGACCCCCACACACACTTCTTTCCAAAAAGTGAACTGAGCCACACTGGTCCTAACTCATGTTTTGTTCCCAAAGGATTTGGGTTTTCTGGCAGTGGCTCCATTTTAGAGCCAAACATGTGCTTGACTTGCAGGTTCTCCAGGGGCTGTGCCTGCAGATAGACCCTCACAAGCCAAAGCCTCACAGGTGGGATCTTGACTCCATTTTACTGCAGTTTTTGACACATGTGTAGGTCTGTCACCAAGTGGTGCCACCACCTTCAGCTTTGAGGACAAGAGTGCTGATGCAAACATCAGCCTGTTACTTGCTGCCCCAGAGAGGAGGAAGGAGGGGAAAGTGGATGTGAGTTGCTCCTGCTCCAAGAAGACCTCCAGCAGCCTTCTGCACCCATGGTTTCACTGGGATTCCTGGTGGGTCTTGCACAGATGGGTCTAGCTGCTGAGCGAACGGAGCCATCTCCAGTGAAGCCTCATCCCTGGAAGTTGTTAAGGCCAGGCTGGATGTGCCTCTGAGCAACCTGATCTAGTATGAGGTGTCCCTGCCCATGGCAGAGGAGTTGGAGCTGGATGATCCTTGAGGTCCCTTCCAGCCCTGACAACCCTATGATTCTATATGGCACAGGGAACCACAGAATCCCAGACTGGTAGGGATTGAAGGGACCTCTGGAGATCATTCAGCCCAAGCCCCCTGCCAAAGCAGGACCACCTAGGGAAGGCCACACAGGAATGCACCCAGATGGGTTCTGAAAGTTTCCAGAGAAGGAGACAGCAAAGGGCATCTGACACAATCATAGAATCAAGCAGGTTGGAAGAGAGCTCCAAGCTCAGCCAGTCCAACCTAGCACCCAGCCCTGGCCAATCAACCAGACCATGGCACTAAGTGCCCCAGCCAGGCTTGGCTTCAACACCTCCAGGGACAGCAACTCCACCATCTCCCTGGGCAGCCCATTCCAATGCCAATCACTCTCTCTGCCAACAACTTCCTCCTAACATCCAGCCTCAACCTGCCCTGGCACAGCTTGAGACTGTGTCCCCTTCTTCTGTCCCTGGCTGCCTGGCAGCAGAGCCCAACCCCACCTGGCTACAACCTCCCTTCAGGCAGTTGCAGCCAGCAATGAGCTCTGCCCTGAGCCTCCTTTTCTCCAGAGGCTTTTTGTTTGGGGCAGGATGGTCATGATGGTGTTGGCAAGGAGAGAGCAAAGCATCCACTGGGAACACCAACCCCTGCAGGCAGGAGGACAGGGGAAGATGAAGAGGTCCCACCTGGCACCTCTGCAAGTGCTGCCGGACAGCAGCCAGGGGCCAGAGCCAGACTCCCTCGGCACACCCAGCGCAGTCAGCCCAGATTAGGGCACAGGTCTGTGAAGGGAACATGAATATCTTGGTCCCTTCCAACAATGGCATGGCACTGGCTTTGGGGAACTATTAGCAGCTCCTCTGGGGTGTGCATGCAGAGATAACAGTGCTAAGGAGGCCTTCAGCTGCTGAGTAGCTCCCAAGGGGCCAACCCTGGGCACAGGGGAGGGCACATTTGGATTAGTGATTGAAATGCAAAGTGCTGCACCCAAGCGGCTCTAATCCCTCCACGCCTGGCAGAGAGGCACCTGTGGCCATGCCAAGGCTCTCTTGGCTCTTCTAGATCAGGAGAAAAGGCATTTTGCTTCAACTGTGTTCAGTTTTGAGTTCCCCAGTTGAAAGGGGACAGGGACCTGCTGGAGAAGGTCCAGTGGAGGGCTATGAGGATGATGAGGGGACTGGAGCACTGCCTGAGGAGAGGCTGAGGGACCTGGGGCTGCTTAGTCTGGAGAAGACTGAGAGGGGATTGAATCACTGTTTAGATCTATCTGAGGGCTGGGGGTCAGGAGAGGGGGACAGGCTCTGCTCACTGCTCCCTGGGATAGGACAAGCAGCAATGGATGGAAGCTGCAGCACAGGAGGTTCCAGCTCAACACAAGGGGAACTTCTTGACTGGAAGGGTCCCAGAGCCCTGGCACAGGCTGCCCAGAGAGGTTGTGGAGTCTCCTTCCCTGGAGCCTTTCAAGGCCTGTCTGGATGTGTTGCTGTGTGCCCTGAGGTAGATTTGTATGCTCCTGCTCTGGCAGGCAGGTTGGACTTGATGATGTCTTTGGGTCCCTTCCAACCCCTGACATCCTGTGAGTCTGTGATCCTCTCGTCTCATCCCCATCCCCCAACACATCACTCACCAGGCCATGCTGATGAACCAAAATTGAGACATCTCCATGGGACATCTCCCTAGGATGGGGACCTGGACTTCTGGTCTGCAGGACAGTTCCAGTTACCGCTGGCTGTCCCAGTCTCTTTGAGATGTTGCAGGGATGAAGCAAGGAAGGAAAGTGATGTCACCCACCTGCCCCAGCTCCCAGGGTCTCAGAGAACCACCAAACTCAGCCACCACCAAACTCAGCCACCGGGACCTCTGGACAGAAACAGCTCTGTGCTGGAGGTCATGGTACAGAAGGGGCAAGTTGCGGTCCCTGGTGGCAGCAGGGCCCCAGGGAGCAGCTGCAGGCTCTCTCTTCACTGCAGCCCAGCTGATGGAATGATGACTTCCATAAAACCAGGGCAAAGGATTTGTCAGCATTAGCAACAGGTGACAGTGAGTGCCCAATGAGCTGTGGCTGAAATGCAGCTCGGGAAGAGCGAGGCTCCAGCTCTGGCAAGGAGGGTCTGCAGGCATGGGAGAAATCCCAGAATCCCAGCATGGTAGGGCTTGGAAGGGACCTCTGGAGACTGTTCAGTCCCACCCTCCCTACTCAAGCAGGGGCACTCACAGCAGCTTGCCCAGGATCCCAGTGTCCAGATGGGTGTGGAAGCTCTCCAGACAAGGAGACTCCACAGCTTCTCTGGGCAGCCTGCTCCAGGGCTCAGCACCCTGACACCAAACAAGTTTCTCCTCCTGCTCAGATGGAACCTCCTGGGTTCCACTTTGTGCCCACTGCCCTTTATCCTGTCACTGGGCACCACTGACAAGAGTCTGGCCTCATCCTTTTGCCCCCAACCCTTTATCTCTTGCTGAGCACTGCTCAGATCCCCTCTGGGGCTGCTCCTCTCCAGGCTCAGCAGCCTCAGGGCTCTCAACTTTCCTGCTCACTCAGCATTTCCAGGCCCCTCAGCATTTTAGTGTCCCTCCAGGAGACTCTATCCAATAGTTTCTTGTCTCTCTTGAACTGGGAAGCCCAGAACTGAGCCCAGTACTCCAGCTGTGTCTCCAGAAATCAAAAGCAGCTCTGGATGGCTGAGCCACCAAGCTGGTGACCAGCCCAGCTATGTGCCCTGGGACTGGCAGTTTGTCACATGGGAGCCAGGGAGTCCTGATGCTCACAATCACACAGCAACAACCTTGCCAAAGGCTTCTCTCGTTTCTCAGAGAGAATTTCATCAGCTGCTTTCCAGTTTGGTCTGGTTTCAGGACTGGATTTTTGCTCACATTCACCAACAATGACTAGCAGGTGAGAAGAGGCAGGAGTGGGACATTGCTGATGGCTTCGGGGCCACAGGGAAGCTGCTCTGGTGTGCAGCTTCTCCCCAGGCAGGAGCCAATGTCCCCAAACAAAGAATGGAACAAAGCTGGAAATGGGGAGATTCAGAGTGGATGTCAGGAGGAAGTTCTTCACCATGAGGGTGGTGAGAGCCTGGAAGGGGTTGCCCAGAGAGGTGGTGGAAGCCTCATCCCTGGAGGTGTTTAAGGCCAGGCTGGATGAGGCTCTGACCAGCCTGATCTAGTGTGAGGTGTCCCTGCCTATGGCAGGGGGTTGGAACTGGATGATCCTTGTGGTCCCTTCCAACCCTGACTGATTCTATCATTCTATCCACATCATCCTAAATCTGTTTTATCATGAAGACATTTTTTAGTGGCCTTCCAGTGTTATATTGGGAGTGGTGAGAGCCTGGAAGGGGTTGCCCAGGGAGGTGGTGGAAGCCTCATCCCTGGAGATGCTTAAGGCCAGGCTGGTTGAGGCTCTGGTCAGCCTAATCTAGTGTGAGGTGTCCCTGCCCATAGGAGGGGAGTTGGAACTGGCTGATCCTTGTGGTCCCTTCCAACCCTGACTGATTCTCAGCAGATCCAGGCACTGGAGGCACTGGAGGCTGCAGGGGCCAGCCCTACTCATGCCCCAACAACTGGGGCAGAGCCACTGACTGAGGTGACTCTGCCCTTCAGGAAGAGCTCCATGAGGCTTAGAGATGAGGAACTCATTCCCACACAGCCCTGCTTAGGGTTGCTCCACAGCCCAGGGGTGATGTTCACACCCAGAGCCCTTCCCAAGTGCAGGTCTTGATTTCAATTTGCATTATTCCCCTTTCTATTATTTATCAGTAAAACCCAATTACCACATCCTGCACCAACCTTAATTAAAGATGAAAACCAGTCCTGACGAGTCAATTAGATCCTCCCCCCCTTGGTCTCCATTAAATTAAGACTCAAGTGTTACTGGAAGTGTTTCACATCACAACACATTTAACTGAAGGCTGCTGTGTAATAAATAAATCACAGCAGACAACGCAGGAGCTTCCTTCTCCTGAAGGCTCTTCTTGCAACAGCATTTCACTCTCCACCTGGGAAGTGCACTGAAGGAGCTTCATTTTCCTCCAGAACAGCTCTTCCAACACTGGGAAACTTCCAGCCTAAGTTTTACATGAAGCTGTGGCCATCTGACCACTGCAGAATCATAGAATCAACCAGGTTGGAAGAGACCTCCAAGCTCAGCCAGTCCAACCTAGCCCCCAGCCCTATCCAGTCAACCAGACCATGGCACTCATGGACCTCTGGAGATCATTCAGCCCAAGCCCCCTGCCAAAGCAGGACCACCTAGGGAAGGCCACACAGGAATGCACCCAGATGGGTTCTGAAAGTCTCCAGAGGAGACAGCAAAGGGCATCTGACACAATCATAGAATCAACCAGGTTGAAAGAGACCTCCAAGCTCAGCCAGCCCAACCTAGCACCCAGCCCTGACCAATCAACCAGACCATGGCACTAAGTGCCTCATCCAGGCTTGGCTTCAACACCTCCAGGCACAGAGACTCCACCACCTCCCTGGGCAGCCCATTCCAATGCCAATCACACTCTCTGACAACAACTTCCTCCTAACATCCAGCCTAGACCTCCCCTGGCACAACTTGAGGCTGTGTCCCCTTCTTCTGTTGCTGGCTGCCTGGCAGAAGAGCCCAACCCCACCTGGCTACAGCCTCCCTTCAGGGAGCTGCAGACAGCAATGAGCTCTGCCCTGAGCCTCCTCTTCTGCAGGCTGCACACCCCCAGCTCCCTCAGCCTCTCCTCACAGGGCTGTGCTCCAGGCCCCTCCCCAGCCTTGCTGCCCTTCTCTGGACACCTTCCAGCATCTCAACATCTCTCCTGAACTGAGGTTCCCAGAAGCACCATAAGAGGTTCTGAGCTCTAGGCTGGCTGCCAGGTGTTGCCTGGTCACAGAATCATTGATAGTTTTAGTTGGAAAAGGCCTTTAAGGTCATTGAGTCCAATCATTCTCTAACTCCACCAAATTTGGTGCTAAACCATGGCCCTCAGCACCAAATCTCTGCAGCTTTTGAACACCTCCAGGCATGGGGATTCAATCACCTCCCTGGGCAGCCTGTGCCAGTTGGAGAACCCTTTCAGGGAAGAAATTTCTTCTACCATGCAACCTAAACCTCCCCTGGGGCAATTTCAGGCCATTTCCTCTCATCCTATCAGTTAGTCCTTAAGAGACCAACCCCAACCTCACTCCAACCTCCTTTCAGGGAGCTGCAGAGAGCCAGGTCTCCCCTCAGCCTCTTTTTCTCCAGGCTGAACACCCCCAGCTCCCTCAGCTGCTCTTCACCAGACCTGTGCTCTAGATCACTTACCACCCCCTTCTTCACCTACCTTCCCCTGTTCTCCAAACCCTTCCCCAGATTTGTTGCCCTTCTCTGGACCTGCTCTAGCACCTTGACATCCTTCTTGGAGTGAGAGCCTCAAAACCGAACCCAGGATTGAAGGCTGAGTACAGGAGGACAATCTGTAAAAGTCTCCCCTGGTGCTGCTTGTCAAACTATTCCTGATGCAGCTCCTGGGCCAAGATCCCCCTATGCTGCTAGGAGGAAAAGCTGTGCCAGGCAAGCCAGGCTCCTCTGCCTGGTGCTGGCTGAATATGGCTCCTCTGTGCCAGTTTTCCAGTCCTGGAAGTTGTCCTTGCAAATGTTTTCCCTTGAGAACCAAGACACAGCTGCCATTGGAGGTCTTCTCTTTGGAGCTGCCTGCTGGGTGCCTCCATCAGGGCTCCCCCATCCCAGCTCCTGGGTCAGCAGCAGCGAAAGAAATGCAGAGGCCATCACGAATTTGGAACATTTATTTATGCAACTGATCTTCTTCAAAGGAAAGAAAGCCCAGAAGAGTAATAATTAGAGTTTAAAAAAAGCCAGTTCACAACAGCTGGGTGTGAGTGAGACAATCCACACGGGCCCTGCCCCTCCTCCACCATCCCCCCCTCCCACCTGCCCTCGGTCCCACCACACCAACCTCCTCCAAGGTGGACTAAAAGCACCCCAGAATGGTTTGGGGTCAGAAAGGACCTTAAAGATCATCTAGATCCCAACCTCCCTCCAACGTGGACTAAAAGCATTCCAGAATGGTTTGAGGTTGGAAGGGACCTTAAAGATCATCTAGATCCCAACCTCCTTCCAAAGTGGACTAAAAGCATCCCAGAATGGTTTGAGGTTGGAAGGGACCTTAAAGATCATCTAGATCCCAACCTCCTCCAAGGTGGACTAAAAGCATCCCAGAATGGTTTGGGGTCAGAAGGGACCTTAAAGATCATCTAGATCCCAACCTCCCTCCAACGTGGACTAAAAGCATCCCAGAATGGTTTGAGGTCGGAAGGGACCTTAAAGATCATCTAGATCCCAACCTCCT
>WAAF01019296.1:28020-42553 GCA_013400475.1 Tricholaema leucomelas
CTTTCCTTTCCTTTCCTTTCCTTTCCTTTCCTTTCCTTTCCTTTCCTTTCCTTTTTTCTTATTTTTCCTTTTCTTTTCTTTTTTCTTTTATTTTCTTTTTAAAAATTTCTGTTTTCTTTTCTTTTTTTTTTGTTGTTCTTTTTTTTTTTCTTATTAAGAAGAAAAAAAATAAAGCACCACTCCAACCTGTAATACCAATAAACATCATCCATCTTAAGAACAGGATTTATAGTTTCTCTAGATAGTTCTATATATATCTTTTCTATGTACAGAATGGCCTCACCTCAGCATCAGATGAGCATCTCAGTTGGAAATGGCTTGGGGTTTTCCAGCACTTTGATTCCAAAGTTTCCCCTTCCCAAGAGATGCCTCCCCCCCAAAAAAAAATAAAACCCAAATAAATCAAGCCCAGAGACATCCAGCAAGGAGATATCAAACCCAAAAATAATCTTGCTTTTAAAACATATATATACAGCTCCTCCTGGCTCTGCTGTCTCTTCAGGACTAAATGGGGGGGTTTACTTGTCAGGTTTTGAACTCTTTCTGCCAACACTTTGCTGTGGGATGCTCCTTCTCTCTGGACCAAGGGAGGATGCAGGTGGTCCAGGCTACTGGTACAGCTGGGATGAAGCAGCAGCATCCCTCCAAGCTCCAGTGTCAGCCTCATCCCATCCCTCAGGAATCTTAAAGGCTCAGCTCAGCCATTTTCATACAAAACCAAACAATTTCTGCAGCCTGGGACTTCTCTGTACCCACCACAAAGCAGCTGACTGCAGGACCCTGGGACCTCTCTGTACCCACCACAAAGCAGCTGCCTGCAGGACTCTGGGACCTCTCTGCACCCACCACAAAGCAGCTGCCTGCAGGACTCTGGGACCTCTCTGCACCCACCACAAAGCAGCTGCCTGCAGGACTCTGGGACCTCTCTGCACCCACCACAAAGCAGCTGCCTGCAGGACTCTGGGACCTCTCTGCACCCACCACAAAGCAGCTGCCTGCAGGACTCTGGGACCTCCCTGCACCCACCACACAGCACCTTCCCTGCAGCACGCTAGGACACCAAGGACACATCTACAGAGAGATGGGGACTGGGACATGGACATTATTCCAAGTCAGGGCCTGCAGTGCCAGTACCAGTTACTGCTGTAACTGGACCACTCTGCAGGCTTTGGTGGGCTAAAAAGCCTTCTTGGTCAGGAGATAGCATGGCCACACAGCATGGTCAGACAGCAGGGATGGGAGGAAGGGGAATGATGTTGTATAGCCCTTGGAATAAGTCATTGTCAGGCCATGTGAATTGATCAAGTGAGCAGATGGGAAAGCCAAGTGCCTGGGCAAAACCTCCTGATGCTCCTAGAATCCCAGCAAGTGAGTCCTCTTCTGAGGAAGGGCAGAGGGCACAGACTGATCTCAATGCTCTGCTCCACCCTTGAAAAGTGGATGGAAACATCTTCTGGGTTTGCTCACTCAGGAAGCAGCTGTTTGGGCCCCGTAGCCTTTGTGCTGCAGTTTGGTCCAGTCAAATGCTGTCTTCCAAAGCCTTCAGCCATGGTATGGATGGGATCCCAGGGGGAGGGATCCCCAGTGTCCAGGGAAGCTTCCCCTGCCCTGGGCAGATGGCACAGAAGGATGGGGGAGCATGGAGGACTGCAGGGGCATGAAGGATGGGAGATGAAGTGTGGTGGTGGGATGAAGGCACGTGGAGGACACTTTCTCATCTGCTCTGCTCTACTCCCTCTTAGAAATGACTGTGAAGGGTTCTGCCTGGCCCTTGAGACAGAAGCAACCTCCGCTCAGTTTGAGGCAGACCCCAGAGGTGCATCCCTCAGGGTGCATCCTCTTGAGGCCATGTGCAAGGAGAGAAACCCCAGCCCATAGCCTGACTGCAACCAGGCTGTGAGCAGAACCCCTTGGCACTAGCACAGCATCAGGGAAGTGTCATCTCACACCTACCTGCAGCAGGGTGAAGCCAAAAAGCATCAGGTCCCTTCAATCACTGACCCTATATGCATGGGGACCTCCCTGCCCTGAAGCACTGCAACAACTGACCCCATGCCAACACCATCATCAAACCCAACCATCCCTATTCACCCACCCCAGCAAAAGCCAAGCAGCACCAGTGGGCAACTGCCTGGGGACAGCATCCAGGAGACATATAGGATGGACCTGAACTTGGAGGACTTTGGCTTAGGGCACCAAAAGTGTCTTGAATGATTCACAAGGGAAGGGTTAAAACCAAACCTGTGGGATGGTGACTTTGGGTCAGCCCAGGAGGAATTAATTGGAGATGGAGAAGGTGATGTGGAGATGGAGGGGAACCATCGCTTGAAATGCTTTGCAAAGGCACCAGGAGGGGCCTGGGTGATTCCCTGCAGAGGGACATTGTGTGCCCTGTGTCCCCCATGCCACAGAGTGAGCCCAGGCAGCCACTGAGCCCCAGCTCCATCTCCTATCCCTCATCCTCGCTCTGTCTGGGGCTGGGTCCACAAAGAACTCACAGAACTCAAAAAAGCAAAGCTCAGACTCCTGGTGTGGACAGGCAGAAACTGAAGAGCTTCTCTCAGGGTCTTGCTCCAGCTCAGAATGTCCTCACCAAGGACAAAACTTGCCAGCAGCCATCTGGGCTCCTCGAAGAGCAGCTTTAATTCCACGTACAAAAAGCAACATCTCTTCTCCCAATATCCCTCCTTCCCAGCTGGGAAATGGCCTCAGCTCCTTCTGTCCAACTCCTCCTCCTCCTCCTCTCCCTGGCTTCCTCTCCAGCTGCTTCAGAGATGCCCAGGCAGCGCCGTGAGGTCTCATCCTGCGCACACCAACCCCACAGCCGTGACTCAAAGCGAGGCAGGGACGGGACGAGTCGTGGCGTCTTGGACAGGCTGGGGGCAGGAAGGAGAGCTGGAGAGTGGAGGATGAAGATGGGGAGCAGCCAACACACCCCCACATCCTTCTGTTTTCCTTCAACTGGTGGCTTTTGCTGTCGGGTCCTTTGCTGTTTCCCTCCTCACCTTCGGCACTAACGCAACGTCCGAGTGCGAAGCGCGGCTGGCACCACCCCTGCGCGGGCCCTTGCTGCCCTGCTCCTGGCAAGGTGCTATCTGGTCTCCAGGGACTCCAGATATTCCAGTGCTATGTCATAGCAGAAGTGATACTGCTCCTGTTTGGAGAAGAGAGAGAGTGTTACGAGCCCAGGTGTTCTGCTTCCCTTCTCAAGGCAAATCAGGCTTTGACAGCCCTCAGGAGAAGCCCTGGAAGGGTTCTGTGGATATGGCTCCTCTTGCTGGGGGCTGTGTCCCTCTCCTGTCCTCCCTGACACTCCTGCTGAAGCAACAGCCAGGGGAAACTCTGCTTTTGGCACAGGACCCCCATTGCTGTGGAGGGGAATGAGCCCTTCACCTGGATGCAAAGGCGCTGCACACACCGAACCTCCTGCACTCTGGGAGCACATGGCACCTCCTGCTGCCCCCAAGGAAGGACCAGCACTCTGCCACCCCTTACCATGGCAATACAGGTTGTTCACTACACCAGGGTACAAACCAGGCAGCACCACTGTGGGGCTCCTCTGAGGAGCCTCACTCATGGAATCCTCTCACAGCCCTGCAGTGATTGGCACCCGTCTGCTGGAGCAGGTCCAGAGTGGGCCATGAAGATGATCAGAGGGACTGAGGCACCTCCTCTGTGGGGACAGGCTGGGAGAACTGGGGCTGCTCAGCCTGGAGAAGAGAAGGCTCCAAGGGAGACCTTAGAGCAGCCTTCCAGTACATGAAGGGGCTACAGGAAAGCTGGGGAGGGACTTTTGACAAGGGCTGGGAGTGCCAGGATGGAGGACAACGAATTGAAGCTGAAAGAGGGGAGACTGAGACTAGAGATGAGGAAGAAATCCCTTACAGCAAGGGTGGGGAGGGACTGGCACAGGTTGCTCAGGCAGGTTCTAGATGCTCCTTCCAAGGAGGTGTTCAGGGCCAGGTTGGATGAGGCCTTGAGCAACCTGGGCTGGTGGGAGGTGTCCCTGGCCATAGCAGTGGGGTTGGAAGTGGATGATCTTCAAGGTTCTTTCCAACCCAATTTGTGCTTAAGAGTGGTTTGGATGTGGTGCTTAGGGATATGGTTTAAAGTGAATCATGTTGAGTAGGGTTCTAGGTTTGGCTTGGTGATCCTGAGGGGCTTTGCCAGCCTGCATGTCTCTGTGATTCTGTGATTCTATTAATCAATCATCAGATGGAGGCAGAGACATGGGAATGATGAGCTGTGGGGTCAGAAGTGTCTGAACTAAGAGCCCAGCCCTGAAGTCAAGGAGCTTCTTTATTGTTGAGTTCAGTGGAGGCTGCAAACAGGCAACCTGCTCAGGAAGAGTGCCCTTGGCCTCGCTGCATCTGCTGTCCAGAGCACCCTGCCCCAGCTGCCAGAACATTCCTCAGCTCAAATCCTCCTGCTGCAGATAACAAAGTGCCATTTTTCACCCCTGGCAGAGATTGTGGCCTGGCTGTTTGCTTTGCATGGCAAGAGAGGTGTGAAGGGAAGTCTCAGGAGCTTTCCACTTCCCAACATCGACATTTTCCAAAGGAAATGCCAAACAAAGGAGTGGTTTGGTGCTGAGGGCAAAGCCTGAGCTGCCTGCAATGGCTGGGCCACAGCCAAGGGGTGTGAGTAGGAAAGCCTCGTCCTGAGCCCACAGCTGGGCTGGGCTCTCCCATCCTTTCCCTTTCCTGAGAGCTACAGACAGTGCCAGCATCTTCCCACCCTCTGCTCCCCTCCAGCTGCATGGAGGCAAGGCCCAGGCAGGGCTGGCTGCTGGTTTTATAGCCAAAGCCACTGCAGCTGGGTTTGTGAAGGCAGCCTCCTTCATCTTCCTCACCCTCTACCTGACCTGTTCTTGGGCTCTTCCATCCTACAATGCACAGCACAGCAAAACCAGGGGAGCTCAGACCTTGGAACCATAGAGTGCATCAGCTTGGAAGAGACTCTTAAAGGTCATCTTGTCTAACCCCCCTGCAGTCAGCAAGGACATCCCCAACTAGATCAGACTGCTCACAGCCCCACCAAGCCTGACCTTGGCTGTCTCCAGAGGTGGGACCTCCACCACCCCCTGGGCAATCTGTTCCACCACCCTCATGGTGAAGAGCTTCTTCCCAATGTCCAACTTAAATCTACCCTGCCCTAGTTTAAACCCTTTGCCCCTTGTTCTCGTGCTACAGGCCCATGGCAACAGTCCCTCTCCAGCCTTCTTGCAGGCCCCCTCCAGGTACTGGGAGACCACCTGAAGGGGACCTAAAGGAAGGCTGGAGAGGGAAGTGCCCATTGCCAGGAGATGCTGCTCCTTCGAGCATCCCAAATGCAAACCCAATCAGAGTTTGAGGCGGGGAAAACTCTTCAGATCAGGTTTCTGATGCTGCTGTGAGCTCTGGGACATGGTGAGAACACCCTGAGGGGTGACAACACCTCCCCAAACCCCGAGCAGCAAGCACAGGATCGCAGCTTGAGCACCGGCAGGCAAATCCTGTTATCCCCGGCGCGGGTGGGCGGCTGCTTGGGGACTGCAGGTGGGAAAAGGCAGCCAGGGAGAAGGGCTTCAAAGTCAGGGAGCTGCGAGAGCTTAGATTAAAAGCACAAAATGCTTTCTGGATTAAGCAAAGGGATTGTTGCCATTTATCATCACAAAAACAACCCCCCCCAGGCCAGCAGAGGGGGAAGGCTCTCGGGCAGCGGGGAAGGGCTATGCGCTGGCTGCTCTCTGCCGGGCTGGGCCAGGATCCGACCTCCCAGTGACTCCAGGAGATTGGGATTCCCAGAATAGATGGTTCAGGTTCATCTGAGGCTGGAGGATGCTCATGTCCTGATGGGAAATGTTGCCTCTTTTCCTTCTTTAATACCTTTGCAATTTAGCCCAATGGGTTGGGTGGCTTCATGCTTGTCACATCAGCTTCCCATCATCTGCATCCCTCCCCCTGCTCCCCTCTCTCCCCTCCCTCACCTTCTCCTCCACTTTTAATTCCTAATGCAAATCACATCTCCTCCACAAAACCATTTCATTTTACAACTTAGGGATTTTATCATCTAAACAGGGTAAACATTTGCTGGATGATTGCTTTTAAAACATTAGGAGGAAAACCTGGATGCCTCCACCACAGGGACAGGGACTCACCTGCTCCGTGCCCTGCCCTCTCATCAAGGACCTGATAGGGCACAAGCTGCTCACCCTGGTCCACTGCCACCTCCAGCATTCTCATCATGACATGTGGCTCCATCACTACCCCCAGCAGCTTGTTCCCCAATGAATTACACTCAAGACCCCACCTGGAGTCCTGTGTGCAGTTCTGGAGCCCTCAACACAAGAAGGACAGGGGGGCAGAGGGGTTGGACTTGATGGTCCCTTCCAACCCCTAACATCCTGTGATCCTGTGACATGGAAATGTTGGAGCCAGTCCAGAGGAGGCCACGAAAATGCTCAGAGGGCTGCAGCAGCTCTGCTATGAGGACAGGCTGAGAGAGTTGGGGCTCTGCAGCCTGGAGAGGAGATGGCTTCCAGGAGACCTTGGAGTAGCCTTGCAGTATCTGAAGGGGGCTACAGGAAGGCTGGGGAGGGACTATTGACAAGGCCTTGCAATGACAGGACGAGGGGGAATGGGTTTGAACCGGCAGAGGAGAGATTCAAACTAGATATTAGGAAAGGGCTCTCTGCAGTGAGGGTGGTGAGACCCTGGCACAGGTTGCCCAGGGAGGTTGTGGAGCACAGAAGCACAGAATGTGACCTTTGATCTTCTGTGCTTCTGTGCTCCACAACTTCCCTGAAGGTGTTCAGGACCAGGTTGGATGAGGCCTTGAGCAACCTGTTCTAGTGGGAAGTTGGGTTGGAACTGGATGATCCTTGAGGTCCCTTCCAACCTAAACCATTCTATGATTCTAAGACCCAGCTCCCTTTTCTATTCCTAACAGGAATTTGTTTCCTCCTTTGAGGCTCCTTACTGCACCTTGGAGCTGCTCTCAGCATCACAAACGCTCTGAGGACCTGTGAGGGCATCCCATGAGTGAAAGCCAAACTGCCTCAGTGCTTCTGGGAAGGTTTCCCAACAAGCCAACACCAAGGGCACATTAGCACAGTGAGATCAAAGCAAGCTTCAACACAGACTACTCTCAAGAGCTCCTCCCTGTCCAGCCCAGCCCACAGCACGGTGCTGGCACACTCACCAAGACAAGATCTGCACCAAGATGCCCACAGTGCTAATCACAGACTGCTTTGGGTTGGAAGGGACCTTAAAGATCATCCAGTTCCAACCCCCTCCCATGGGCAGGGACACCTCCCACTAGACCAGGTTGCTTAAGGTCCAAGCCAACCTGGCTTTGAGCACTTCCAGGCTTGGAGCTTCGAGGACGTCTCTGGGCAACTTGTTCCAGTGCCTCAGCACTCCCATGGGGAACAATTTCATCCTGATGTCTCATCTGAATCCAGCTTCTTCCAGTTTGAAGCTGTCACCCTTTGTTCTGTCACTCCATACCTTCATCAAAAGTCCCTCTCCAGCTGTCCAAATCCTGGATGCTGCTCTAAGGTCTCCCCAGAGCCTTCTCTTCTCCAGGTTGAAGAACCTCAACTCTCCCAGGCTGTCTTCATGGCAGAGGTGCTCCAGCCCTCTGAGGTCCTCACACTATGAAGGCTTTGGGATGGGGAAGGAGGTGTTTTGGGAGGTCAGCATCCCCCAGCTCCTCTCCTCCCCTCCAGAGGGATGGTCAGGGCCCAGCACTGGCAGTGTTTGGTGCTTACCAAGGTCTCTACCATATTAGGCTTGTAGTTGCGCAGGGTCTTGGCAGCGTAGAAGACATCTGCCATGTTGTGACACTTGATCATCTCCAGGATCATGGTGGAGGCACAGAAGGTGCCACTTCGGCCACCTCCGTTCCTGGTGGGAGAAAACACACAGTGGGGTGGTGAAAAGATGACATTCAGAGCATCTCCCTGCTCCCTGTAACTCTCCCTTCCTCCACCCATCCATGCATTCCAGGATATGTCCTAGAAGAAGGGTTCAGAGCCTAAATTCCTCCTAGACCAGGGGACCTGAACCAGATCTATGTGGTGGCAGAAGCTATGATCCTGCCTTCTGGTCCTCACAAGAGCCACAACAGAGCATTAAAAAACAGTTTTTTGGATCACTGGGGCTGGATCTTGGATATCTGGGCTCAGTTTCCAGCCCTGCCATGGACTGATTCCTCATGTGACACTGAGGAAGCCACTGTGTCCCTCTACCATCCTCTTCCCATCTGCAGGATGACCCAGGGCTGATGACCTGTTGGGTGCTGCTTGGCTGAAAAAGCCACCCCACGTTTCTGGGTACATGCCCCCATTCTGGCCTGAAACCATCCCACACCACCACATCTGATCTCTGGCAGCAAAGAGGGTGGGGAGAGGAAGAGAGGACCTGAAGGGAGTGGTTTATAAAGCATGCTCCCAAGTTGCCCTTGGGCTAATGAAGGCAGACAAAGCTCTAAGTCACTTTTGATCCAAGGCTCCCCTGCTGTCTCCACCAATCTAGGAATGTGCTGGGTCCCATCTGAGAGCACTCAGATGTGAGATGAGGTGACAGGGTTGGGCCACCTGCCAAGGGCAAGGGGGCTGGGGTGAATGGCAGGGCTCTGCTAGCAGGTGTCACTGGTGCTGAGCATCCCTCTCACAAAGGAGGCTTGACAAGGTGACCCTAACTCATGGAGTGGGAGAGACTGCACCACTCCCAGGGCAGTGGTGGAGTCTCCAGCCCTGGTGTGGTTTCAGAGCTGTGCAGATGTGATGCTGAGGACCATGGTTTAGTGGTGACCTGGCAACGCTGGGTTGATGGTTGGGCAGGATGATCTTAAAGGTCTCTCACAACCAAAACCATCCCATGATTGTATCTGGGGACAATGTCACCCTGGTGAGGGACTTTGGGAGGAGCTCCAGGCAGAACCGTGGAGATGTTATCTGGTGGCATCTGCCTCCACACAGCAGCTCACTCCTCTCCAGCTGACACTCACAAGCAGTGCACCACAGTCCTGCCATCGCCGCTCTCCTTCTGCCACCTCTCCACTTGGGCCAGGAGGTGCAGGAAGGACTTCTTGGAGTCTGGAGTGTCTCGGTAGGCAGACCACCGCAGGTACTGGAAATGCCGGACCATCAGGTGCCCCTCCTGCAACTGCAAAAGCAAACCTCAGCAGCTTGAACCTGTGACCTGCCCTCACTTGCCTCCACTGGAGGTTCTGATGGGTTTGGAAGCATCAATAGTTGAGGAAGAGAGTAAAACCCTGTCCTGGATGCTTCAGCTCACACTGCTTCCATCAGCCCCTCCTGCCTGGGGGAAGCTCCACTGGAAGGGTTTATCCTAAGTCACAGCATCTTGAGCTGTCTCTATTTACAGTGAGGGTGGTGAGACACTGTCACAGGTTGAGGGTGGTGAAACACTGGCACAGGTTGCCCAGGGAGGTTGTGGAGCACAGAAGCACCCAATGTGATCAAAGATCACATTGGGTGCTTCTGTGCTCCACAACCTCCCTGGAGGTGTTCAAGGCCAGGCTGGATGCGGGAGGTGTCCCTGCCTATGGAGGGGGTTGGAATTGGCTGAGCTTTGAGGTCCCTTCCAACCTAAGCCATTCTATGATCTCTCAAACCCCTTTACCAGACCTCTGAGCCTCCCCAAGGCTTCTCCATCACATCCTTGTCCTGCATGCAGAAGACCCCAGAGGATGTGTTTCTGCTGTGTTTGCTGTAAACCAGGAGGCTGAGGAGAAGCTGCCAGGCGCAGAGGAGGGAAGCAGTGGAGGTGCACCTTAATGCCCTGGTAATCTGGTTAGCTCTGAGGCTAATCTGGTTAGCAGGCTGCAGGAGGAGAATTAGAGCCACAAAGCTAAAAGAATCCAGGCTTTAGCCAGGCTGATGTGGAGCTCTCACTCAGAAGTCCTCAGAGCTTCAGGAGTAGCTGATGGGATCAAACCATGGTTCACACACTCCAGCCCCTCCTCAGAGCTCAGCAGCATTCATGTTGGGAGCACACAGTGAAGGAGAAAGTGGAGGTCAGATGCAGATGAGGCCTCTTCAGCTCTTGAGGGTTCCCTGAGGGTTCCCTCCACCCAATTTCAGCTGCCTGACGAACAGGGCAAGCACCCTCACAGGCTCACAGGATGTTAGGGGTTGGAAAGGGCCCAAAGGGATCATCCAGTCCAATCTCCCTGTCAGAGCAGGACCATACAAACCTATCTCAGGGCACACAAGAACACGTCCAGACAGGCCTTGAAAGGCTCCACAGCCCCTCTGGGCAGCCTGTGCCAGTGCTCTGGGACCCTTCCAGGAAAGAAGTTGCCCCTTGTGTTGAGCTGCAACCTCCTGTGCTGCAGCTTCCATCCATTGCTGCTTGTCCTATCCCAGGGAGCAGTGAGCAGAGCCTGTCCCCCACTCCTGACCCCCAACCATCAGTGAGTTATAAACATTTATTAGATCCCCTCTCAGTCTTCTCCAGACTAAGCAGCCCCAGGTCCCTCAGCCTCTCCTCCTCAAGCAGTGCTCCAGTCCCCTCATCATCCTCATAGTGCTCCCTTGGGCTCTCTCCAGCAGGTCTCTGTCCCTCTTAAACACCAGACCTGCTCCAACCAGCAGGACCACACATTGCTGTGGCTCTGCCTGGGGAATGGGTTTTGGGGGAGCACAGTGCCCACTCCAGCACACCTCAAACACACAAGAGCTTCTCTGATCCTTTTTGGGAGCTCCAGTGTGGGCTGATGATGTGGCTGGGATGAGTTGACCTCCTCAGGCTCAAGGTTTTGCTTCCAGCTGGGAGCCAGGAAGGCAGAGGCGGAAGATGAAAGATAAGTAGAGTTAAAACAGCAGAAGACTCTGCCAGCCCAGGGAGGAAAGCTCTGGGGCACGTTTTGAAGCTCAGGTGGAAGCTGTCTAGCTCTGGAGGACTTGTGACAACCACCAACGCCTGGTTCCCCTCCAGCCAGTAGGGCTTGGCAAGAAGCAGCTCCTTGCATCCTCCAGAACTCCTCCAGGGATCTGCTCTCTGGGAAAATCTCTCCTTAGCTGCAGAGTTTTCAGCCACACTGCATTTTAACTTAGTGTGGGCTGTGTTCTGCCACCAGAGAGCACAGCACTTGTGGGGAAAGGTTTTGTGCTGACACCAGGTCATGAGCTGGGCTTGATGATCTCAGAGGACTATTCCAGCCTCAGTGATTCTGTGATGTGTCAGATGCTCCTCTGGGGAGCACAATCCAAACCTCTGTGTTTAGAGTCCAGACAATTAGGATTTACCTCCCCCAATCCCAGCTCCCACACTGAAGCACCTTTACCAGCCAGGCCATCAGCCAAGCCACACACACCCTCTCCCAAGGGTGTCCAAAGACCTTCAGTGGGACCTTCAGTGGGACATTGGCCTCAACCAAGGCAAGCCTCAGGAGATTTAAAGTCTTCATGGATTCCACCTCTTCACAGCTGGCTTTGCAGTGAAACCAGCTTTAACTCCATGTACAAGCCCTGTGAGGAGAGGCTGAGGGAGCTGGGGGTGTGCAGCCTGCAGAAGAGGAGGCTCAGGGCAGAGCTCATTGCTGTCTGCAGCTACCTGAAAGGAAGCTGTAGCCAGGTGGGGTAGGGCTCTGCTGCCAGGCACCCAGGAACAGAACAAGAGGACACAGCCTCAAGCTGTGCCAGGGCAGGTTCAGGCTGGGTGTTAGGAAGTTCTTCACAGCAAGAGTGATTGGCATTGGAATGGGCTGCTCGGGGAGGTGCTGGAGTCACCATCCCTGGAGGTGTTTAAAAGGAGGCTGCATGAGGCACTTAGTGCCATAGGTTAGTTAATTAGAAGGGTTAGGTGATAGGTTGGACTTGATGATCTTGAAGGTCTTTTCCAACCTGCTTAATTCTGTGATTCTGTACAGCTCTGCACCCACACAGCCTCTCCACCAATCCTGTCCCTTCTCCATTCCACCACATTTCTCTTCATTTAAGGACAAGGTGAACCAGTCAAGAGTCAATGCAACAAGGACAACAGGTGAAAGCCTGTGCAGATCGCTCCACCCTTCAGGAAGAAAGCTCTGCTGGTCCCAAGGAAACTTCCACGCCCATGTGGGGAGTCTCCATCCTGTGACACGTGTGGCAGGGCAGAGATGGACCTCCAGGCAGGATGAGAAAGGTCTTCCTACAGAGTTATCCACCATTTGAAGGAAGCTGTGAACTCCAGAGAGGCTGGATGGAGTCAACAGCATTTCATAGGCTCCTTTTTGGCAGGAGGAGATCAGGGGCTACATCTGCTGCAGGAGATGGGTTAGGCTGAAGAAGACACCACTACCCACAGCACCATTCAGTGAGTTTGCATGGAGAGCTCCCTGGGCAGGCAATGACAAGCTCTAGAACTGCATAGCCTTGCTAGATACATCATCCTTCTGCTCTCCAAAGTTCCTCAGTCCTTTGAAGAAGCTCTTGGTGAGTCCCCCAATGAGGAGGCCAACAAAAGCAATCCACGCCCTGCAAGTGACCTCACCCAGCCGTGACTCCTGCACTGAGAGATGCTTGGGGTGCACCTAGACACACACACACACACACACACACACAGAGACATGCAGGAAGCCTCTCTCTGACCTCCCTTCACTGGCAAGGAGCCAGAGGAGAGATCCTCACCCGAGTGATGTTCTGGACTCGGAAGAGCCTGGACACGACGTCCTCATCTGCCGCTCCGGAAACATACTCCACCTCCATGGGACCATACTGCTGGAGCCCTGGCTCAGGCCAGTACTGCAGGCAGGGCTGTGGAGAGAAGAAGTGCAAATCACCGTGACCAGGGACATGTACTGGAACATGAGGAAGGGGCAACATGGAGTGGAAGGGAGTTGTGGGTGCTGGACAGAAGAGGGTCTTGTGGCACAGGAGGTGGCCCCAGGGCAGGCTGCTGGACCCACCACGCTGTCAGCACACAGACCTTGCTCTGCTGGATGGAGGAACCCCCAGCTCGTTGAGGTTGAAAGGTTATGTCCACCCCTAGCATCCATATAGCCCGGTGCTGGATGCATGAACACAAGAGCTGATGCTCCTGGAGAAAGACTTTGCTGGTCCAGGAGGCTGCAGGATAGGCCCTGCCTCAGCCTGGTCACAATGATGGAGCAGGGCATGGCTGCTCCAAGTCTGCTCCCAAAGCCCACTGGCTTCAGAAGCTGCTCTGCCATCAGTAGCAAGAAAGGACCTGGAGGTGGTGGCTGACAGTTAGCTGAATATGACACAAGGTGTGACCAGGTGGCTGAGAAGACCAACAGCATCCAGGCTTGGATCAGCAACCCTGTGGCCACAGGACCAGGGCAGTGATTGTACTGGGCACTGGTGAGGCCACACCTAGAGTACTGGGCTCAGATTTGGGGTCCTCACTCCAAGAAGGACATTGAGGTGCTGGAGCATGTCCAGAGAAGTGCAATGAACCTGGTGAAGGGTCTGGAGAATAGGGCTGGGGAGGAGCAGCTGAGGGAATTGGGGTTGGAGCCAGATGGGGCATGGACTCTTCTCCCTGGTAACAAGTGATAGGACAAGAGGAAACAGCCTCAAGTTGCACCTGGGGAGGTTTAGGTTGGACATAAGGAAGAATCTCTTCCCCAGAAGAGCTGTGAAGCCCTGGCCCAGGCTGCCCAGGGCAGTGGTGGAGTCACCATCCCTGCAGGAGCTCCAAAGCCATGCAGATGCAGTGCTGAGGGACACAGGTTAGTGTCAGGCACCTGGCAGCGTTGACAGCCAGACTTGATGATCTGAAAGACCTTTTCCAAGCTAAAGGATCTAATGTATAGCACCACAGGCTGCCAGTCCCCTCACCCCACGACCACATCATCCCACCAAGTCAAAACAACCTCAGCCTGCAAGCCAGGAGAAACCTGTGGAAGCAAATCCTGTTCTCCTCCATGCCTCCAGCACAGCCCTGACAGCTGGCTGGGTCGGTGGGTCAGGGCTGTGACTGTTTTGAGAGGGTGACAGCTGGCAAAGCAGCATGGACACAAAATAGATGATGTTTGCCACCAGACTTTAACAGGGCATTTAGCATCCCAGGCTGTCTAACGGCTTGGGCCTAACTGCATGGCAAACGTGGTGGAGAAATAATTGGTTATTAATAGGGGCCATAAATCTCCAGCAGCTCTCAGCCTTCCAGCCTCAGAGCTGTAATTTGGATATTAAAACTTCCTTCAGCAAGATGAAGTTCAAGTGAGGGATCCAGCATCCAAAGTCACCTTTTGGAGCTGCCTGCTGCAAAGGTTGATTTATTACCTGTTGGTTCTAAACTGGTAAACATTTAAGACCCAGCTGGTCCTGTAGCACAGACATCCCTGAAGGAGAGATGTCCAGAGAGGGAGGTAGGGCTGAGGAATGAAGAAAAATCATAGAATCACAGAATTGGGTTGGGTTGGAAAAGACCTTTGAAGATCATCGAGTCCAACTGTCAACCTAACCCCACCGTGGCCATAAAACCATGTCCCAGAGTGCTGTGGCCATCAACCTAACCCCACCACGGCCATAAAACCATGTCCCAGAGTGCTGTGGCCATCAACCTAACCCCAC
>WAAF01019296.1:43241-118566 GCA_013400475.1 Tricholaema leucomelas
ATCACCCTAACCCTCCTGTGGCCATAAATCCATGTCCCAGAGTGCTGTGGCCATCAACCTAACCCCACTGTGGCCATAAAACCATGTCCCAGAGTGCTGTGGCCACACATTTTCTGGATACCTCCAGGGAAAGTGACTCCAGCACCTCCCTGGGCAGCCTCTTCCGATGCCTGACCACTCTTGCATAAAGATATTTTTGGTGACATCCAACCTAAACTTCCCCTGGTGCAACTTGAGCCCATTTCCTCTCATGCTATCACCTGATACTAGGGAGAAGAGATCAACCCCGACCTGGGTCCAATCTTTCAGGGAGCTGTGGAGAGTCAGAAGGTCTGAGCCTCCTTTTCTCCATGCTCAACAACTCCAGTTCCCTCAGCTGCTCTGAACCAGGCTTGTTCTTCCTCAGCTCCAGTCTCATCCTGCTCTGCCTCAGCTTCAAACCATTCCCCCTTGTTCTCTCTAGACACCCTCATGAAAAGTCCCTCTGCAGCCTTCCTGTAGGATCCCTTCAGCTACTGGAAGGCAGCTCTAAGGTCCCCCTGGAGACTTCTCTTCTCCAGGCTGAACAACCTCAGCTCCCTCAGCCTATCCTCATAGCAGAGGTGCCCCAGCCCTTGGGCATCATCTTTGTGGCCTCCTCTGCACTATCTCTCAACAGCTCTGTGCCCTTCTTATGATGAAGACACCAGAGCTGGACCCACACAGTCCTGCAGAGCAGGAAGAGTTTAAAATGTTGATAGAACATCATGGAGTTTCCTGTACAAACATAGGCTGGGCAGTGACTGGCTTGAGAGCAGCCCTGAGGAGAGGGACTTGGGGGTGCTGCTGGACAAGAAGCTCAGCATGAGCCAGCAGTGTGCACTTGCAGCTCAGAGAGCAACCAGAGCCTGGGCTGCAGCAAGAGCAGTGTGGGCAGCAGGGTGAGGGAAGTGATCCTGCCCCTCTGCTCTGCACTGGTGAGACCCCACCTGGAGCACTGCATCCAGTTCTGGAGCCCCTGGGACAGGAGGGCTATGGATGTGCTGGAAGGGCTCCAGAGAAGGGCCATGCAGATGAGCAGAGGGCTGGAGCTGCTCTGCTGTGAGGAGAGACTGAGGAAGTTGGGGCTGTGCAGGCTGGAGAGGAGAAAGCTCCCAGGTGACCTTCTTGTGGCCTTTCAGTATCTTAAGGGGGCTACAGGAAAGCTGGGGAGGGACTTTTTAGCCTGTCGGGTAGCGATAGGCCTGGGGGGAATGGAGCAAAGCTGGAGATGGGGAGAGTCAGAGTGGATGTTAGGAAGGAGTTTTCAGCACGAGGGTGGTGAGAGGCTGGAATGGGTTGCCCAGGGAGGGGGTTGGGGCCCCATGGCTGGAGGTGTTTCAGGCCAGGCTGGCTGAGGCTGTGGGCAGCCTGCTCTAGGGTAGGGTGTCCCTGGGCATGGCAGGGGGGTTGGAACTGGCTGCTCCTTGTGGTCCCTTCCAACCCTGACTAATTCTATGATTCTAAAGGTTCCCTCCATGGCTCTGCACGTGCCCATCATGTTTATATAGACAAGCAAACACCAGTTTGGCTCACACCAGTTTGCACACTGGTGCTGCATCCCTCTGCACCCTTCCAGCAAGCGTTTTGGGTCATTTACATCAAGTATCTGATCTCAACTGGTAACATAAGCCTGCTAATGAAGTCTTCTCCAGACATCCATTAAGAGTCCATAATGCTAATTTTATGTAAAAATCCAGTAAGTTTCCTCATTGAATTAACATTACAGACCTGCAGCTGACTTTTATATCCACTTTAGTGGCTGTAAGAGCTTCCAGGTATCTCTCTGGGGAGTGCTGCACCAGGAGAGGGAGGCTGAGCATAGCCCCCAGCTCTCCAGCTTCTGCTGCCTCTCCCCAGGGTGGCAGAGGACATCTCCCCTCCCATTCAGCACACCAGCACACTCCATCACACCAGAAAACCCAGAGGGCAGCTACTTTACAGCAGGTTGGTTTATAAAGCAGCATTCACAAGCCACCAGTGACCTTGGAAGATGAATGTGAGGCATCTCCAGTGCCTCACTTTCCCTGTTGTAAGAGGATACAAATCAGACTTTTATCACAAAGGTACACTTGCCACTAACCTTCTGTCCTCCTGAGGTCATCAGCAAAGACTGTAGTGCAGCAGAGCAACATCAACACAACGCCAACACCAGTGTCAACACCAAGGCAAAGGCCAACATCAATGCCAGCATCAGTGCCAAGGCCAACACCAAGACCAAGGCCAATAGCCAGGCCAACATCAATGATGTTGCAACACAGCCAGGCTGGTTTGCTTCTTTGGCTCCAGCCCTGTGTTTGCAGGGCATAAATCTTGGGTGCTGCAGCCAGTCTCACCCTTCTCCCAGGAGAAGGAGCTGAGTGAGCAAGGCAGAGGCTGCAGCACTGCCAAGGTGGTGAGGACAGAGTAGGTCAAGAGAGGTTCTCCTCCCTCTCCGCTCTGCGCTGGTGAGGCCACATCTGGAATACTGTGTCCAGTTCGGGGCCACTCAGTTCAAGAAGAACCTCAGGGAACTGCTTCAAAGAGTCCAGCACTGAGGCAAAAAGATGGTGAAGGCAGTAGGACAGGCTGAGGGAGCTGGGGCTTGGAGCAGAGGAGCTTGTGGGCTGCCCTCATTGCCCAGGATAAATACGTACAGGGCAGTGGCAGGAGGACAGAGCCAGGCTCTGCTCAGGGATATCCAGTGATAAGAAAAAGGGCAATGGGTGCCAGCTGGAGCAGAGGAGGTGCCACATGAACATAAGGGGAAACTTCTTCATTGTGAGGGTGACAAAACACTGACACAGGCTGCTCAGGGAGGTTGTGGAGCCTCCTTCTCTGGCGACTTCCAAACCTGCCTGGATGCATTCCTGTGTGGGACCTACTCTGGGTGATCCTGCTCTGGCAGGGGGGTTGGACTGGATGATCTTTGGAGGGCTCTTCCAGCCCCTGGCACTCTGTGGGTTCTGTGGGGCTGGCAGCACTCACCCAGGCAGAGTTGGACTGGTTGAGCTGGTTGAGCATGACGATGGAGGTGCAGCCGTAGTCGTAGACCAACCGCCAGAAGTCGGTGGTGGTGTTCTGCAGAGGGTGCAGGGTGACGATGAAGGCAGCACTCCTGGTGTAGCTCTGTGCAGAGAGGAGACAAGCACCACTCAGGACGTGGAGACAGCGCTGAAGTAACTGCTGTCCCACCCCAAAAAACCCAGGGCAACCAGAAGATAAGTGGCACCAAAGCCAGATCTTCTCCATGTGTAAGCAGAGCTGGCTTCCCTGGCACGGCCTTGGACCCTCCATGTCCTGGTGCAGTAAGAACAGGTCTAAGTGACCCCTGCCCTTGGTCAGGGTGAAAGCTGCAGCTCTCTGCTCTCACAGCAAGGGCTATCTTGCAGAAGTGACTTGGAAACCTTTGAGCCAGGAGCACAAGTTGTGGAGTTGCTGTTGAGAGGTTGTGGAGTCTCCTTCTCTGGAGACTTTCCAAGCCTGTCTGGATGTGTTCCTCTGTGATCTGTGTTAGATTGTGTGGTCCTGCTCTGGAAGGGGGTTTGGACTGGATGATCTGCTTGGGTGCCTAACGTCCTGTGATCCTGTGAGTTGTGGCTGCCAGATGGCTCCAGCTCCCAGCTCTGCAGCCTGGCCCCAAATGAAATCATCACCCATGGCATCATCCCACCCACGGTGTCTCAACACTGCTAGGTTTCAAGAACAGCTAAGAGACAACCACTGACCTGAGCTCAGTGGGGTTTTGGGGGGAGAAAAGAAAACCTCCAAAGGAAAGACCTCAGAGACAGCAAGAGGAAAGGGAGGGGGGAGGGAAATGAAATCATTTCTCTGTGTCTCATTGGTGCTTTGAATGAGTTTTGTCCCCTTGGTCATTTTGACCCAGCTTGCTAAGGGACTGGGAGCCCACACCTTGGCAATCAGACTTTTAAATTAGCACATTTTAGCTCAAGCCTCCTCAGATAGAGGAACAGAGCAGAGAACATTCTGTGCCCAGGAATTAGCTCCACTCTCTGCTAACAGGGAGTCCTCTGGCTGCTGCAAACCTCCTCATTTAGCTCATGGAAATCAAAGGATCATAAAGACCTCCAAGTTCATCAAGTCCAAACCTAAAGCAAACACCACCATGGCCATTAAAGCATGGCCCCAAGTGCCATGTCTACACAGTTCTTGAACACCTCCAAGGATGGTGACTCCAGCACCTCCCCGGGCAGCCTGTTCCAATCTCTGACCACTCTGACAGCAAAGAAATTCTTCCTAAGCTCCAATCTCCCTTGGTGCAACTCGAGGCCATTTCCTCCTTTCATGTCACTTGTTACTAGCCAGAAGAGACCAACCCCCACCTGGCTCCAACCTTTCAGGACCTGAAGGTCTGCCCTCGGGCTCCTCTTCTCCAGACTAAACACCCCCATCTCCCTCAGCTGCTCCTCCCCAGCCCTGTTCTCCAGACCCTTCAATGCCTTTATTGAATCTTTACTCCTGCCCCTGGGGCAGCAGTGAGACTCCTGCCTCTTGGTGAGAGCTCCTTGCTCTCAGGAAGGGTGAGAAGTGAGGTGAAGCAGGTTTCATAGGGCAATGACCAGGGAACAACCTTGGCACCTGCAGTCCCTTGGCATTGGTGTGACAGCAGCGGGCACAGAAAGGGCAAGCACCAGCACCACACTCAGCACCAGTGCTGGGCAGCACAGGTGACACTGGACAGACTGACTGAGCAAACCACTTTGGCACTCAGGAAAAATGAGACTTTTGGGGGTTTTCTCCCTGAAAGAGGGAGAAAGGTTTTATCCCTTCAGCAAGAATTGCATCCAAAGGGCTTTTTCCAGCTCTCCTTTTTTTTTCTCTGACCCTGTAGCAGAGATTAAAGGAGGCTCAGTGAGGTATAAAAATAAACTGGATATGCAAACACCAAGCAAGCTGAAAACAAAGCTCCCATTCCTGGGTTGCCAAAGCCTGCAGCTCACTGGGTGCAGCTCCCCAGCAGCCACCTCCACCCCCAACCTGCTTTTTGCTGCGAGAGCAGGTACCAGGGACCTGAGATCTGCACAAAGACACAACATGACAGATCACCTCTTGGGGGGAAAGGAGCTGGGCTAAGCCTGGTGCTGGTGCCTAGCTGTAAGGAGGGCTCAGGGAAGGTGCCTGGGGTATGATGGTGGCTCAGCAATGCCCAGGCAAAGCATCCAGCTAGTTTCAAGGAGAAAAAAATGGGTTTGGTGATAAATGACCCATTGCTGGGTGTGGGCACAGAATCCATGGTGTCCCCTTTGCTCTGCTTTGTGGTCCTCAGCAGGTAGGAAATAGCTTTGCCATCACAGGTGTCGCTTCTGACTGCACCAGGGGATCCATGGTGGCTTCAGGACCAATGTGAGCCCCCTGAATTGCACCAGAACAGGTGGAAGGATGCACAACAGGGTGCTGAAGAGGAGCTCAATGCTACCAACCAAGGATGGGTTGGATGGGGTCTTGGGCAATCTGGACTAGTGGAGAGTGGGCTGGAACTAGATGATCTTTAAGGTCCCTCCCAAACCAAACCATTCAATGATTCTATGATTCTATAACCCTTCCAAGAGCTTCTTGTCCCTCCTATGCTCCATTTTGCTACACCATGAACGAAGAATCTTTGTCTGCAGCTTGCAAGAGGAGGCTAAAAGCCCTTCCAAAACAAAGCAAGATGCTGCTCCCCTAAAGAAAGGGGTGAAGGGCCCCACTGTGCTGCTCCCAGCCCTCCCTCCCTCTGCACACAGCTACCAAAAGCCTTTACACCCTTGTGCAAAACAAGGTCATGCATGCCAACCACGCAAGGTTTTGCCATGAGGAGGCAGTCAAGACAACCCCAAAGGTCTCCTTACATCAGTTAAGGCCGCGTTGATGTAGTTGTTGCTGTCTCCATCCACGGAGATGAGGAAGGGAAGGCATCGGTCGGGCGGCAGCACGTCCATGCTGCGGTTCCTCTCCCGGTTGCGGGGCAGCAGGGCGATGCTGCACTCCTCCACGTCCAGGTGAGGAGTCACCGAGTTCAGGGTCTGCAGGTACACAGCTCCACTTAGCTCTCTTCCTGTCTGCACCAGACCCCCCCACCCCCCGCCACAGCCTGCTGGTCCCAGCCATGGTGGGCATCAGGTGTGCGAGGGTGTTGCAGGGTTGGGATGAAGAAGCTTTGGAGCTGCTCACCTGAAACTCCTCCCGCAGCTGTGAGGAGTTGCTCTGTGGCTCTATCCTCACCATCTCCTTGTAGGTGGGCTTGAACTCGCTGGCAGGAATGCTGGTCTCCCCACACAGGCAGGCTTCCAGGATGGCATCGTGAATGAAGACATACTGCTCCTGGCACGGGGAGGAGAGGGGCAAAGGGCTGAGCCCCCAGCACCAGCCCCACCTGCCCCCGGCCGCCCTCGGCGCCACCTCACCTCTGTCTGTATCATGTTGATCCGCCGCGAGCACAAGGTCTTGACGCAGTTGTAGATGTCCACCACACCCTCACACTCAGCCATGTCCAACATCACATCCAGGACAATGTAGCAGCCAGTTCTGCCCGTGCCAGCGCTGGGGATGGGACAGCAAAGCCATTCTCAGCGCCCACAGCAGCCAAAAGCAGTCCAAGACCGCAGCGGGCACGGAGCAAGGTCTGTGTGGGTGAGGGCTCCACATACAGCCCCTGGCCATGGATGTGGGGACACAGGCAGGGCTGTCAGGACCTCACACACCTCTGTAACCAGAATCTGGTTTTGCCTTAAACCACTCTCTCCACCAGCAGCCCAGGGGTTGTGTGGCAGTCAGGCTGCAGGTGGGAGGTTGGGCACTCACAATGAGGTTCATTTTTGCTTTAAGACACCAAAACAGCTCTTTTTTTTTGCAACCAGACCAGCAGCAGTCAAACCACCTGAGTGCTGGCAGTCCTCTGGGATCCCACTCCAAACAAAAAAGAAGAGGAGGATGCTCAGCACCAAGACCTGAGAGCACAGGGAGGTATTCCCAGTGCAGAGGGGGTCTGAACTCCCCCAGGACAGACCTTTGGGTCAAGGTTGTGCCTATCAGGATGCCTGGAGCCAGACAGACCAGAATGAAAAAAATCACAGCATCACAGGTTGGAAAAGACCTCTAAGATCATCCAGTCCAACCATCAACCCACCACCACCATGGCCACTGAAACACGTCCCCAAGTGCCATGTCTACACAGGTTTTGAACAGCTCCAGGGATGGGGACTCCACCAGCATCCTGGGCAGCCTCTGCCTCTGCCTGACCACTCTTGCAATGAAGAATTTTCTCCTAATACCAAAAGAAGATTAGAAGAAACTTCTTGACTGAAAGGGAACTGAAACACTGGCACAGGCTGCCCAGGGAGCTGGTGGAGTCCCCATCCCTGGAGCTGTTTCAAAGAGGCAGAGATGTGGTGCTGAGGGCCATGGTTTAGCCCCAGCCCTGGTGGAGTTAGAGAATGGTTGGACTGGATGCTCTTGAAAGCCTTTTCCATGTTTCCTCATGTCCAGCCCAAACCTTCCCTGGTGCAACTTGAGGCTGTTTCCTCTTACCACTTGTTACTAGGAAGAAGAGATCAACTCCCACCTCACTCCAATCTCCTTTCAGGCAGTTGTATGGAGCCAGAAGGTCTCCCCTCAGGCTCCTCTTCTCCATGCTGAACGACCCCAAGTCCCTCAGCTGCTCCTCACAAGCCCTGTGCTCTGGACCCTGATCCAGCCAGATACCCAAAATCCAGGTGTGACTGGACTCCCAGCCAAAGACCCCTCCCCATAACAAGTCAGGAACAGAACCATCTCCCTGCTCCTTTCCTCCCAAGCCTTCCCCAGTGAGAGGCTCATTTCTGGGGCTGATGAATCAGTGCTGGTGATTATGGGTGATTACAGGCTGCGGGCACTAATCACCCTCGCTGCTGCCGGTGAATGAATACTGATGAGGCAATCGACAGGGACAAATCAAATCAAGTAACTCCCTCCTACTCATCAGCTCCTCCTTGTTTGCCCAGTGGAGGAAGAGCCAATAACCTATCGTCTGCAGACGTCTGCTCAGGGGACAGCAAGCCACTGCTCCCACTCATACTGCCACCAGTTGCCTCCCACCTCCCGTGTCCCCGTGGCTAAGCCTCCTGGGGACAGCACTGTGGGAACCCAAGAATGTCCTGCTACCCCCTCCAACTCTCTTCCTTTGGCCAGATCCAACATCCTGATCTTGCCATCAGTAGCAGTTGAGCTGCCTGTCCCTCTCATCCAGTCACTTACAGGTGCTGGGCCAGCTCCCAGAGTGTGCTGCTCCCTGCTTGTCTGCCTGGACCACCCACAGCCCCTCCATTCCTGCTGTCCCCAGCCCAGTGGTGACATTTTACAGCTGGATGCCATCCCAGTTCAGTTTTGAGTTCCCCAGTTGAAGGGGGACAGAGATCTGCTGGAGAGGGTCCAAGGGAGGGCTACAAGGATGATGAGGGGACAGCAGCACTGCCTGATGAGGAGAGGCTGAGGGACCTGGGGCTGTTTAGTCTGGAGAAGAGAAGACTGAGAGGGGATTGAATCAATGTCTGTAACTATCTGAGGGCTGGGGGTCAGGGAGGGGGGGACAGGCTCTGCTCACTGTTCCCTGGGATAGGACAAGCAGCAGTGGATGGAAGCTGCAGCACAGGAGGTTCCAGCTCAACACAAGGGGCAACTTCTTGCCTGGAAGGGTCCCAGAGCCCTGGCACAGGCTGCCCAAAAAGGTTGTGGAGCCTCCTTCTCTGGAGCCTTTCAAGGCCTGTCTGGATGTGTTCCTGTGTGCCCTGAGCTAGATTGGATGGTCCTGCTCTGGCAGGGGGGTTGGACTGGATGATCTCTTTGTATCCCTTCCAACCCCTGACATCCTGTGAGCCACCTGTGATCACAGAGGGACATTCAAACCCTTGCCATCAACCTCAGCACTTCCCCTGCCTCAGTCTTTCCTTGTAAAAACAAATTTACACATTTCTCTGCTGAGTATTTTAGCATCATTGGGCCTTTTTGCATCATCTGGAGCTTTTACCATCATAGAATCAGTCAGGGTAGGAAGGGACCACAAGGAGCAGCCAGTTCCAACCCCCCTGCCATGCCCAGGGACACCCTACCCTAGAGCAGGCTGCACACAGCCTCAGCCAGCCTGGCCTGAAACACCTCCAGCCATGGGGCCTCAACCACCTCCCTGGGCAACCCATTCCAGCCTCTCACCACTCTCATGCTCAACAACTTCCTCCTTATGTCCAGGCTGACTCTCCCCACCTTCACCTTTGCTCCATTCCCCTCAGTCCTGGCACTCCCTGAGAGCCTCAAAAGTCCCTCCCCAGCTTTTTTGTAGCCCACTTCAGACCCTGGAAGGCCACAAGAAGGTCACCTGAGAGCCTCCTCTTCTCCAGACTGAACAGCTCCAACTCTTTCAGTCTGTGCTCACAGCAGAGCTGCTCCAGCCCTCTGACCATCCTCGTGGTCCTTCATCATCCAGATCTTTCTCCATCATCTGGAACTTTTGGCATCACCCAGAGCTTTCTGCTTCACTTAGAGACTGAGCACCCACCTGACACACAGGGTGCTCCCTACCAGGGCCACGCAGATCCCCCCAGACCCCACCCCAGAGGAGGGTGCTCCCTCCCCAGGCAGCTCTGCCCCAGGGCCAGGCACACACCTGCAGTGGATGACGATGGGGCCGGCGTCGGGCGGCGTGGAGGCCTTGACCCTGCGGATGAAGGCCAGCAGCCCTGTGGCGTGGTAGGGGACGCCGTGCTCGGGCCAGGACATGAAGTGGAACTGCTTCACCTCGTGCCGGGCTGAGTAGCCTCGCTGCAAGGGAGAGTGGAGATGGAAAGAGGATGCACGAGGAAGCCAAAGCCACCCAAACCACCAACACTGTCTTGGGCGTTCATGATTCTGCCTGCTCTGATGGACCACAGGGTGGTTGGCTGCTGCAACCCTCCTCCTTGGCTGCAAATGGATTAAAAACCAGCTGAGGAGGAAGAGGAGGAGGTGGAAGCAGCTGCAGGCCTTATTCCACGAGCATCTTTGCTCCCTGCCCTATAACTAGACAGTAACATTCCTAGGAGAGGATCTGCTCAAAGCATAGAAACGTCTAAAGGGCAGAGGTCAGGCTGATGAGGATGAGCTCTTCTCAGCAGTGCCCAGGGGCAACAGGTACAAAGTGGAAGCCAGGAGCCTCCACTTGAACTTAAGGAGAACATTCTTTACTCTGAGGGTACCAGAGCCTCAGAGCAGGCTGTGGAGCCTCCTTCTCTGCAGATTCCAAACCAGCCTGGACATTGTGATCCTGGGCAACCTGCTCAGAATGACCCTGCTTTAGCAGGAGGGGTTGGACTGGATGATCTGCAGAGGTCCCTTCCCACCCCCACCATGCTGGGATTCTATAGATTAAGGGGTCAAAATCACCATCTCCACTTCCAGGTACAACTTGCAGGGTAATGGCCACATAACCCATGCTCTGACCTGGAGGAGGAAAAGGATCCTTCATCCCTGACACAGTGAGATGGTGCTCAGGTGGAAATCAAACCCTCACTCACTGCAGAAACCAAACTGGGGCCAAGCCACTGAGGACACAGAGCCAGGGAAAAGGCAAAGGGAGAAGCTGCCAGAGTGCCCTGGGTTCAGAAGCTGCACCTCAACCAAGGGTGAATGCCCCATGGTGAGGTAAATAAACAGGGGATTGGCAAATGCCAGTCTAGCCATGGTGAGGGGTCTCTGGTGCTGGGAACCCAAGGTGGTTGGTTCTCTGCCTGCCAGGGCAGGGTCAGGCAGGCAGAGGCAGCAGGAGGAGCCTACCCTCTCGAGGGCGAAGGTGCGCACGGCGTACTCGGCCAGCGTCTCCGAGTCCACCAGGGTGATCTTGATGTCCCCGTACATCTCAGAGTCATCTGGCCAGTACTTGGAGCATTTCACCTGCAAGGGAAGGATGGGACAGGGGGTTGGCTCTGTGGAGGAGCCTTCTGGTAGAACCAGAGCATGGAGGGAGAAGGCTGGGGTGGAGTCCTTACCCGGCCCACCTCCACCAGCTTGGTGATCATCACGATGCTGGAGCAGTGCTCCTGCCACACCATGCGCCAGAAGTCGTACACCATCTCCTGCTTGGGCCCTGTGGGATCACAGGATGTTAGGAGTTGGAAGGGACCTCCACAGGTCATTGAATCCAAACCCCTGCCAGAGCAGGAGAATAGAATCTAGCATATATTGCACAGGAACACATTCAGAGAGGTCTTGAAGTCTCCAGCGAAGGAGATGCCACAACCTCTCTGGAGGGCCTGTTCCATTCAGACAGGTCTTGAAGTCCCCAGCGAAGGAGACTCCATAACCTCTCTGGGGAGCCTGTTCCATTCAGACAGGTCTTGAAGTCTCTAGAGAAGGAGACTCCACAACTTCTCTGGGGAGTCTGTTCCAATGCCCTGTGACCTGTTACAGCATGGGCAGCGCTGATGGAGCTTGGCCACATCAGCACCATGATGCCACTTCATTGCCCCTCATGCTTTTGTGGCACCAATCCCCCTACAGCACTTGAACACCCTTTTGCCCCAGGCATTTGCAGGGCCCTGGGGCATCAGGTGGGGTGGGAGCTGCTCAGTATTGCTGCCACCCCATCTGGGCCTGAACCATCCCATTTCCTCCCTTCTTGCCCATACAAGGTTCAGTTCCACCAGGAATGAAGCCCAGCTGCTCAGACAGGAGCTGCAGAACCACTGGCCCAGAGGGCAGAGAGAGGAGGAAGGGGACAACTCACCTTGTGTGGCTATGAAGTGGTTGGACCTGTGGTAGCCCTGCAAGAGAAGCAAAGATGTCAGTCTCAAGTTAGGGGGACACTGGGACAGACCCAAGAGCTGGGGCAGAGCCCTGTTAAACATTTCCCAGTCAACCACCTGGTGGCAACTCCTCATGTCACTGGCACAGCACCACCCACCAGAGCAGGAAGAGAAGGCTCAGGAGCCACCTTGCAGCTTGGTGCATCCTGTTCTAGGAGGGTGCACCTCCCACATCCCACAAAATGGTCATGTAATGCCCACCTCTCATACTTGTTCTCACCCCAAAATCCCCAGGAGCACCTTGCAGGCATGCTGGGGCCCACCAGCTACTGCCCACCACCACCAGCATCACTGCCAAGCACAGTAAGATGCCATTAATGCCATCCCATCCTGCAGCAGCCACACACTGCTGAACAATGACCTCACTCCCCTCCTTCATCCCAGCTGCTTACTGGGGCCATTCCCAACTCTGAACAGGGATGTGCCAGCCCAAAGAGCACTGCCACAGGGAAAAGGGACCTGTGTCCCACCACCTGGCCACAGGTCCAGCAGAGTTCAGCCACAGCACATGCATGGAGATGATGGTAGCTTCTCCATCCATAGAGGTGATGGTAGCTTTTCCACCCATGGAGGTGATGGTAGCTTCTCCATCTATGGAGCTGATGGCAGCTTCTCCACCCATGGAGGTGATGGTAGCTTCTCCATCCATGGAGGTGATGGTAGCTTCTCCACCCATGGAGGTGATGGTAGCTTCTCCACCCATGGAGGTGATGGTAGCTTCTCCACCCATGGAGGTGATGGTAGCTTCTCCATCCATGGAGGTGATGGTAGCTTCTCCACCCATGGAGCTGATGGCAGCTTCTCCATCCACTGCAGGTTCTTTAATGGGGCATTTCTGTGTGTTGAACTCAACCTCTCCTCTGCCCATGTGGGCCCTGCTCTCCATCACCCTGAGCAGCACAGGCCATGGAGACCTCACATTACCCTTCCCTGGACCCTATCCAAGCTCATCCATGCATTTTCCCAGCCTGCCTGTCCCTGATGCCGTTTCACCAGGTCAGTGCCTGGGAGGAGAGGGGAGCAGAGAGAAGGGAGGAGGTGGGACCCATCTACTTACTTCTCGGTTAATCCGAATCTTAAGGATCCCGTTAGGACACAGGTGTGAGAGAAAAAGATCAGAGACAGAGACATTAGTGAGGCACAGCTCAAGAGACAGGTTAGGGCAGGTCCAGCCCCAAAGTGGGTCATGGAGAGCCACAGAAGAGAAGAGACGCGTGGGGACAGGGGACAGTCATGGAGATGCTTCCCAGGCAGAGGGAAACCATCACAGGGGCATCAGGCCACTGCTGCCAGATGGCATCCTCTGGAAAGAGTGGGACTAGTGCTGCTTCCAGGAGATGCTCAAGCTCTGTGTCCAATGGAGCCTTCCTGCCACTTCCCCTGGGTTCATTGCTGGAGGTGACAAGAGACATTGCTCTTGGGGAACATCACTCTCAGAGGACACCAGGGCTGAGCTCTAGCCAGACTCATGTGCCCAAACAGGGGCAGGGGGTACCCCAGTGTGAGCTCCCTTAGCCCCTCAGCCTCTGCATCCTTCACCCAGGGAGGAGGGAGATCTATGGCCACAACCACTGGCAAGGAGAGAAGAGAAGATGGCAAAGGAGAGGAGAAAGGAGGAACAGAGCAAAGCAGAGCAGGGAGAGACAGCAAACAACTGAACATAAACCAGGCAGGTTCCTCATGGAGTATCTCAGGGTTGCGCAGTTCAGCCCACCCTGGGCTGTCTCAACTCCTCCAAACGCTGCTGGTTCTTCAGGGACAGACCCTAACAAACCACAGGGCGCAGAGGACGCTCCTGGCCCAGCCCAGCCCCCGCTGAAGACAGGCACCATCCCCACTCACATCGATGTAGTTGGCATTGATGTAGTCTGAGTTGGGGTCGCCCAGCAGTGGGTGCAGCTTCACGCGGTGACGGTCGTCTGCGGAGCAAAGGGAGAAGGAGCCGTCAGAAGGAACCAGAGGGACAGGGTGCCCCAGGGCTCCATTTCCAATCGTTTGGCACCAGCAACCTTCAAGATGAAGGCTGGTGGGACACATCCTGGAGCAATAAACAGAAGCTGGTGGAGGACTTTCCAAAGTCTCCATCCCTACAAGAACATCACCAGAGACACAGCAGGGATCAAAGCAGCACTGACTGTGCAGGGAGCTCTGTGGGCTTAAACCCTCCTGTCCTACAAACTCATTACTTAACCCTTTTGTGTCATCCTGCATGTTCACACCAGAAGCTCCCAAGGTCAAGGCTGTAGTGTCTTCTAAGTCTATACAAGAAAACATGCTTCAGAGGCCTTCCAGAACCATCCAGAACAACACAGTGACTTTATCATCATCCCAAGGTGTCCCATTCTCAAGACATATCCAGCTCCACTCCTGCTGTTTGTTCCAGTGTGTGATGCCCAACAGGAGCTCTGAGGCTGGAACCGTTGCTGGAATCTTTCTGCTGCCCTTGACCAACCAACCCAAGCAGTTTATTCATTGCCATGAACCACAAAGCCCCCAAAGCCTTTTAGAAAGGTGATCAGGGTGCCTAAGGGTGCCTAAGGGTGCCCAGCAGGTCCAAGCCTTTGCTAGAGTCACTCACACGTGGACACATGATCCTGTCGCCCTTTGGTCTTGTCTTTCTTCTTTGAAGCATCCCAGCCCTCAAAGAAACTCTGCAAGGAAAAAGATTCACAGAATGAGTTGTTTGGGAAGGGACCTTTAAGATCATCCAGTTCCAACCCCCTGCCATGGGCAGGGACACCTCCCACTCAAGGCTCAAGGCCTCATCCAACCTAGTGTTGAACACCTTCAGGGAAAGGGCATCACAGCCTCCCTGGGCAACCTGTTCTAGTGTCTCTCCACCCTCACTCTTAAGAATTGCTTCCTAATCTCCAGTCTCAATCTCCTCTCTTCCAGGTCAAACCATTGCCCCTTGTCCTGTCACTCACAGCCCTTGTAAAAAGTTCCTTCTCAGCTTTCTTGCACTGGCAGGCTGCTCTAAGGTCCCCCTGGAGCCTTCTCCAGGCTGCACAGCCCTAACTCTCACAGCCTGTCCCCACAGGGGAGGGTGCTCCAGCCCTCTACATGTTGTGGCCTCCTCTGGACCTGCTCCAGCAGCAACATGTCCTTTTTATGCTGGGGGCACCAGAACTGGAGGCAGTGCTGCAGGTGAGGTCTCACCAGAGCAGAGCAGAGAGGCAGAATCACCTCCTTCACCCTTCTGCTCTCATTTCCGTGGATGCATCCCAGCACAGGGCTGCCTTCTGGCCTGCAAGCAACCATTGCAGGCTCATCTTAAGGATGAAAGGAGGTTGTAGCCAGGTGGGGTTGGTCTCTTCTCCTGGGCAACCAGCAATAGAACAAGAGGACACAGCCTCCAGTTGTACTGGGGAAGGTCTAGGCTGGATGTTAGGAGGAAATTGTTGCCAGAGAGAGTGATTGGCATTGGAATGGGCTGCCCAGGGTGGTGGTGGAGTCCCCATCCCTGGAGATGTTCAAGAAAAGTCTGGACAGGGCACTTAGTGCCATGGTCTGGTTGATTGGATAGGGCTGGGTGCTAGGTTGGACTGGCTGAGCTTGGAGGTCTCTTCCAACCTGCTTGATTCTATGATTCATAGATTCATAAATTCATAAAATCAGTCAGGGCTGGAAGGGACCACAAGGATCAGCCAGTTCCAACCCCCCTGCCATGCCCAGGGACACCCTACCCTAGAGCAGGCTGCACACAGCCTCAGCCAGCCTGGCCTGAAACACCTCCAGCCATGGGGCCTCAACCACCTCCCTGGGCAACCCATTCCAGCCTCTCACCACCCTCATGCTGAAAACTCCTTCCTAACATCCACTCTGAATCTCCCCATCTCCAGCTTTGCTCCATTTTCCCCCCAGTCCTGGCACTCCCTGACAGCCTCAAAAGTCCCTCCCCAGATTTTTGTAGCCCCCTTCAGCTCCTGGCAGGCCACAAGAAGGTCACCTGGGAGCCTCCTCTTCTGCAGCCTGCACAGCCCCAACTCTTTCAGTCTGTGCTCACAGCAGAGCTGCTGCAGCCCTCTGAGCATCCTCCTGGCCCTCCTCTGGACACACTCCAGCACACCCACAATGATTCTATGGCTACCACAACCTGAGGGCAGGACTGTAGGGTTTATGTCCCTGGACTAACAACCTCCCTGGGAAGCAGGGCAGGCAGGACAATCCCCCCCACCCCAAAATCTGGCTCCTGCAGCCCTAGCTCCACCTCCACAGCAGGCTGTACCAGCTCCACACTTCTCTTACCTCCACAAAATGCTCCATTTTCCAGCAAATTACAGCCTGCCTGGTTTGACTTTTTTTTCCCCAGGGTTGGTTGTGAGTTGTTGTTTTTTTTTCTCCTCCTGAAACCTCCTCAGTCCCTTTCTCTCCCCAGCACAGAATAGGTTTGTGTGTAATAACAGTAACATTCCCAGATTGGCATAAGAGGAGCAAAGTGGAAGGAAATTATATGTTTTCTCCCCTCCTGTAATATCTGAGTGCTTTCAAATGAGTAGTTCCAAGAACATACAGCAGCTTTTCAAGGAGCATTAATGATTAGAGCAAAGCCCTGGGTTGGCCAATATAGGAAAGAGTTGGGGGGGGGAGGGAGGGTGTGTATAAAAAAACCCCAACAATGACATAAAAGCTTCTGCATTTGAAACAAAGAAAGCATTAAAGAGGGATTTGAGTGGGAAATTTCAGTCACCAGACCTATGGGACACTGAGGAGTGGAGAAATCAACCCCACCAGAGGAATGGCTCCGTTACACAGGCACCAAGCTCAGCCAGCTGGGGTGGACATGATGATGCCAATGACTCCTGGAAGGGACTTCCCTCCTCCCCCTGGGAGCTTCACAGAATCACAGAATGGTTTGGGTTGGAAGGGGCCTAAAGATTACTGATTTTTAGCACTCACTGCCATGCCCAGGGACACCTCACGCTACATTAGGTTGTTCAGAGCCACATCCAGCCTGGCCTTAAACATCTCCAGGGATGAGGCTTCCACCATGCCCCTGGGCAGCCTGTGCCAGGGTCTCACCACCCTCACTGGGAAGAATTTCTTCCTAATCTCCACTCTAATCTATGCTTGTAGTGATAGGGTGAGGGGTAATGGATTGAAGCCTGAGGAGGGCAGATCTAGATGAGATCTTCCTAGATCAGGAAGAAATTCTTTCCAGTGAGGGTGGTGAGACACTGGCACAGGCTGCCCAGAGAGGTTCTCAGTGCTCCCTCTCTGGAGGTGTTCAAGACCAGGTTGGATGAGGCCTTGAGCAACCCGGGCTAGTGGGAGGCATCCCTGCCCATGGCAGGGTGGTTGGGGCTGGATGATTTTTAAGGTCCCTTCCAACCCAAACCACCCTGTGAATCTGTGGATCTATCCATATCCTCTCTCACAACCTCCCCCTGGAGGCCTCAGGGTCTTGGGAGCTGACACAGATGGCAAACAATTGCTTGTCCTCAGGTCATGGCCATGCTTATCATCAATACCCCTCAAAGGAGCTTGGAGCTAGCTGGGAGTTGGTCTCTTCTCATATACAACGAGTGACAGGACAAGAGGGAACAGCCTCAAGTTGTGTCAAAGGAGGTTCAGGTTGGATATTAGGAAAAATGTCTTCCCAGAAAGTGTTCTCAGGCACTGGCATAGGCTGCCCAGAGATGGGGTGGAGTTACCATCCCTGGAGAGATCTAAGGGAGGTAGTGCTGAGAGCCATGGTTTAGTGGCAGCAGCTTGGCAGCAGTGGTGGGATTGTGAGCTCTACCTCCTAGAGCCTGATGACCTCAAAGGTCTCTTCCAACCTCAACAGTTCTGAGTGTATCACAGGACAAGTGTGTTGGAGAGCAGAGAACATGACATGGTGGTGCCCAGCAGGACCTGAGAAAGGGAGAAGCATCCCCAGTCTGTGTGGCAGAGGTAGGATGACACACTGCAGACAGCAGAGGTGCAGGCTGGCCAGCAGAGTTGATTTGCCTCATCTCAGGGACCTGTTCAAGCTGATGATTAAATCCTGAGCTGCCAGATTTGATCCAGACCCAGGGACATCCCTTGTCACATGTGCTGACTGTCTGCCCAGAGAGCTGTGAGCTCCAGTTCCTACTGCCCAGACCACTGCAGCTCCAGATCTGCAGCATCTTCCTCGTGCACATGGGTCATAGAATGATGGAACCATAGAATGGACCTCTAGAGACCATCCAGTCCTGCCCCACTGCAGTCAGCAGGGACATCCCCACCAGGCCAGGCCACCCAGGGCCCTGTCAAGCCTCACCTTGAATGTCTCCAGGCAAAGGGTCTCAACCACCTCCCTAGGAAACCTGTTCCAGTGCTCCACCACCCTCATAGTAAAGAACTTGTTCCTAAGATCCAATCTCACTCTGCCCTTCTCAAGCTTGAACCCATTGCCCCTCGGCCTGTCACTGCAGGCCTTTGTAAACAGCTTCTCTCCATCCTTCCTGTAGGCTCCTTCAGGTACTGGCAGGCTGCTATTAGGTCCCCGCAGAGCCTCCTCTCCTCTCCAGACTGAACACCTCCAGCTCCCTCAGCCTGTCCTCATAGCAGAGCTGCTCCAAACCTCTGATCATTTTCATGGCCTCCTCTGTACCCACTCCATCAGGTCCATGTCCTTCCTATAATGAGGGCTCCAGAGCTGGACACAGTACTCCAGGTGAGGTCACACCAGAGCAGAGCAAAAGTCCAACCCATGCCACCTTGTCCATCCCTCCTCCCACCCTCCCCAGGACACTGGCACAAGATGCTGTCACCTCATACTCCTGCTTGAAGCCGTAGCCTTCTGCCGTCTTCATCTGGTTGATGTGCTGCAGGAGATCTGCCACCCGCACGGCAGGGTGGAGCTGCCCAGTGTGATATGGGGACCCTTTGCGGCACTGGCGGCGAGGGGACCCCCCCAGCAGGCTGCTGGACTCATTGACCACACTGCTGCGCTGGTCACCTGCAGGAGAGGAGGGAGAACCAGGCACGGTTTGAGCAGCAAAGCCCTGCCCTCTGGGTGCCCCTGCGCCAGACTGGATGATCCCTGAGGTCTCAGGCTGGCATTCCAGGATTCCATGTCATCCTGTCACCTGGGTTTGCACAACACCTGATGCTCTCCGCTGCTGCCAAGCGATGCAGCAGGCAGGGATCCTGCAGCATCCAGCCTGGAACGCTGTCCTCGTGCTGCTGGGAAGCAGCTTAGCAAGGTGGTGCATCCTGGACACTCTTTCCCTTAACAATACTTCCAAACACCTCCTCTACCACCTCCCTCATCAAGCTCCCAGGCTCAGAGCAGCCTCCCAAGCCCTGCCTGCCCCTCCAAGCTGCCACTGCAAAGTGGGTGCAACGTGGGTGCAACACCACAGTCTCACAGTATCACCAAGGTTGGAAGAGACCTCATAGATCATCAAGTCCAAGCTGTTACCACAGAGCTCAAGGCTAGACCATGGCACCAAGTGCCACGTCCAATCCTGCCTTGAACAGCTCCAGGGATGGCGACTCCACCACCTCCCTGGGCAGCCCATGGGTACCCCCCACGCACAGCTATCACAGCCCCCCAAGGAGATGATGCTCCAACCTCTTGCATCCAGAAACATCTCCCTTCCAGGCTGCCAACACGTAGATGAACCAAGGGGACAGCCTGGGAAGGGGACACTGTGCCCCATGGCATGGCTGACAGCCATTCTGACCACTGGGTTTAATGAGGAATTAATTGCAGGCTTCTGCAAGGTGCCAACAGCTCCTCAGCCACACGCTGAGGAACCACCCAGGCATCCATGAGAAGGATGGAGGGGAACAGCCCCAGGCAGTGACAGAGCAGCCTGCTCGTTTATCTTTGCTAATTAATGACGCTTATAGGCAGGGGTGGCCACAGCAAAGGTTGTCCCCAGCTGTGGCAGAGCCCAAGCTCCCCACAGAGAGTCACAGAATCACTTGGGTTGGAAGAGACATTTCAGATCATCCAGCACAACTATTAACCCAGCACTGCCAGGTCACCACTAACCATGGCCCTCAGCACCACTCCTCCATCATTTTTAAATCCTTCCGGGGAGGTAGACTCCACCACTGCCCTGGGCAGCCTGGGCCAGGACTCAACAACCCTTCTGGGGAAGAAATTGTTCCTCACAGGCAACCTAAACCTTCCTTGGTGCAACTTGAGGCCATCTCCTCTTGTCCTATCACTTGCTGATCCCAACCTCCTTGCAGGCAGTTGTAGAGAACCAGGAGGTTTCCCCTCAGCCTCCTCTTCTCCACACTGAACAGTCCCAGCTCCCTCAGCCGCTCCTCACCAGCCCTGTTCTCCATACCCATCTCCTCCTCCACCCTCGAGCCAGCAGCAGGCTGAGGAGCATCCAGCAGCAGCACCACAAACAAGAGGATGGGAGCAGGATGCAGCCCTTCAGCCTGCTTCTCCCTGAAGAACCCAAGGAGCATCCAGCAGCAGCACCACAAACAAGAGGGTGGGAGCAGGATGCAGCCCTTCAGCCGGCTTCTCCCTGAAGAACCCAAGGAGCATCCAGCAGCAGCACCACAGACAAGAGGATGGGAGCAGGCTGCAGCCCTTCAGCCGGCTTCTCCCTGAAGAACCCAAGGAGCATCCAGCAGCAGCACCACAAACAAGAGGGTGGGAGCAGGATGCAGCCCTTCAGCCTGCTTCTCCCTGAAGAACCCAAGGAGCATCCAGCAGCAGCACCACAAACAAGAGGATGGGAGCAGGATGCAGCCCTTCAGCCTGCTTCTCCCTGAAGAACCCAAGGAGCATCCAGCAGCAGCACCACAAACAAGAGGGTGGGAGCAGGATGCAGCCCTTCAGCCTGCTTCTCCCTGAAGAACTCGAGGAGCAGCAGCAGCAGCAGCAGCAGCTCCAGCTCATCCCACTCAGAGACCCACCAGGCTTTGAGCTTTTCAAGGACATTAACCGAAAAAATAATCCCCCTGGCTGGCTGTGTTACGAGGAGGAGAAGTTTGCCCTCTGGGCTTCTATTATCCAGGAGACAATGCCGGGGAGCGCATTAAGCCGGCAGCCGGTGGGGCCGAGCCGTGTGGAAGCAGCATCTTGGAGCTACTGTAGCAGATGTTATTAGCATATGGTGGAAACTGGGGCATCCAGCCAGCTCTTCTACAACTAAATCAGCGCGGCCAGGCGTGCTCCAGTGGGTGTTAAATTATCAGGCTCCTTCCCGTGTCAACACCCTGCCTCTTTAACCCTTGGAAGCCCAGGGCTGTGCGGCACACCGCAGAGCTGAGCTGCTCTGGTGTGCTGGGTGAGGACCAGTGCAAAGCCTCCAGACTCAGCACAGGGAAGGTTAGGGGTTCCAGCAGCCTCAGGCAGCTGCAGACAACATTTGAACCCACAAAGGTCCTCAAGTCATCCAGCCACAAGCTCAGGGTAAGGAAGAGTTTGGGTTCCAGCAGCTTCAGGGGGCTGCAAACAACGCTTGAGCCCACAAAGGTCCTCAAGTCATCCAGCCGCAAGCTCAGGATGAGTTTGGGTTCCAGCAGCTTCAGGGGGCTGCAGACAACGCTTGAGCCCACAAATGGCCTCAAGTCATCCAGCCACAAGCTCAGGGTAAGGAAGAGTTTGGGTTCCAGCAGCCTCAGGGGGCTGCAAACAACGCTTGAGCCCACAAATGGCCTCAAGTCATCCAGCCACAAGCTTAGGATAAGGAAGAGTTGGGGTTCCAGCAGCCTCAGGGGGCTGCAAACAACGCTTGAGCCCACAAATGGCCTCAAGTCATCCAGCCACAAGCTCAGGATAAGGTAGAGTTGGGGTTCCAGCAGCTTCAGGGAGCTGCAGATAACATTTGAACCCACAAATGGCCTCAAGTCATCCAGCCACAAGGACAGATCTTTGTGTTGTGAGGTCAAGGTGCAGAGTTGAGCCATATTAGATATGTTGGGTGAAGTGCAAAGCTTCCAACCTCACCGTAGGGAAGAGTTTGGGTTCCAGCAGCTTGAGAGGGCTGCAGACAACATTTGAGCCCACAAATGGCCTCAACTCATCCAGACACAAACTCAGCTCTTTGCACTGAGTGTCATGATGCAAAGACCCAGCTCAAGCCTCCACAAGTGTTTGTCCTTCAGCAAAGCTACCACAGATCAACACCCTTGGAGGTTTGGAGAGGACAGGGAAAACACTGCAACCTGTCATGCACACAGCTGCAACACCTGAGCCTTGGATAAGCATTTCTGCTGTTTCTGGGATGTTTAGGGATTTGGGAGGCCCTTTACTGTGGCTGGGAGGGAGGTGCAGATGCCATGGCTGCCCATCCTAGAATCACAGAATGAACCAGTTTGGAAGAGAGCTCCAAGCTCATCCAGTCCAACCTATCGACTAGCACCCAGCCCTGGCCAATCAACCAGACCATGGCACTAAGTGCCCCAGCTAGGCTTGGCTTCAACACCTCCAGCCACGGCCACTCCACCACCTCCCTGGGCAGCCCATTCCAATGCCAATCACACTCTCTGACAACAACTTCCTCCTAACATTCAGCCTGAACCTGCCCTGGCACAGCTTCAGGCTGTGTCCCCTCATTCTGTTGCTGGTTGCCTGGCAGCAGAGCCCAACCCCACCTGGCTACAGCCTCCCTTCAGGGAGCTGCAGACAGCAGTGAGCTCTGCCCTGAGCCTCCTCTTCTGCAGGCTGCACACCCCCAGCTCCCTCAGCCTCTCCTCACAGGGCTGTGCTCCAGGCCCCTCCCCAGCCTTGCTGCCCTTCTCTCAACACCTTCCAGTACCTCAACATCTCTCTTGCATTGAGGCCACAGCACTCAAGGGGTGGCCTGAGCAGTGCTTACCCCGGTTGCTGTAGTTGTGGGTGTCCATGAAGGACAGCCCCAGGCGCTCATCCTCCTGCAGTGTGCTCTGGTCAGTGAAGCTCCTGTCGATGGCACTCATCATGTGAGTCTTCTCGTGGCGGTAGTTAATGGTTGCTTTGGTCATGTTGACAGGTTTTCTGCAGGGGGATACAAAGGGGAGCAAGAGGAAGAAGCAGGCATAAGCAAGGCTGGCCTGATGGTGATGTGAGAAACCCCCCCCAGAGCTACCAGGCTGGGATAATTCGGGGGTGAGGGCAGGTTGGATTATTTCCACCACTGGTTTTCTGGTGCCCCAAGCCAGTCACAGCTCCACAGAGATCATCCTTTGCTGGCTGCAGCAGCTTCAGCTGCTCATCCTCATTGTCCCCTCTCTAAAATGCCCAGGAACATCCAGAAGTGCTCCCTGGGCAAGTGGAGGCTTTGCCCAGCTGGCATTGCAGAGGGCAGCTCCAGATCTTCCCTAGCCCCATTCCTTCAGGAATTACCCACCCATCACCTCACACCTGCTGGCTGCAACATGGACCCTCCAGCACACCACAAGCATCACCGTGCAAGAAGCAGAAGAGATGGACTTGTTGGAATCAGAGAAGCCTTTAAGCTGAAAAAGAGCTTTCAGATCAGCCAGTCCAACCATGAACCCAGCACTGCCAGGGCACCACTAAACTCTGTGGTGAAGGGTTGGACTTCATGATCTGTGAGGTCTCTTCCAACCCTGATGATACTATGATACTACTACTATGATACTACTATGAAACCATGGCCCTCTGCACCACATCCACAAGGCTCTGAAACCCCTCCAGGGATGAGGATTCCACTACTGCCCTGTGAAGCCTGTTCCAGGAGGACTTGACGATGCTTTTGGGAAAGAAACTGTTCATGTTCAACATAAACCTCCCCTGGGGCAACCTGATACTGCTTCCTCTAGTCCGCTCACTTGTTCCTTGGGAGCAGAGACCAATCCCCACTTTGCTCTAACTTCCTTTCAGGGAGTTGCAGAGAGCCAGAAGGTCTCCCCTCAGCCTCTTTTTCTCCAGGCTGAACAACCCCAGGTCCCTCAGCTACTCATCAGACTCATTCCCCAGATCCTTCACCGGATTTGTTGTCCTTCTTTGGAGCAGGTCCAGAGGCCACAGCAATGATGGGAGGGATGGAAGACCTCTGCTGTGAGGACAGGTCAAGAGAGCTGGGATTTTTAAGCCTAGAGAAGAGAAGGCTGCAGGGAGACCTGGTGACCTTTCATGACTTAAAGGGGATGATCAGAAAGCTGTGGACAGACCTTTGTGCAGAGCCTGTTGTGACAGGACAAGGGCTGATGGCTTGAACTAAACCAGGGAGATTCACTGGGGAGAAAGAGGAAATGTTTGACACTGGCAGTGGTGAGTCCTGGCCCCAGGTTGCCCAGACTGGCTGGAGATGTCCCATCCCTGGACCCATTACAGGTCAGGTTGTTTGGGGCCCTGAGCAACTTGCTCCAGTTGCAATGTCCCTGTGATGGCAGGGGGCTGACTAGGTGCCCTTTGAAGGTTCCCTCTGACCCAAAACCATTCCATCATTCTAAACCCATGCCAGGGACTCAAACCCATGCCAAGGCGAGGGCTGGACCCCTGACTGCACATGTGCTCAACACCCACCAGGGAGACTTTTCCCCTCCCCATGCACCTAGGGTGGACTTGTTCCCTATCAAGCAGCTACTGAATATGCAGGGAAAGCTGAGCAGCTCTTGCTGGAACAAAACCTCAAGCCCTAAACTTGAGACATTTAGACATAAAAAAACCCTGACTGACTGTTTTTGAGGCAAGCAACCAAGAAGCCTGAGCAGGGATTAAACCAGAAGGCTGAAGAGGAGCTCTAAGCCCATGGCAGCATCTCACTGGGGCCAGGACAAGGGCAAGATGCTGCCAAACCCCAGAATTCATCCCGGAGTCACTGACCCTTCTCCTTTAAGTCTCTCCCAAGCTCAGCAGCATTATTATCCCTGAGCCAAAGCCCTTAAAATGTACTCAGCAGAGAAAAGGACTTGTTGGAGCAGCAGGGCGAGGAGAAGAAGGGTGAAGGAGACAGAGAATGACAATTACTTACGGGTAATAGGAATAAGAATAGTAGTTCCTCCTGGCAAGCATGCAAACAAAGAGAACAGCAACAATTGCATAAGCAGCTCTTCTCCAGCAATGGGAAGGGGGGGAGGTTAGGGGGGCACCTCAGCTGCTGGAAAATTAAATGCACCAGAAGGAAACCTGGTTCCTTGTCTGCATCTGCAGGTTGTTTATTCCAGGCAGGAGTTGGTATCCCAGCAGCACAGCTGCCCACAGGGTCCTCAAGCCAAAGCATCAGCTCGTAAGGCTTCCCACGCATGTGGTGGGGTGTCCATGGGACCCTCATCCAAGAGGTTTTAAAGCCTGAACAGCCAATGTGGTCAAAATGAAGGGAGATGGTTAGGAGTAGCTCAGCTGCTGGAAAATTGAATGCACCAGAAGGAAACCTGGGGCCTTGTTTACATCTGTGGGTTGTTGATTCCAGGCAGGAGTTGGTATCCCAGCAGCAGAGCTGCTCACAGGGTTCTCAAACCCCAACACCAGCTCACAGGGTCCCCACACATCTGGTGGGGTCTTCATGGTACCCTCATCCAAGAGGTTATTCCACAATGTTTAAGCCTGAAATGTGGCCAAAATGAAGGGATGTGGTTAAGGAGTAGCTCAACTGCTGGAAAATTAAATGCACCAGGAAGAAATTTGGTTCCTTGTTTGCATCTGTGGGTTGCTGATTCCAGGCAGGAGCTGGTGTCCCAGCAGCAGAGCTGCTCACAGGGTCCTCAAGTACAACCACCAGCTTGTAGGGATCCCACACATGTCAGGGGGTGTCCATGGTACCCTCATCCAAGAGGTTATTCCACAATAATTAAAGCCTGAACAGCAAATGTGGCCAAAATGGAGGGAGATGGATAGGAGTTAGGAGGTAACTCAGATACTGGGAAATTAAATGCACCAGCAGGAAAGCTATTCCTTGGTTAGGAGCCAGGCAATCCCAGGATAGAAAATGGGGTGAGGACACCACATTTGCAGGGCACCACCTCTTAGAGGTGAGCACATTCTGCTGGTGCATTTCCACTCCAGCACATCAGGGTTTCTCCAACAGCAAAGTGCTTGGGGGGAGATTTATGAGCTCGTCCCAGCTTCCCCATAGCCCCAGATTCATGGCCCTTGACACCAGGTTCTGATCTGTGGCTCTGGTTTGTCCTTCAGCAGGATCACCCTGGGATGCTGAAGCCAACCCACTTTTTCTCCTGCCCCACAGCACTGGCAATGGGAACAGAGCAGCCACACTGGTAGCTTCCCACCCACACCATCAATGTTTATCAATATGTAAAGGTGAGTGCCAGGAGGCTGGAGCCAGGCTCTGCTCAGTGATGCCCAAAGGCTGGAGCCAGGCTCTGCTCAGTGATGCTCAAAGGCTGGAGCCAGGCTCTGCTCAGTGATGCTCAAGGGCTGAAGCCAGGCTCTGCTCAGTGATGCCCAAAGGCTGAAGCCAGGCTCTGCTCAGTGATACCCAAAGGCTGGAGCCAGGCTCTGCTGGCTCTGGTCAGTGATGCCCGAGGACAAGACAAGGGCAATGGTGGAAGCTGAGGCATAGGAAGTTCCATGGAAACATGAGGAGGAATTTCTTCACTGTGAGTGTGACAGAGCACTGGCACAGGCTGCCCAGGGGGGCTGTGGAGTCTCCCTCTCTGCACATATTCCAACCCCACCTGGATGTGTTCCTGTGTGATCTGCTCTGGGTGATCCTGCTCTGCAGGGGGGTCGGACTGGAGGAGCGTTGGAGGTCCCTTCCAGCCCCTGACACTGATTCTGTGATCATCACTCTGAAAGCACACCAGGACTGCTGGTTCTTGCTCCATCAGGTTCACAGATTGCATTGGGTTGGAAGAGACCCTCAAGGGTCATCTTGTCCAACCCCCCTGCAGTCAGCGGAGACACTGCCAGCTAGATCAGGCTGCCCAGGGCCACATCCAGTCGAGGCAGACCTGATGCCACACGGCTGGGCAGCAGCAGGCAGGGAGCCACAAGCCAGTCCCACAGCCCTAGCAGGGATCCTCCAGCCTCACTCCTCAGCATAAAGCAGCAAAGAATCCTTTCAGGGTGAGCGAAGCCATCAAGAGCTTTGCAGACTCACACAGGGCTGAGGCTGTGCCCTGCTATTTTTCTCTCCCCGCAGCTATTCACGTTCTTTTCCTCCCATCACCCTCAGCCCTGCACAGGGAAAGCCTTTAATGGCTGCCCTTTCTCCTCTGCTCTAAGAGCCCCCCCAGCTCAGCTCAGCACAGCCTCCAGCCCCGTGTAAGAAGCAGCTTTCCAGGGCACTGAGCCCAACTGAAAAACAGCAGCCGCATCCCAAGCGCTCCTGGGGATGAGTGTCCCAAAAAGCCCTCACCCTCCTCCCTCCCAGCCCCCTGAGCTGCCCAAGTGAAAGCCATGGTTGCACCTACGCCAGCCAGCAGATGCCCAGTGCCTCCTGACCGTGCCTGCTGTCACTGAAGAAGGAGGGCACTGTGCCCGGTGGGACGCAGGAGCGCCTGGGGGCACAGCTGAAGGCAGGGTTTGGAGCCTGCCCAGCATGGCAGTGTCACCACCAGCAACTGCCACTTAGCACCGGGCCGGTGGAGAACTGCTGAGCTGGGAGGAGGAGGCAGATGGAGGCACCACAGCAGCTCTTCTTACCCCTTCCGAATGACGACGATGATGGCTCCCAGGAGGATGATGAGGACAATGAGCCCTCCAGCACAGATGCCCAGGATCAGGCCCATCTCCTCTGAGTGCTGGGACACCTCCAAGGGACGTTTGGTCTCTTTGCAGGCAGCTGCCAGGAGAGAAGGACAGGCAGGAAGGGTCAACACACAGCTCCAGGGGGTTGGCAACACCACACTGGGATTTGTCCCACGGGATGAATGTTGCTCCTTGGACATTTTATTTCCCTGAGATATTCCAGGGCTCTTCAGTGCCATACTATGACCATGGGCAAGTCTCTTTCTCAGCTCTCACGAGGTAAGATGGTCCTTTTGTGCCACCCTTCACACCCAACCTAACCTTGTCCATCCCCAGACTCAGCCTCCAGCACCACTAACTTCAGCCTCCCACCAATGCCACAGCAACAGCACAAAGAGGACAAACTCAACCAAGGAAAATACAGAACCATGGTTGGAAAAGACCATCCAAGACCATCAAGTCCAACCATTACCTAACTCTACCAAGGCCACTACTACATCATAGCCTTGAGCACCATACCTACATGTCAAGGACAGTGAGAATAGAGCTGGACTTGGGATGGTTATGGTCAGACTCAATGTTCCTAAGATCCTTTCCAACCAGGCTATTCTATGAAACCATTATTCACATCCCAGCCACCACCAGCACTGGTAACAACACTCCCCCAGCATGGCCCTGACCACCAGAGTGGCTGCAGGTTGGCATCCACAGCCTGTTTGGGATCACTCCAGCTGGCATCTGGAGGCCTCACCTTTGCGAGCAATCCGGACACAGTTCAGCCGAGTTTCCTATGGAGGGAAAAAAGGAGGATGAGTGTTGGAGGAGCATCCCAGTGGCCAGAGAGGCTGGGCAGAACCAAGGCTGGTCCATTGATGCTTTGATCCCCGAATGGAAGAAACTGGCAGGTGATTTGTGCTGCACCACCTGCTGCTGAGCCAAAGGAATTCTGGGGGACATAGACACACACACACACCAGGAGATGCTGCTGAAGCCACCAGGTTAAGCCAAAGTTCCTGACACAGAGGAGATGATGGCAAAGCTGAAGATCATGGCAGGAGGAACCCAGGAGACTCAGCAGATCCACAGGTCACCAGCGTGTCACCAGCTACAGCTAAAACACTCCCAAGTCATCCTTCAGAGCTTCATGGAGTTGTTTTCCACCACTCAAAGTTTTCAAACCCCAGTCCCAGTGCTGTGTGCATCCTGCCAGGGCTGCCACAACAGCTTCCAGCTCAGGTCTCCAATGATTTTAAAGATTCACATTTTTAAGGGCTGGGTTCAGGTAAAACCTTCCATCTTTCCACTCATCCAACCTCTGTTGCACACTAAAAAGCACCACTCTGGCTGGATTGCCTTCTTCCCTGAGCATCCTCCAGCCCCTCGGGACACCAGTACTGCCAATGCTGCTCCATCCATCCTTGGAGGGAGCTGCCCAGGGCTGGAGCCAGCACTGCTCTCCCTGAGGTCACCAGCTCTTGCTTCCTGTGCTTCTCACTCCATCTGGCACAAAACCCATCCAGCTTTCTTACAAAGTCTGACAGCAGCCGGGACAAATCCATTGCCTCCCAGCAAGAAGGCTCTAAAACAGCCTCAAACCAGCAGTTGTTATCCAGCAGTGCCCAAGCGAGGCCAGAGCCCAGATCCTCCCTGTCCCTCTGGGCTCTAATCACAACCCAATGAGGTGTGAACGATCTTGGAGTTGAGGAAGGGATGTAAAACCTGGCACCTTTCCAGGAAGATGGAGCTGTGTAGGATGAGGATGCTGCAGCAGTCCTGCTGCTTCACCTTCACAGCTCATCCTGTCCAGTGTGGGATAGGAGGTGTTGCAGCAGGTGAAGCTGAGAAGCATCCTCAGCGGATCCTGGCGGTCCCACCACTCGTCCCACCTCACCAGGAGAACAGAGAGCAGCAGGCAGGGAGAGGACAACCCAGGAACTCGGCAGCTCCCCTGCAGCAGCTGCTGTGCCAGCAGCAGACCCCAGTAACACACAGATAGCTCAGATGGTCCTTTTCCACATCGGCACTGGTGCTGGTTAGAGTCCTGCCCAGTACCACAGTGAGTGGTGGATGCTGGACTCCTCCATCCCCAGCACCAGCAAGAGGACAGGCACAGCCTGGGAGGAATGGGGACACACACTCTGGTGATCCCAGCATGTGGTAAAGGTGGCTTGAAGCAGCAGCTACTCCCAGGCAGGACACTGGGGGTGAGCCCAGGGTGTGCCACAGGAGAGGAGATTCTCCCATTTTTACTCACCCCCACCCAGCCCCCAGCTGCCTCCAGCCAGGTCCAAACAGAGACCCCAGACACCACCACTGGCTGGAGCAGGGTCCCGTAGCTACTCACCCCTTTGAGGTTGCTCATGGCTTGGAAGTAGATGAGATAGGCCTTCTTGGGCTCCAGGGGTGGGTTCCAGTAGCCACTGTAGGTCTGGTTGTCCCCCACGGTGAAGGGCTTGGCCTCGGTGAGGCTGCTGGCAGGCAGCTCAGCCCCGAAGTAGTGGACAGAGCCCCGGGACACGGCGTCGTCGAAGGTGAGCGGCACCGGGAAGCACTCCTGGCCGGGCAGCTCCCGCTTCAGCTTCCTGGGCCGCTCCTCTTCCACGATGACCTGGTAGGTGCTGGCGAGGGCCAGGCACAGGTTAGCTTTAGAAAAGGCACGGTCCTGCCCTTCCCTGGGTGCTCGAGCGTGGCACCCGGTCTGGGAGGGGGTCTGATGCCCACAGAGCCCTGGCGCACCTGATGGGAGCTCCTCTGCCCTGCGCCGGCCGCAGCAGCACGGTGATGGTGCTCTCCGACTCGCTCAGCGGAGAGGGCATGTCCCCGTAGTCGAAGGTGGGAGCTGCAAAGGGGGCAGAGGTGAGTCCTGGTCCCTGGGCATCTGCTCAGGGCTGCACATTTTCTGCTGGGAGAAACTGAGGCAGCACAAGCAGGCCTGTCCACGGCAAAGCATCACCAGACGGTGCCATGTGAACCAGTCCAAACACAAAATCCCCTCAAGGGCTTGAATAAGCCTTAAGAGTTACAGAAGGAAAGGGACCTGTGGGTGTGTGCTGCTGAGAGGGATAACACAAGCATGCAGTCAGAGTTGTTTCGGCTCTAAAAGACCTCCAAGATCATCCAGTCCAACCTTCAACCTAAGACTGCCATGGCCATTACACCATGTCCCCAAGTGCCATGTCCACAGGTTTCTTGAACACTCCCAGGGACAGTGACTCTACCACCACCCTGGGCAACCTATTCCAGTGTCTGACCAGTCAACACCAGGCTGATCAAGGGCAGGAGATGAGAGCAGAATCCAACCTCAGAAGGACCCAAATGCTCCAGCCTCAAGACGCACACTGGAGACAGCAAAGCTCTGAACTGCCTCTCACAATGAGCATGAGCACCACAGCCAGGACAGAAGCACACTCTGGGCAGCCAGCAGCACCCCCAGATCAAGATGGGGGATGCCCATTGTGCCTGGCACAGCTCTGTGGCTCCCAAGGAAGAAGTTCTACACAGGAGGAGTGACTGCTCATTGGAATGGGCTGCCCAGGGAGGTGGTGGAGTCACTGTCCCTGGAAGTGTTTAAGAGGAGGCTGAATGAGGCACTTAGTGCCATGGGTTAGTTAATTAGAAGGGTTAGGTGATAGGTTGGACTTGATGATCCTAGAGGTCTTTTCCAACATGGTTACCTCTGTGATTCTGTGAAGTCATCACAAGCTGCTGTTGGGGTCTGGCTTGTGTGACTTTGCCATGTTAAGTGTCCCCATCGGGGCTCATCTCAGCCCATTTGCTGTGGTGAACAGCAAAGCCATGGACGTGAGCAATCAGCACCAAGTCCTGCAAGGGAGGCTCATTAACAGCCCAAATTAATCCCTCATTTGTAAGCTGATAGCTCAGACAGCACCAATGTGCTGGGCAGCTCAGGCTCCCCAGCCAGGGACCCACACTCAGCCCAGCAGATGGACCCAGGCAGCTGATGGCAAGGCTGCCACCACCACCAGCATCCTTCAACAGCAGCGTCCAGCCACCAAAGCCCAGGGCAAAGCAGCAGAGACTCCAGCACTGCCAGCACACCTGTGCAGCGCAGAAGGAAAGCTCTGGCACCAGGCACAGAGCCTGAAGGAACCTACCAGAGATGTTGGTGGTGATCTCGGTGAGGGCTGTCTGGCCAAAGCCCTTGCCGGTGCGGGCCCGGACTGAGAAGAGGTAGGTGGTGCCAGGGTGGAGGTTGGAGAAGACGTGGTAGGTCTCGTTGCGCAGCTTGGAGACTGTGCGCCGCGGGCCGGGCACGTTGACCGCCGGGTCGGAGGACTCGATGCTCTGGTAGCTGATCTGCAGGGACAGGGCAGAGCGTCACCAGCAGCCACAGGAGAGGGGAGGGAGCCTGGATCTGGGCAAGGAAGGGGTTAAAGGGATGAATTCAGAGGAGGGGATGGCGGTGGGAGAAGCCTGGAAGGTAGATGCTTTCTTGGGGAACATCAAAGCAGAAGGTCATTGGAAAAGCCATCGCTGGATGACACTGGTGACCCAAAATCAGGACTCCCAGCAGGGACAGACCCTGAGAGCAGGGGGATGGACACAGGCTGCATCCATGCTCCAAACAAAAGGCTTAGAGGTAGCCTAAGATCCACCACCACAGCGTCCTCCTCGATGGGACCCTCCCTTGTCCCCGCAGCAGGGTGTACGATGGGACCCTCCCTTGTCCCCGCAGCAGGGTGTACCTCGTACTGTGTGATGAGGCCGTTGGGCTCCACCGGCTCCTCCCACTTCAGAAATATCATGTCCTCCAGCGGGGTGAAGGTGAGGGACTCCGAGGCGATGCCACCAGGCACTGAGGAAGCAAAGGGAATGAGGCAAGAAACCTGGCTGAAAGGAGAAACCCTCCAAGAACTCCCTCCAGGTGGCTGCAGCAGCCCTCCCCTGTGACCATATCCCCTCCATCAAGTCCTCCAGCTGCAGCACATGCCACCAGACTGGGCTGCTGGCACTCCAGGAAGATAGTTCCCAGGGTGATGATGTTCCTGTTGGGCTGCTGGGCCCACAAGTGCCACCCAGTTTCTGAGAGCACAGCAGCAAATCCTCATGTACCAGCACTGGGCAAGCTCCCCTGCATCCACCACTGCAGGGGAAGAACAAAGCAATTCCCTTTTCATGGAATCCTAGAGGTGTTTGGGTTGGAAAAGGCCTCCAAGATCACCAATTCAAATCATCAACCTAACTCTACCATGGCCATTAAACCATGTCCCCAAGTGCCACGGCCACACATTTCTTCTAAACCTCCAGGGATGGTGACTCCAGCACCTCCCTGGGCAGCCTGTTCCAAGCCCTGACCACTCTTGTAGCAAAGAAGTTTTTCCTCATCTCCAACCTAAACCTGCCTTGGCACAATTCCAGGCCACTTCCTTTCATCCTCTCACCTGATAATAGGGAGAAGAGGCCAAGTCCCATCTCACTGCAACCACCTTTCAGGGAGTTGTGGAGAGCCAGATCTCCTCTCAGCCTCCTCTTCTCCAGGCTGAACACTCCCAGCATCCTCAGCTGCTCCTCCCCAGCCCTGTTCTCCAGACCCTTCACAGCTTTTCTGCCCTTCTCTGGACCTACTCCAGACTCTCAATGTCCTTCTTGGAGTGAAGAGCCCAAAACTCAACCCAGTATTTGAGGTATGGCTTCACCAGTGTCCAGTCCAGATGTACAATCACTTCTGCGCCTGTACTCAGCTCTGGTCAGGCCACACCTTGAGTCCTGCATCCAGTTCTAGGCCCCTCCATCTAAGAAAGATGTTGAGGTGCTTCAACATGTCCAGAGATGGGCACCAAGGCTGGTGAGGGGCCTGGAGCACAGCCCTGTGAGGAGAGGCTGAGGGAGCTGGGGGTGTGCAGCCTGCAGAAGAGGAGGCTTAGGGAAGACCTCATTGCTCTCTACAACTACCTGAAGGGAGGCTGTAGCCAGGTGGGATTGGGCTCTTCTGCCAGGCACCCCAGGGACAGAATAAGAGGACACAACCTCAAGCTGTGCCAGGGCAGGTTTGGGCTGGATGTTAGGAGGAAGTTCTCCACACAAAGAGTGATTGGCATTGGAATGGGCTGCCCGGGGAGGTGGTGGAGTCTCCTTTCCTGGAGGTGTTTAAGAGGAGGCTTCACCATGAAGGTAGTGAGACCCTGCAATGGATTGCCCAGGGAGGTGGTGGAAGCCTCATCCCTGGAGGTTTGAGGCCAGGCTGGATGAGGCTCCAGACAGCCTGATCTAGTGTAAGGTGTCCCTGCCTGCAGCAGGGAGGTTGGAACTGGCTGATCCTTGTGGTCCCTTCCAACCCTGACTGATTCTAGGATTCTATATCCACAGGCAGATGCCCGCCACAAGATTCCACCCAAGACTAAACTTGTATCTAGCCCCAAGTTCAACCCAAGGGAAGAAGCCACAAGCCCTGGCTGACCACAGCAGAGGGGAGAGCAGGTGGAACAAGTGCAGCCACACCACATGTGGAGCTGCTGTATTAATGCTACCTAAAAAAACAGCTGGAGCAGCCCCAGCAGAGCGAGAGCAGCTGGAACTGATACAGATGGAGAACAAACCACCAGGAGCAGGAAGCTGCCTGCCCCAGGCTCAGGGTTGGGGATGCTCCAAAGGCTGATATGCAGGGGGGAGATGTTGAATTCAGGCTTCAGAGAAGAAAGCTGGACCTGGAGACTCTCCAAGCTCTGCTCCAACTCTGCAAGTGTTGCTTTTACCAGCCTGGAAAAAAATGGCCAGTGCACAGCCCACAGTGGCATGTGGCAGGGGGTGAGTCCCACTCAGGAAGATTTCATGGCAGGCTTCTGCTCAGGGGTCAGGCAGGACTCTGGAGCCGGCCAGATCCTGACTTGGTGATCCTTGGTGATCACACAGTGCACAGCTCACAGTGGCATGTGGCAGTGGGTCCCAAATGGGGGTGAGTCCCACTCAGGAAGATTTCATGGCAGGCTTCTACTCAGGGGTCACGCAGGGTTCTAGAGCTGGCCAGATCCTGACTTGGTGATCCTTGGTGATCACACAGTGCACAGCTCACAGTGGCATGTGGCAGTGGGTCCCAAATGGGGGTGAGTCCCACTCAGGAAGATTTCATGGCAGACTTCTGGAGCCAGCCAGATCCTGACTGGGTGATCCTGAGGGTCTCTTCCACCCTGGATGTTTCCGTGATTCTGTGAGATTCTTTGCAAGTATCAACTTTTCCACCTTGATTGCTGCTTCTTGGTGCTGAAAAGTGCTTCAGACATTAATTGCCACCTCCAGGGCTGGGGCATCCACAACCTCCCTGCTGGGCAACCGGCTCCAGCGTGCCCACGTTGCGGGGCAAAGCAGCTCCCTGAGGGGACTCACCATCCTCATCCGTCTGGAATATCACCTCCTTGCCTTCCTTGCGGCCCTCGGGGTTGGAGAGGATGAGCTTGACGTGGATGTTCTTGTAGGGCAGGAGGTTCTTGATGGTGTAGCGGTTGGCGTTCCGCTCCATCTTGACGCACTCGCGGAAGGTCTGGTTGTGGCCAGTGCCCACCAAGTAGCGGTAGCAGAGCGAGACGCTGTAGGTGTGGCAGCGAGTCAGGTTGTAGCCCAGCGGCTCCCACTGCAGCGTCAGCTGCCTGGACTGGATTTCGGAGAAAGCCAAACCCTTGGGGGCTCTCATGGGCTCTGAGGGGGGAAGAGAGACGAGGAGAGATGAGTGGTGAAGCAAAACATTCTCGTGGGTTTGTGTCTGTCAGGGAAAGGAATATTGGGTCCAGTTCTGGGCTTTCCAGTTCAAGAGGGACAGGGAACTTCTGGAGAGATTACAGTGCAGGCTACAAAGATGCTGAGGGGATTGGAGCATCTCTGTGAGGAGGAAAGGCTGATGGCCCTGGGGCTGTTGAGCCCGGAGAAGAGCAGCCCCAGAGGGGATCTGAGCAATGCTCTGGCAAGAGGATGGGGCCAGGCTCTTTGTCAGTCCTGCCCAGCAACAGGACAAGGGGCAGTGGGCACAAACTGGAACCCAGGAGGTTCCACAAAGAGAAACTTGTTTGGTGTGAGGGTGCCAGAGCCCTAGAGCAGGCTGCTTAGAGGGGCTGTGGAGTCTCCCTCTCTGGAGAGATTCCAAATCCACCTGCACATTGTGATCCCAGGCTGAGGGTGCCCCTGCTTGAGCAGGAGGGTTGGACTGGATGATCCCCAGAAGTCACAGAATCACAGAATGGTTCAGGTTGGAAGGGACCTCAGGGATCATCTACTCCAACCTCCCTACCATGGGCAGGGAGACTCAATTAGAGTCAATTAGACTTGGCTGCTCAATGGCCTCATCCAACCTGGCCTTGAACACATTCCAAGGAGGTGGCACTCACAACCAATCTGGGCAACCTATTCTAGTCTCACACCCTCAGACTGAAGAACTTCCTCCTCAGCTCCAGTCTACTCTATTTGCCTTAGGCTTTTTTCTATTGCAGTTCTGGGAGCTCATTTTGAGAGTCCTCTCCATGCTGACTGCAGGGCAGTTGGAGCAGTTGCCCATTAAGATCCCTTCCAAGGCAAAGTGTTCTGTGACTCACCAGCACACTTGGTGCGGCTGATGAGGGGTGGCCCCGGTTTGCCGGTGCCCCCCTCTCCGGGCCGGGTGAGCAGGACACTGATCTCATACTCAGTGTCCGGGTCCAAGTGCCAGAGCTTGTAGGTCTGCATGTTGACAGCGTGGACCTCCGACCAGGGCCCCGAGGTCATGCGGTACTCGATCTCCTTGCGCACGATGGGGCCGTCGCCGATGATGGAGTTGGTGTTGAGCTGGATGATGAGGTAGGTGGAGCCAGCCCGCAGCAGCTGCGGGGGTGCGATGGGTGTGGGGGGCTCTGGAAGAGAGCAGAGAAGGGGCAGGTGGAGCATCCTCCTCCCGAAGCAGCTCCACAGCATCCCCAGCCCCGCAGGCACTGGCACACCCTCAGCTACCAGCTTTTCGCTGCACATTTCACTGGCTGCAGCCAGCCACAGCAGCTCCTTCCAAACAAACCCAACCCAGCAGCTTCCCAGCGCAGGGCACAGGACGAACTCAGATGCCCTGCCCAGAGGACATAGGGATGGACACCAAAGTATGAGAGGGCACCGTGGGAGGCCTTTAAATGTCAGCCCATGCCCTCCATCACTTTTACTAAGGCTTTAACTGCTGCAGCAGGGTTTCCTCTGATCAAACCTTAATTATCTGTGTAAGAGACGAGCCTGCCCAGCGTGGTGCTGCACAGTTTCACCATAATTAATTAACTCCCACCTACTGCAATCAAAAAGAAACGATCTAAGGCCATGGGCAAAGGCAGGCTGCGTGCTGAACCAGCCATGGACACAAACCCCACCACCCCCAGAGCCTCACCTTCCTCTTCCTCCGCAAAGAGTGGAGCAGAACCAGCCCAACCGCGACCCAGAAACGCGGCGTGGGCAGCAGCAAGTCACCAACCTTTCACGATGAGCTCGGCGAAGTTGGAGACACCTGAGCCACGGCTGGACTGGGTGACGCAGCGGTAGAGGTCCTGCTCCTCCTTGGACACCTCGTCCAGCTGGAAGGTGGCCAGGAAGCGCCGGTGGCTGATGTGCTTCACAGAGGCGGCAGGGACCACCTCACCGCTCTGCCTCTGCCCCATGGGGAGAGAGGAAGACGTCACCAGGAGGCACAGCAGGACATTGGATGGGTGGACTCTGACGGGTCAAAGACTGGCTTGGTGGCCGAGCCCAAAGAGTGGCAAGGAACGGAGTTAAATCCAGCTGAGACCCAGTCACAAGTGGCGTTTTCAATGCCTTCCTTAATGACCTGGATGCAGGCACCAAGGGCGCCCTCAGTAAGATCACCAATTTGGGTGGGAGTGTTGACCTGCTCGAGGGTGGGAAGGATCTACAGAGGGACCTGACCAGGCTGCATCAATGGGCCAAGGCCAAGTGCCAGGTCCTACACTTGGGTCACAACAACCCCACGAATGCTCCAGACTTGGGGCAGAGCACCCAGTGGAAAAGGACCTGGGGCAGTTAGCCAGTGTCCCCAAAAGAAAGCCAAAAGCAGCAACAGTGTGGTCAGCAAGGACCTGGTCGGGGTCACCCTCCTGTACTCAACTGGTAAGGCCACATCTTGAGTATTGGGTTCAGCCTTGGGCCCCTCATTCCAAGAAGGACATTGAGGGGCTGGAGCAGGTCCAGAGAAGGGCAACAAAGCTGGGAAGGCTCTGTAGAACAGGGCTGGAGACATGCAGCTTCAGGAGCTGGGGGTGTTTAGTCTGGAGAAGAGGAGGCTGAGGAGAGACCTCATTGCTCCCTAAAAGCAGGCTGGAGCCAGGTGGGGATTGGCCTCCTCTCTAGTAACAAGTGACAGGTCAAGAGGAAATGGCCTTAAGTTGCCCCAGGGGAGGTTTAGGTTGGACATGAGGAACAATTTGTTCCTTTTGAGGACTGTCAAGGCCTGGCCCAGGCCGCCCAAGGCAATGGTGAACTCCCCATCCCTGGAGGGCTCTCAAAGCTGTGGAGATGTGGTGCTGAGGGCCACAGTTTAGTGGTGACCTGACAGTTCTGAGGCAACCTTTGGAGTGGATGATCTGAAAGGTCTCCTTCTATCAAAACAATTCTGTGACCCCACGACCCAAAGCCACCAACCACATCCTCGAACGACATCTGCTTACAGGTGTGGAGGACCTGCCCTTTTCCCCCGCAGCCAGCGTGGGCTTCTCCCAAAACGGAGTCAGAGAGGCACTGCAAAAGTGCCTCAGGGTGGTGAAGGTGCTGGCTTCACCACTGCCACTGCTCACCTGCATGAGGAAGCGCTCGGCCTCGGCAGCCTTGCCAGCAGCCACACACTGGAAGGTGGCATTCTGCCCCGCGTTCACCTCCACGTCGCCCAGGCGGGAGAAGTGCGGTGCTTTGGCTGCCAAGGAACACACACGTGGGCACTGCTGCCAACACACACGTGGGCACTGCTGCCAACACCCCACCACAGCCCAACGCCCTCCTGAGATGCCGCAGCTGAGCTCCAGGTGGGCTCAAGTGCCCATCCTCAGGGCTTAGCCAAGATCCCTGGCCTGCAGCAAGCCCACAGCGAAGACCTTGGGGTAGGATCCTGAGCCCAGAGTCAGGGATGTGTCCTAGGGAGGGACACAGCCTTTACCCTGCAGTGCTGGTGCCGGGTACAGGCTGTTGGTAGAGGAGAGCAGATCTGCTACCCTAGCATGGAAGAAATGGAGGACGCACCTCAGCAGGCAACACACTGGCACAGCCTGGGGTTTCTGGTACCCACCAGCCTGGCTGGCCCCTCTTGATGGGGACACTCACAGGATCACAGGCTCACAGGATGCCAGGGGTTGGAATGGACCCAAAGAGGTCATCAAGTCCACTCCCCCTGCCAGAGCAGGGCTATCCAATCTAGCTCAAGTCATACAAGAGCACATCCAGACAGGCCTGGAAAGGCTCCAGGGAAGGAGACTCCACAACCTTTCTGGGCAGCCTGTGCCAGTGCTCTGGGACCCTTCCAGGAAAGAAGTTCTCCCTTGTGTTGAGCTGGAACCTCCTGTGCTGCAGCTTCCATCCATTGCTCCTTGCCCACTCAAGCCACACATTCAAATACATCTGAGCTTCTCCAAGGTTTTATAAAAACCAAAGTAACATCAGAACTGGTGGGGATAGGGATGGGGATGATGTACCCAGGAGATGGAGTTCCACCAGCCCAAGTGACACCAGGACACTCAGGTGAAACCAGACTACACTATGATCTCCCCAGGTCCATCCCAATGGACACCATCTCCAAACTCTGCTGCCCAGCTGAACTCAGCAGCACTTACCACCACCCACCCCCACACCCCAGGCACCACCCACCCTCAGGTCCCATCCCTGGCACTCACAGCATGGATAATTCAGCAGCAGGATGTCATCCAAGCCAAGATAACCTCTGCGCTCGCTGGAGACCACCGCCTCGAAGAGCACCTGTGGCACCAAAGAGAGGGTCACCCACTCCTGGAGGGTCTGGGTCACCCATGGGGAGTCCATGCCATGCAAGGGGGGCTCTGCTGGGAGTGAGCCTGGAGAGGAGAAGACTCCGGAGGGGACCTCAGAGCTGCCTTCCAGCACCTGAAGGGATCCTGGAGAAAGGCTGCAGAAGGACTTTTCATGAGGGTGTCTAGAGACAGGACAAGGGAGAATGGTTTGAAGCTGAGGGAGAGTAGGGTTAGACTGGAGCTGAGGAAGGAGCTCTTCAGTACAAGGGTGGTGTGGCTCTGGAATGGGTTGTTCACACACACACAGGCTCACAGGATGCAGGGGCTGGGAGAGACCCAAAGAGATCATCCACTCCAACCCCCCTGCCAGAGCAGGACCACACAATCTAGCTCAGGGCACACAGGAACACATCCAGACAGGCCTTGAAAGGCTCCAGAGGAGGAGACTCCACAACCTCTCTGGAGAGCCCATTCCAGTGCTCTTGTTCAAGGAGGCTGTGGCTGCCTGCTCTCTGGCAGTGTTCAAGGCCAGGCTGGATAAAGCCTCGACCAGCCCAGCCTAGCTGAGAGCTGCCCCAGCCCACGGTGGGGAAGGCTGGAGCAGAGCATCTCTGAGGTCCCTGCCGACCCAAACCACTCCACGAGGACTCACCTGGTACTCGCTGGGCCAGAACAAGCTGACAGCCAACTCTGCCTGGTGCCACTGGCGCCCGTGGGAGCCGGAGGTGTTCCAGACGGCGCTGCCCAGGGGGCCGCCCGTGACGCGCACGTAGGCGCTGAGGGTGCCGGGGCTGTGCCCGTCGCGGCTGTACATGAAGTAGCTGAACTGCAGGCAGTGAGTGTCGTTCTCGCTCAGCGCCTGCAGCAGCAGCTGAGCTCGCTGCCCCGCGCCGTGCTGCGACGAGTTCACCACCAGGTAGGAGCCTGCGGTGGGAGGGAGAAGGGAGAGAGCATGGAATGATCCCCCCCGGTTCCACAGCTGGGGGTTAGGTTGTCTGTGAGCCGGCAGCCAGCTCTGGTGGCCGAGGAGCCATTCAATGGCCTCCTGGGGTGCATGAAGAAGAGTGTGGCCAGCAGCCTGAGAGAGGTTCTCCTCCTCCCTCACTCTGCCCCAGGGAGAGCACAGCTGGAGTACTGCAGCCAGCTCTGGGCTCCCCAGTTCAAGACAGACAGGGAATTGCTGGACAGAGTCCAAGGGAGGCTACAAAGCTGCTGAGGAGCTCTGTGAGGAGAAAAGGCTGAGAGCCCTGGGAGTGTTTAGCCTGGAGAGGAGCAGCCCCAGAGGGGATCTGAGCAATGCTCAGCAAGACCTAAAAGGTGGGGGGCAAGAGGATGGGGCCAGACTTTTGTCAGTGGTGGCCAGCAACAGGATAAGGACCAACAGGCACAAACTAGAACCCAGGAGGTTCCATTTGAACAGGAGGAGAAACTTCTTTGGTGTGAGGGTGCTGGAGGCCTGGAGCAGGCTGCCCAGAGAGGCTGTGGAGCATCCTTCTCTGGAGAGATTCCAAACCCAGACAGACATTGTGATCCTGGCCAAGCTGCTGCAGGTGCCCCTGCTTTAGCAGGCAGGTTGGACTGGATAATCTCCAAAGGTCACTTCCAACCCTCACCACGCCTGGATTCTGGGATTCTGTGATCTCCTGAACACTGCCAGCAGGAATGGAGAAGGTGGAGGAGTTGGGATTGCAAACAACGCTCAGGCCCCACTGGGTACTGGACATGCAGGCAGGAGGAAGGGACCTGGGATGGAGTCAGTGCCAGATACCAATTTGGGCAGCGGCAGGGCACCAAAACCTGGCTGCTGGGCAAGGAGGGAAGGATCAGGCTCATTGTTCCCAGGATAAACTGGTCCCCCCTGGATGCCAGGGTCAGTAACAGCTTCAATACCCCAGAGACCCTCCAACTGCCTTCCTCTAACGGTCCCAGCTTCAGCTGTGTCCATGCCCCTCCCTCCCCATCCAGTTCATTTCCATTCCCATCCCCTCGGACTATTTCCCACCCAGCTGTCCCCCGGTTTGAACTGTGCCCAGCAGGTGCTCACAAGGGAGGAAAAAAGCCTTTTGTGGCTTAATGAGCAGCAGCAGCACAGCTCTCCAGGGCTCTGGGATGTCAGCACAGCAGCTCTTCGGAAGCACAGAATCATAGAATCAATCAGGGTTGGAAGGGAGCACAAGGATCAGCCAGTTCCAACCCCTCTGCCATGGGCAGGGACACCTCACACTAGATCAGGCTGTTCAGAGCCTCATCCAGCCTGGCCTTAAACACCTCCAGGGATGAGGCTTCCATCAGCTCCCTGGGCAATCCATTTCAGGCTCTCACCACCCTCATGCTGAACAACTTCTTCCTAACATCCAGTCTGAATCTTCCCATTTCCATCTTTGTTCCATTCCCCTCAGTCCTATCACTACCTGAGAGCCTAAAAAGTCCCTCCCCAGATTTTTTTGTAGCCCACTTAAGATACTGAAAGGCCACAAGAAGGTCACCTGGGAGCCGCCTTCTCTCCAGACTGAATGCCCCCAACTCCCTCAGTCTCTCCTCATAGCAGAGCAGCTGCAGCACTCTAAGCAACCTCATGGCCCTTCTCTGGACACCTTCCAGCACATCCATAGCCCTCTTGTCCCAGGGGCTCCAGAACTGGATGCAGTTATCCAGGTAGAGTCTCACCAGTGCGGAGTAGAGGGGGAGGATCATTTCCCTTGCCCTGCTGCCCACACTGCTCTTACTGCAGCCCAGGCTCTGGTTGGCTCTCTGTGCTGCAAGTGGACACTGCTGGCTCATGCTGAGCTCATTCACCAGCACCCCCAAGTCCTTCTCCTCAGGGCTTCTCTCAAGCCAGGCACTGCCCAGCCTATATTGGTGCTTCCTTACCACCAGTAGCTGCTGGTACCCCACATCCCATCGCCCAGCATCACCAGTAACCAAACCAGGAGTCCCAGTGCAACCCTAAAGCCATACTTACAGGGTAGGCAGGATGAAAATCCCAAAGGGGATCCCAAAGGCAGCAGCATTCACTGCCCCATGTGCTGCATGTCCAGAGGCTGGGGGATACACGAGGAGGGATGCAGGAAGGAGACAGAGGAGAGGGGGTGCAGGAAGAGGGATGCAGGAGTCCCAGCTCCTCATGGCAGCTCCCAGAGCTCACTCACAGAGTCTTGGAATAGAGACTCAGGGTGGGTGGGAAGCTGCCCCCCCAAAGCTGCATCCTCCCCATCCCCACAGGCAAGGGGATCATTAATATCCCTTCCATTTTAATAGCAGCAGAAGCTGTAAGTAACAAAGCTGGGCCATTTATTCCACTCTACCCTTGTTTTCCTGACAGTAGGCACTTAATTATTAATAGCTTTGGCTGCTGGTTAATTTGAAGGAATTCAGGCACCTTCCTCCCAGCACCGAGAAAAGCCTAACGAAGGTAGCAGGGCATGGAGGGCAACCACACATCTCCTCCCAGCATGTGGCAGCTGCACCTGGGGTGACCTCAAAATGCCTGGAAGGACCCCAAAACACCCAGGGGGTCACAGCATGAGCTGTGACAGAGAGACAGTGCAGGGTACCACAGAGCACCCTTCAGGGGTGGGAGCTGGGAGAGGGGAAAGAAACCGCCACAAAGCAGAATTGTCACCACGCAGCCTCCAGGCAGATATCTGGGGTGAAATAAAAGGGTAACAATTTATTTCCTCAGAGTCAAACCCATCTCACTGGCAGAGGGGAAAGCACTATGTACACATTCCTGCTCTCTGGGGTTTTTTACCCTCTCTTTTCCCCCAGCAAAATCATTTCTGCTCTAACAAGATCAGCTCCACTCGATCCAGGAGACAGAAGCGTGAAGAGCAAACTCCAACCCTCCCCATGCCAGGGGACATCTCCCAGAAGCCACCTCCACCTGCTCAGCCTGCTGGGCTCTCGCTGACAAGCACAACCTCTTCCTTCTCCCTCCCCTCCTCTTCAAAACAAGAAGCCAGAGAACCAAACTAAAAAGACCAAGACTAAAATCAAACCACCTCAGGGTTGGGTTAAAAGAGGGAGAACATCCACTAAGGTCATCCAGGACCACGGGCACAAAGGGGTGGCAATGTGCCCATGTATCACTCCTCTGGCAGGGCTTCCCCCATGTGCTATTTTCCTCCCCTTAATACTCTCCCCAGTGTTGCTGCATGGTTAAAAACAGCTCCCACTGCTTGCTTTTGTGCTAATTGTATCCTCCTCCCCCAGAACTGACTGGGCCCAGCTCCAGCTTCAAACCCAGGCTATGGTTGGGGCTTTTGTTAATGCAGGGAGAAGCACAGAAACTTCTCTCCATGTTGGGGTGCTGCATCCTCAAAGTCATAGAATCAACCAGGTTGGAAGAGACCTCCAAGCTCATCCAGCCCAACCTAGCACCCAGCCCTGGCCAATCAACCAGACCATGGCACTAAGTGCCTCAGCCAGGCTTGGCTTCAACACCTCCAGGGACAGTGCCTCCACCACCTCCCTGGGCAGCCCATTCCAATGCCAATCACTCTCTCTGCCAACAGCTTCCTCCTGACATCCAGCCTGAACCTGCCCTGGCACAACTTGAGACTGTCCCCTTGTTCTCATTGCTGTCTACAACTACCTGAAGGGAGGCTGTAGCCAGGTGGGGTTGGGCTCTTCTGCCAGGTACCCATCAACAGAACAAGGGGACACAGCCTCAAGTCATGCCAGGGCAGGTCCAGGCTGGATGTTAGGAGGAAGTTGTTGGCAGAGAGAGTGATTGGCATTGGAATAGGCTGCCCAGGGAGGTGGTGGAGTCACTGTCCCTGGAGGTGTTGAAGCCAAGCCTGGCTGGGGCACTTGGTGCCATGGTCTGGTTGGTTGGATGGGACTGGGTGCTAGGTTGGACTGGATGAGCTTGGAGGTCTCTTCCAACCTGGCTGATTCTATGATTCTATGATTCTCCCTCAACCTACTGGCCACAGTCTTCTTGATGTACCCCCAGTTGTCAGTGGTTTCTTGGCCCCTAGGGCTCATGGTGACCCTGTTGTCCACCAGCACTCCCAGGCATTTTTCCACAGAGCTGCTCTCCATCACTTTGTTATACAAAAGGTTTGAGTTGCAGAACCAGCCCAGAGGGGCTGTGCACAGAGATCCTCACACCTCCATCCCAGCAAAGTCCTCACATGGGCTATCCAGCCAAATCTTCCCACCTTGGGGATCATCAGCCCTCCTTTGGGAATCCAGTGAGGTCTTTCAGGGTAACTCAACCTTCTTGGCCACGAATGAGACAGCAACAAGCTCCCACAGATGTTCTCTCTAGCTTGAAGCAGCTCTTCCCACACTCTGCCCTTCCCACCAATCCTGCATCCCTCTGGGAACAACCCCAAACAGCCCAGCAAGACGAGGAGGGAAGAACCCACTCGCCCACCTCCACTTCCCTGTCTCGCCAAGTTTCTCCTCCTACAAAACCACCAAGAGATAAAAATAAAACTAAAAAAAAACCAAACCCAAACCCCAACAATCAAAGCTCTGTGAGAAGGCAGCACAAGGAGGGATGACAGCAGAAGGCGGCACTGCCAGCTGAGAGGTGCCAGGGGACCAGCTCTGAGCACAGCAGGATCTGCCTCTGGGAAATCACTCTGGAAGATGAAGCCCTGATGATGCCTCCTCCTTTTCCTCCTCCTCCGCTGGATCTTCTCAACACATCGAAGCCAGCAGAGGAATGGGGCCCCAGCAGGGCTCCAGCTCCCTGCTTCTGCACCCAGCCCCAGGACAAGAATCTTCTATTGGAGTTCCATCACCAATGGCTGATCTGCCACCACCACAGGGACCCTGGAATGGAGTCGTTCCTCCAGGAGCCAAAAATCAAGCTTAGCTTAGCAGGAGCTGGGTCAGGAAGCTGTGCTGAAGGAGAGGCTCCTTGGAGGGGATGGAAGGACACCTCTGGAATGTGTCCAGAGAAGGGTGACAAAGCTGGTGAGGGGCCTGGAGCACAGCCCTGTGAGGAGAGGCTGAGGGAGCTGGGGGTGTGCAGCCTGCAGAAGAGGAGGCTTAGGGCAGAGCTCATTGCTCTCTGCAGCTCCCTGAAGGGAGGCTGTAGCCAGCTGGGGTTGGGCTCTGCTGCCAGGCAAGCAGCAGCAGAACAAGGGGACACAGCCTCAAGCTGTGCCAGGGCAGGTCCAGGCTGGATGTTAGGAGGAAGTTGTTGTCAGAGAGAGTGATTGGCATTGGAATGGGCTGCCCAGGGAGGTGCTGGAGTCCCTGGAATTGTTGAAGCAAAGTCTGGCTGGGGCACTTAGTGCCATGGTCTGGTTGACTGGATAGGGCTGGGTGCAAGATTGGACTGGATGAGCTTGGAGGTCTCTTTCAACCTGCTTGATTCTATGATTCTGTGATTCAAGGCACCCAGGGAGGGTTAGGGTTTAGTGGCCATAGTGGTGTTGGGTTGATGGTTGGACTTGATGAGCTCAGAGGGCTTTTCCAACCTTAATGATTCTGTGATTCTACGATGCTGCTGCAGACACAGGGATGGTGCAGCCTCCTCTGCCTGCCTTACCTGGCTCCCTGCTACAGCTCCTGCAGAAAACAACAATAAAGAGCTGGGAAGATCAGGACTGCAAAGTGGGAGAGACCCATCCATCGTCTTCAGGTGCAGAAGAGACAAGTCAGGAAAGGAAGAGAGGTGGGAAAGGAAAACAAACTGAACAAAAAGCAAGAAGAGAAGAGGGATGGCAAGGTAGAGGCGGGTGGCCAGCAGCCAGCATCTGCTCCAATAAATCCTACGCTCCCTGCAACTGGCTGATCTCCAACAAAAACTCATTTTAATCCAAGACCACGAGACTCCTTTGGAAAGTGCTCCCCGGAGAGGCGCTGCAAAACACTCCTCATCCACTCAGCTGCTGGAGGAGGGGGAGGCAGGAAGGGTGATAAGGCTGCAGGAGCTTCGTGCACAGCTCCCCACACATTATCAGAGTGAAACCACTACAACAGGATCCCTGCACCCACAGGGTGCCCCAAGACCATGAGCAAGCAGCAGTTTGGTGCTCTTAGAGCAGCCCCTGGGTATGAGGATGAGCATCCCGTTGGTGTCACCATCAGGGACAGGTGCTCTTCCCAGAGGCTGAGCCCTGTGAAGCTCCATGCTCACAGTATCCCATCTCAGCTGCTCACATCCACTCCTCCAGCATCTCTGGAGCTGGTTTCTTCAGCTCTGCATCACTAAATCCCTGTCTTGTAGATGTGTGCTTTGGGACATGGTTTAATGACCATGATGGTCTTAGGTTGAAGGTTGGACTTGATGATCTTAAAGATTTCTTCCAACTGAAGCAATTTGATGACTCCAGCAGAGCAAACTGCCCCATTCCACCCTTACCCCTTCCACCCTCTGCAAGCCTCCAGGCTTCAGACTCCAACAGTTTTGAAATTACAGTTAAAAACCAAGCAGAAAACCCCAACTAATGACAGGGTCAAAACCCTCCATCAGCAAGCATCTCAATCCCCAGCTCTGCATCTCTCCTCTCTGCCCCCAGGCAAACCCCCCCAGGCACCCACAAATTAGGAGAGTGCAGTTTAAAACAATTATTTGAACATCATCAAAGGAGGAGCAGGAAACTGTCAGCAAATTAAGGGTTGCTCTGCACTTGTTTAGTGCCCAGGACATGCCAGCAGGGACGGGGAAGGAAGGAAAATGAGATGGGAAGAGGGAGAAGGTAAAGGAAGAGGAGGGTTAGTGGAGGGGAAAAGCCAAATTAAGCCCTGGCACGAACAAGGCAGAAGACAAAGAGCCAGAGGCAGATTGATGGAGCAGTAAAGAGTTTTCTATAAAGCTTTCAATAAAGTTTTAATCAAAAATCAGTCATCTTTAGTGTCCAGCTCTAAAGCAGCTCTCCTGCTTCTGCCCATCATCAGCGTGGGCAGGAGCAGACAGAGCACCGGGGACAGGCAGGGGTCAGTGGTTCCGAAAACAAGGAGCATCCTGAGCCTGGAGCATCCTGCAGTACAAACAGGCACAGGGACAGCTCAGGGTGGACATAGCAAGATTTGGTCTGGAGCTAGGAGAGAGCAAAGTCCTGAGATGCCACCCAGGCATGGTGACCATGCCAATCCCATGGGAGAAGGGAAGCTCCCCACTGACTCTGCTCCCTGTGTCTGGCCATCACAGAATCCCAGCATGGTGGGGGATGGAAGGGACCTCTGGGGATCATCCAGTCCAACCCTCCTGCTAAAGCAGGAGCACCCACAGGAGCTTGCCCAGGATCAGAGGGGCCAGAGGGGTTTGGTATCTCTCCAGACACTGAGGCTCCACCGCCACTCTGGGCAGCCTGCTCCAGGGCTCCAGCATCCTCACACCAAAGAAGCTTCTCTTCCTGTTCAGATGGAACCTCCTGGGCTCCAGTTTGTGCTCACTGCCCAAGGAGAAGCTGGACCCAGGTAACACTAAAAAATGGGTTAAAATCAGGAAGATTTTAAAGTGTAAGGAATTCTCTTGGTGTTTTCCTCCTTACAGCTCCTGAGACTTTGAAGACGCCTCCAACTCCCACCCACAAGCCCTTCCCCACACTTGCAAGAGGCAGAAACACCTTTTTATCCTCATTTCCACACCTCCCAGAGATGGGAATTTCTCACAAGCCCCCCAGAGCTGCAGCAGCAGCAGCTGACACACCAGAGAAGACAGAGCCACAATGACTTCAGATCCTGGGTGGGGAGAGTGGCTCCAAAGATGCCCCTTGATGACTGGATTTGGGCACAGCCTGGCTGACATGACAGATGGGGAGTTTGGCATCACCAGAGATGTTGCCCAGACCCCTGGGAAGTGAGGAAAGCCAAGCTGCTGCCATTGCACTGCCACGGGCAAGGAGATGCCAGGTGAAGGGGATGTCCCCAAAGCAGCCCCTAGCTAGGGACAGCAAACAGAGCCATGGGAGAGGTCCTGTGCAGAGAGAGCAAAGCTGCAAATCTTGTGTTACCACCCCAAAAATGCACCCCTGGACCATTTGCAGGCTCCTCCTGGGGTGGGGGTGATGTGAGGCCTCCCCTCACCACAGCAGTGATGCTGCTCAGAGGCAGGCCCAGCCATTCAGTGTCCCTGTCCTCGCTGTGCTGTTAACCCCCACCAGCAGCAGCAGAGTCCCATGCTCCCTGGGCCCAAGTGTCACCTAGGGCCATGCAGCATCCTGCCTTGTGGTGCTGAGGACCAGCCCAGCTCATTGCACCCCACTGGTCACAGGCTCACAGGATGTTAGGGGTTGGAAGGGACCCAAAGAGATCATCCAGTCCAACCTCCCTGCCAGGACCACACAATCTAGCTCAGGGCACACAGGAACACATCCAGACAGGCCTTGAAAGGCTCCAGAGAAGGAGACTCCACAACCTCTCTGGGCAGCCTGTGCCAGGGCTCTGGGACCCTTCCAGTCAAAAAGTTGCCCCTTGTGTTGAGCTGCAACCTCCTGTGCTGCAGCTTCCATCCATTGCTGCTTGTTCTATCCCAGGGAGCAGTGAGCAGAGCCTGTCCCCCCACCAATCCCCAGCCCTCAGATAGTTATAAACATTCATTAAATCCTCTCTCAGTCTTCTCCAGACTAAGCAGCCCCAGATCCCTCAGCCTCTCCTCCTCAGGCAGTGCTCCAGTCCCCTCATCATCCTCATAGCCCTCCCTTGGACTCTCTCCCGCAGATCCCTGTCCCTCTTCAACTGGGGAGCCCAAAAGTGAAGGCAGTATTCAAGATGAGGTCTCACCAGGGCAGAGTAGAACCTCCCTCGATCTGCTGGACACACTCTTCTTAATGCACCCCAGGACCCCACTGGCCCTCTTGGCCACAAGGGCACATTGCTGTGCCATGCACAACTTGCTGCCTGTCAGCACTCTCCATGGCACAGCAGCGCCCTGCCCACACAGCCAAGGACAAGTCAGCCTAAACCACTGCAGTTAACCCAGGAGAAGCCCTGTGGTCTAGGTCTGGGGTGCAGGACCAGAGGGTGGGTTGGAGACAGAGGTCTCCAAGGACACCAGGGGATGAGCCTGGCCCTGTCAGGGAGCAGGACTCACCGTGGGGCAGGTCAGCTGTCAGGTGTGGCATCATGTAGCTGCGGATGAGCTCCCACTCGAAGTCATCGTCCTCGCCCTGGCTGTACTCGCACTGGTTGGGGTCGCTGTCCTCCTCGAAGGTGCAGCCAGCTGTGGAGACACAGAGCCACAGAGTCACAGAATGGTTTAGGCTGGAAGGGACCTCAAGGATCATCCAGTTCCAACCCCTCTGCCATAGGCAGGGACACCTCCCACTAGAACAGGTCACTCAAAGCCTCATGCAACCTGGTCCTCAATACCTCCAGGGAGGTTGTGGAGCACAGAAGCACCGAATGTGATCTTTGATCACATTCGGTGCTTCTGTGCTCCACAACCTCCCTGGAGGTATTGAGGACCAGGTNGGAAGCCTTCTCTTCTCCAGGCTGCAGAGCCCAAACTCTCTCAGCCTGGCCTCAGAGCAGAGCTGCTGCAGCCCTCTCAGCATCTTGGTGACCTCCTCTGCACTGGCTCCAACACTTCTATGTCCTGCTTGTGCTGGGGGCTCCAGAACTGCACCCAGGACTGCAGGTGGGGTGTGAGGAGAGCAGAGCCAAGGGGCAGAATCCCCTCCCTTGCCCTGCTGCCCACACTGCTCTTGCTGCAGCCCAGCACAGGGTTGCTGTCTGGGCTGCATGTGCACACTGCAGGCTCCTGTTGAGCTTTTCACCAGCCCAGACCCCCAGGTCCTGTTCCTCAGGGCTGCTCTCAGCCATTCACCACCCAGCCTGGAGTTGTGCTTGGGATTGCACCCACTCAGGTGCAGGACCTTACACCATTGGAAATGCCCTGCCGGGATGCTGTGCTGTCTTCTGATCTCCAGCATCCCCCCCATATGCACCTCTGAGCCAGGTCCTGGCTGCTGCTAACCCCCCAGTTCTCCCATTCAGCTCCCCCAACAGTGAAATGAGCTGGCAGGTCTCAGCCACAGGAGCAGGATACAGTTCCCAGCTTTGCTTCTCAGGGGCTGCTCTCCAAAGGAGGGTTTTCACCCAAGGAACATTCAGCTGAGGTGGTCACACGAGGAGGATTTGCAAGACCCCAGAAGGCTGCTGCAAAAATCCTGCTTTGCCCTCAGCCCTGCAAGTGGTTTGACTTGGAGCTCTTGGGGGTCCATCCACTGCCTGGTACAACAGTGACAGGGTTCAGCCAGGACCTTCAATACCCATCCAGACCCCCAGTTCTGCATCCAGCTCACTCCTTCTACACGCCAGCCCCTCCATACTACACCCAGCCCCTCCCATCCTACATCCCAGCCCTCCCACAGGATCATTTAGGCTGGAAAAGACCTTTTAAGATCATCAAGTCCAACCATCAGCCCAACAACCACCCTGCATCCAGACTCCTTTTCTGCATCCAATGACCCAATCCTGCATCCAGCTCACTCATCCCACATCCAGCCCCCACTATCCTGCATCCCAAGAGCTCAGAGCCTGCCTGTGCCCACGCTTCATTAGCACTGCCCCATTGTTCCCTTAAACCCAGGGATCAGAGGGGCCAAGCCGCCAGTGCTAATTAACAGGAGCCCCTGGGCTGAGGAGGGCAAAGCCCTGAGCCAGCAGAACCAACAAAGGCAACCAGTCCCTAATGGAGCAGCCTGAAAGCAGAGCTGGGCCAGAGGATTATTCCCTCTGGATTTTTTCCTGTGTTATCCCCAAATTACATCAGTAATTCTCCTGCCACCCAGGGATTTGCCAGTTAATGGCCTCTCTGCTGCAGGCAATGGTGGTGCTTCGCCCTGCTGGGGGATGCTCAAAGGCCAGGCTTGAGCAAACAGGAGTCCAAAGGGTGGAAAAAGCCCTTCAGATGCCCAGAAAAATAATGACTCCCTGTACTGGGCACTGCTGAGGCCACGTCTTGAGTATTGCCTTCAGTTCTGGCCACTCACTCCAAGAACACTGAGGGGCTGGAGCGTGGCCAAAGAAGGGCAACGAAGCTGGGGAAGGGTCTGGAGAACAGGGTTGGGGAGGAGCGGCTGAGGGAGCTGGGGGTGTTCATCCTGGGTGCTGAAGGGAGACCTTCTAGCTCTCTACAGCTCCCTGAAAGGGTTGGAAACAGGTGGGGGTTGGTCTCCCTCCCCAAGGAACAAGTGACAGGACAAGAAGAAACAGCCTCAAATTGCAGCAGAGGAGGTTTCGGTTGGACATCAGAAGAAACTTCTTCCCTGAAAGGCTTCTTAAACACTGGCACAGGCTGCCCAGAGAGGTGGCTGAATCCCCATCCCTGGAGGTGTTTCAAAGAGGCAGAGAGGTGGTGCTGAGGGCCATGGTTCAGCCCCAGCCTCGACAGAGTTAGAGGATGTTTGGATGCAATGATCTCAAAAGGCCTTTTCCAACCCAAACGGTGCTGTGCTCCCGCAGTCCCCAGCTCCTCAGCTGTCTGAGGCTCTTCCTCCCCTCCACACTCATCTTCGCAGCGCCAGGGTGCACTCGGCTCCATCCCCAAGCTGCTCTGCTTCCTCTCAGACTCACAAGAAACTTGTTTTCAAGGAACTCAAAGCAAATCCCCTCCTGTTCATACGCCCAGAGGCACCAAAACCTCACAGCTTGCTTAAAACCCCTTCCCGCAAGGCAGCGTCTGCCCAGCCCACGTACGGCTGTGCCCCCGCACGCAGACCCCTGCTCCTTGGCTCTCACCACAGGACTCGTTGGATTGGAGAGGCTGAAACTTGGCTGTGCTTCCTAACAGGAGGAAAAGGAGTGGGGGGAGGAAAGACTCAACACAAATCTGTCAAAATTTTCCAGGAAAGCAAGAAAAGAAAAAAGTCATTTCCAAATAAAACAGTGCCACAAACCCACTGCCAAGCGACTTCTCTTTGAGCACAGGACAAAAACAAGCCCAAGTGTTTCGTTGCAAGAGCTGCTGCCATGGGATATTCTGGGAGAAGAAATTTGTTCTCTGTTGGGGATTTTTTGGGGTTGGGTTTGGGTTGGTTTTTTTTTCAGTCTGAGAAAGCAGAGCGCAGACAAACAGCACTGCAGGCTGGCACAGCCGTGCCTGCACGGATTGGAGTCTGAGGAGAGGAGATGGAGAGTGGAGAGGAGGAAGAAATTCTTCCCAGTGAGGGTGGAGGAGACACTGGAACAGTTGTGGATGTGCCCTCCCTGGAGGTGTTCAAGGTCAGGTTGAATGAGGCCTTGAGCAACCTGGGCCGGTGCAAAGTGGCCCTGCCCATGGCAGCAGGTTGGAACTGGATGAGCTTTTAAGGTCCCTTCCAACCCAATCCATTCTGAGTCTATGAATAAACTCTTCCCAGCCACTAATGACATCAGCAGAGACATCATCTCCTCCTCCTCCTCCTCCTGGGCTGTGTATCTCCACCACCCTCATCCCACTACCATCCCCAGCACCAACTGGTCCCATGCCTCAGTTTCCCCACTGCTCCAGCACCCCAACGCTAGATCCTTGTCCACCTGTGAGATGATGCCCAAGCTCTAGAGGCTTAAAATGCAATTATGTGGAGTAGATACTCTGCTGGCTGAGGCACAGCTGATGGAGTCCATCCATCTCCCTCCTTGGACAGGTTTATGGTTATGGCTTTTCGCAGCCTGAGCCTTCCCTCCCTGCCATCCAGGGAAGGAAACAGCAGCAGCTCGGCCGACTGCTGCATCCCCCCAGCAGATCTGGCTGTGATCTGTAGCCAGAGAGGACAAAACAACAAAGGGTTTGCAAAGCTTTGCTTTCTGTGAGCTTTTGGGATGCTTTTGCTGCCATCTCTGCCCATCCAAGGGTAGGGTTGGGGAGAAACTCAACCTCCAGCCTCTCTTCACAAAATGGTAGGGGTTGGAATGGACCTATGAAGATCAAGTCCAACCCCCCTGCCAGAGCAGGATCACCTAGGGCAGGTCACACAGGAACATGTCCTGGCAGGTCTTAAAAGTCTCCAGAGACAGACTCCACCACCCCTCTGGGCAGCCTGTTCCAGTGCTCTGCCACCCTCAAAGTAATGAAGTTCCTTCTCATGTTTAGAAGGAACTTCCTATCTTCAAGTTCATGCCCACTACCTCCACTTCTGTCACCAAGGACCACCAAGAAAAGTCTGGCCCCATCTTTCTGACACCCACCTCTTAGATGTAAGCATTAACAAGTACCCCCCTCAGCCTCCCCTTCTCCAGGCTAACCAGCTCCAGCTCTCTCAGCCTCTCCTCATGTGGGAGATGTTCCGAGACTCCTCAGCATCTCAGCAGCCCTGCACTGGCCTCTCTCCAGTAGTTGTCTGTTCTTCTTCCTCCTCATCACAACAGTGGCATAAAAATGAATACCAGAGCAGATAAATGCCAAAGTCCCAGCTTCAGAGTGGGTGGCTGTGGGTGCCCCAGCAGCTGTGGAAAGTCAGAGGGGGTAAAACCAAAGCAGCTCTCAAAAAATTAAGGTTTCATCAAAATATTACAAGGAGAGCAAAGTGGAATACTCAGCTGCAGCAACAGGGATGGCTGTACCCTTTCTGCAGGCTAACAGCTGCAGGATGGGAGCTGTGGGAGTCAGCCAGGGCTGCTCCAGGTCTGGGTGCACCCTTAAAATCACCAGATGGAGCTCCCAGTCCCCAGCCCTGCACTGGCTCTAGGCCAGGGTCACAGCAGCTCTGGGCGGTGAGATGAGCGCAGGAGGTGTGACTTGAGCTTGAGCAGCTAAAAATACTGCTGGGGGAGTGACAGAGAAAAGGAGGCTGAGGGGAGACCTTCTTGCTCTCTACAACTCCCTGAAAGGAGGTTGGAGGCAGGTGGGGGGTGGTCTCTTCTCCCAGGGAACAAGTGATGAGAGGAAATGGCCTCAAGTTACCCCAGGGGAAGTTGAGGTTGGACATGAGGAACAATTTCTTCCCCCTTGAGCGTTGTCAAGGCCTGGCCCAAGCTGCCCAGGTGGAGTCCCCATCCCTGGAGGGGTTTTAAAACAAGGGAAAAAAGGTGGTTTGAGAGGTGTCCCAGGGAGACCAGAGCAGCTCAGCATCCTCCCTGGGTACCGCTGCCACCCAGTATCCCCAGTCCAGGTACCACTGCCACCTTCATGGCACCAGAGCATGCCTATGCCAAAGGGACAAGGGCTAACACGAGGGTCAAGCACCACATGCACCAAGATTTCTCTCAAAGGAGAGGGGAAAGAAAGGAAGGAAGGAAGGAAGGAAGGAAGGAAGGAAGGAAGGAAGGAAGGAAGGAAGGAAGGAAGGAAGAAAGAAAGAAAGAAAGAAAGAAAGAAAGAAAGAAAGAAAGAAAGAAAGAAAGAAAGAAAGAAAGAAAGAAAGAAAGAAAGAAAGAAAGAAAGAAAGGGGAAAAAGAAAGGAGAGAAAGAAAGAGGTAGTTTGAGAGGTTTGCCAGGAAGATGGGCACTAGTGCTGCTCAGCATCCCTCCTGGGTGCCACCCAGCATCCCTCCTGGGTACCCCTGTGGCACTGAGGCACAGTTTAACCCCAACATGGGGTTAAGCATCAGCTGAACCTCATTTTTATTACCAAATAAAGCAATAGATAAAGGTTAGATTAACTCAACCACGGATTCACCTGGGAGATGGGCACCGGTGCTGCTCAGCATCCCTCCAGGGTGCCACCCAGCATCCTCACCCATGAGGATGGAAAGGAGGAAAGTCAGGGGACAGGAAGAATGAAAGGTTTGCAAAGAAGAGGGAGGAAAAGAAAGCCCAACCAGGCGAGTACAATGGCTGCTGTCTCATTAAATCTCCGTGGCCACCAAGGAACGTGGCCGCCTGCCCGCCCGCCGCTCCTTCATCCGCCGCGTCCAGGCTCCTCTCACTTCAAAGTTAATTACACACTTAAACCTTTGCTGTTTAACCTCCTGCACCATGGGACACACTCCACAGGCTTCTCTTTTCTTTCACTGAGCAGCCTTGAAAAGATTCCAGTGCTAAAGGGCGACCCAGGCACCATGCAGGACGGGATCGGCCACTCCAGTATCCCACGGAGGGTGGTAACAACACAGCCCAGAGCCTGCAGGGCAGCATCTCGGGGGGGATGCTACAAGAGGAAGAGAGGAAAAAGTAGGAAGGCTTCCTAAATGAGGGGTTTCTACCCAAATATTCCAAGTGCAGGCTTCCTCAAGCTATGGCACTCAGGATGGGTGTTGGAGACATTCAAGATGAGGTCTGATGTAGCCCTGGGCAGCCTGATCTGGTTGGAGGTGTCCCTGCTGAGTGCCGGAAGCTGGACAGGACCTTTAAAGATCCCTCCCAACCTCTGTGATCTCCAGGCCAGCACAAAGCAAAGCAAATTGGTGGGGAAAAAAAACACATTTCACCCTCACCTTGGCTTAGTCAGGACTGGATAAGCCTCACAGACAGCTCTGGGGTGCAGCACCTTGGGGTTAGCATCCCACACTACAGGAACTGGCTAGGAAAGCTTACACAAGTGACCTTCTGGAGTCAGGATGAATTTTGCATCCCTGTTTTAACTGCAGCACCTCCTGTCCCCCATCCCAAGTAACGAGCAGGAAATGAGGATTCAGGTGCCCACAGGACATGCTGACACAGCACCCCAGCAGCCAAGTGGTTGCATGCAGATACCCTCTGCAGCGAGAGAGGGCTACAGCCCCTACCCATCAACATCCCAACACATCGAGATGGGGCAGGCAGTGAGCAGAATTCCTCTCTCCCAAATCCAGAGTTCTCACTGATTCCTGAGAGCAGGGATGGAGCCAGAGGCCACACAGTCACACAGCCCTGACCTATCAGACCTCAGACCTCTCCTCTTCAATGCATGAGAAAGATGCTCCTCTTGTGCACTGAAGAATCAAGTTCTTCCCAGAAGATAATTAAGACAAATGGTTAATGTCACCACTGCTGCAATGGGGAAACTGAGGCACAGAGGCCATTTGGTGCAGTCCCATAACAGCAACAGCCCAGAACCGTCCCCTGGGAGGATGGAAGGATGAGAAGCTGGGAAGCTGGGGTGTGTGCTGGGATGCAGAACCCACTCCAGCAGATGTCAGCATGATGCCATCCCTTCCCCAGCACCCTGCAGAGCCCAGGCAGCCTCCCACCTCCTGCCTGCTATTTGAAGGCAATTTCCTCAGCACGCTCCGATGGGAGCAAGGCCTGGGAAGGAAATGCTGGGAGCTGCTTCCCTCTGGGGGCCAGCAGACATGAGGGATAGGGAGCATGTACTGAGGTTCATCTATAGTCATCCTTCTCATCCAGCAGCATCCCTTCTGTACCTTCTGGTGGCCTTTCAGTGCTTAAAGGAGCTGATCAGAAAACTTGGGATGCTCTTGAGCAGGGCCTGTTGTGACAGGACAAGGGGTGATGGTTTGAAACTGAAAGAGTGGAGAGAAGGGAGAAATGTTTGACACTGAGGGTGGTGAGAGGCTGTCCCAGGTTACCCAGAGATGTCCCATCCCCAACATCTTTGTGGGTGCCATAGACAGAGGCATTGAGTGCAGCCTCAGCAATTTTGCTGAGCACACCAAGCTGTGAGGTGCAGCAGCCAGGCTGGAGGGCAGGGATCCATCCAGAGGGACCTGTGCAGGCTGCAGAGGTGGGCACAAGACAACCTCAGGAGGTTCAACAAGACCAAGGGCAAGGTCCTGCAGCTGGGTGGAGGCAATGCCAAGCACAAATCCAGGCTGGGCAGTGAGTGGCTGGAGAGCAGCCCTGAGGAGAGGGACTTGGGGGTGCTGCTGGAGGAGAAGCTCAACAGGAGCCAGCAGTGTGCACTTGCAGCCCAGAAAGCCAAGCAGAGCCTGGGCTGCTGCAGGAGAAGTGTGGCCAGCAGGATGAGGGAGGTGATTCTCCCCCTCTACTGTGCTCTGCTGAGACTCCACCTGGAGTACTGCATCCAGTTCTGGAGCCCCTGGGACAAGAGGGATGTGGAGATGCTGGAGAGTGTCCAGAGCAGGGCCAGGAGGATGCTGAGAGGGCTGCAGCAGCTCTGCTGTGAGCACAGACTGAAAGAGTTGGGGCTGTGCAGGCTGGAGCAGAGGAGGCTCCCAGGTGACCTTCTTGTGGCCTTCCAGGATCTGAAGGGGGCTACAAAAAAGCTGGGGAGGGACTTTTTAGGCTGTCAGGGAGTGCCAGGAGTGGGGGGAATGGAGCAAAGCTGGAGGTGGGGAGAGTGAGGCTGGAGGTGAGGAGGAAGTTGTTGAGCAGGAGAGTGGTGAGAGGCTGGAATGGGTTGCCCAGGGAGGTGGTTGAGGCCCCATGGCTGGAGGTGTTTCAGGCCAGGCTGGCTGAGGCTGTGTGCAGCCTGCTCTAGGGTAGGGTGTCCCTGGGCATGGCAGGGGGGTTGGAACTGGCTGCTCCTTGTGGTCCCTTCCAACCCTGACTGATTCTATGATTCTATTCCCCATTCCTACAAAACAGAGTAATTTTCAAAGAACATTCCTGATTTCCTGGCCCTGATAAAAGCTGATTAGAAGAATATGGAAAGCAGCTCCATTAAAATTCTCACCAGTCGTTTGGGTTTGCTTCTCCCAAATCATTTTAAATATTGCATTTAATAGAAAGGGGGAGGGGGAAAACAAGAGAAAAGGAAAAAGTGGGGGGGGGGGGGGGGGGGAAGAGAGAGAGAATTTGTTCAGCTGTAAGAAACATCAATTTGCAACTTGAAGCCTTGTACATTAGCCAGAGAAGCTAATGTGTAAACATTAGCAGCTCCAGTAACACACAGGGCTTGGCCAATGCAATTCCAGGGAGAGAGCAGCCAGATATTAAGACAGAGGATTTGCATAATAAGTCACTTATGTCTGATAACCTCAGTGTTTGGAAAACACAGGACTAGGAGAACAAAAATCATCTCCCAGCGACTACAGAAGGAATGCATCTCGGTTGGGGCTGGGTTTTTGTTTGGTCTGTTCGAGGCTCTTTATGGTTTTTACCTGCAGGTCTCCCTGGAATTGTTTGGGTTGGAAAAGTCCAACCATCAACACAGCTCCGCCAGGGCCACTAAAGCATCTCCCAGAGTGCCACAGCTACACATTTCTTCAACACCTCCAGGGATGGAGACTTCACCACTGCCCTGGGGAGCCTCTTCTAGGGTTTGACAACCCTTCTGGAAATGGAATTTCTCCTGATGTTCGACCTAAACCTCCCCTGGTGCAACTTGAGGCCATTTCATCTCATCCTATCACTTGTTACTAGGGAGACCAACCCCCACCTGGCTTCAATCTACTTTCAGGAAGCTGCAGAGTGCAATGAGGTCTTCTTTCAGCCTCCTTTTCTCCTAAAGCTAAACACCCCCAGCTCCCTCAGCTGCTCCTCACCAGCTCCAGACCCTTCACCAGCTTCATTGCCCTTCTCTGGACCCACTCAATACCTTTCCTGTAGTGAGTGGCCCCAAACTGAATCCACTCTTCAAACATGCATTTAAAAGGGGAAACATTCATCCTGCCAGTCCAAGTCCCTCCTTGGGGCACATCCTGCTGCACACTGCAGCTCCCTTCCCTGCAAAGCAGCTCCTGGCAGGCACAGCACCAAAGGGACCAGGGTGCTGCATCACCCCAACGTGGGTGCAAACACTGCTTTGCAGTGATGCTGTGGGACACAACCTGGGATGTTTTAGTGTATTTAACAACCCATCCAAGCCTTGTCCCTGCACAGTGCCTGGATCCAGCCAGCACTACTCACAGAGAAAGGACCAGCATCATTCCTCCCTTATTTATGCCCAGGGAAGGAGAGGTCTTGCAGCACAGGAACACCCTTAAGCTCCCTGGCCAGGAGGCCACTAACCTGCAACACAAGTGTTTTAATAATGAACCACCACTTAATTAACATAGTCAGGGCTGCCTCTTGGACTCCAGAGGAAGGCAGAACAAGGCAGGTCCCTGGAAACCTCCATCCTGCTGCTATCGATCGCTCGCTGTGCAATTACAGCTCCTGGGTTATGGGACTGGCTCCTTGGGGGGAGGAGGGGAGGAAAGGGACAAAAATAGATTGAAAAAAGGAGGGGAAAAAAGGTCATTTCTGCCCCCCCAGCTCCTTTATTACCATCAGGTCCCCAAGGCTCTGCTGAAGGCAATCCACCCTGCGTGCCCATGGACAGAGCGAGAGCAGCACTGTGAGCCCCGGGGGTGAAACGCTGCTTTTGGGGCATCCCTGAGGATATGGAGATGCTCCCTTGGCTGGAAAAGCAGCTGCCCTAGGACACAGCTCAGGAGGGGCTCCAACACAAGAAACCATGTGAATGGCCAAGTTCCTAAGCCAGCCCCACTGTGCAGGGCACAAGTATAGGTGAAACCCTGTAGGTCTCACCTCTGGCAGTGAGGGATGTGAGAGCCAAGAGTGCCCAGGGGTCACCCTCCCACGATGGAGCATGTGGCAGCACTGCTGGCTTCGGGGACACAGCTCAGCCAGGTTATTTATGGCCTTTCCAGGAGGAGAGCAGAGCTGCCTGCAGTGCTGAAGAGCCCTTGCATGGCAGGACCAGCTGGTGACAGGGCCACATGGTCCCCACTGTGCCTAGCATCCACTTCTCAGCCCTCAGGAAAAATAACAGAGGAAGAGGAGCAGGGAGGAAGGTCAGGGCAGAGCAGCAGCACATCTGGGTGTAATACAGAATCCAGGTTGATGTCAGCCTCTTCCTGTCGCACCAGGAGAAGCAACGTGGGAAGACTGACAGCAAGGTTTGAAGGTGGTGACCTGGGCAGATCAATCACCAGGCTGCCAGCACTGGAGAAGCTAAGGCAAAGCCAAACCCTCTGCTGGTAAATAGGGGGGGCAACAGCATCAGCCAGGAGGTTAAAGCCACCAGAAGCCTTTGGGGGGCAATAAAAAGGAGTCCTGTGCACAGAGGGTGATGCCCCATGGCAGGACAAGGGGCAATGGTGGAAGCTGAGGCATAGGAAGGTTCATTTAAACATGAGGAGGATTTTTTTTCACTGTGAGAGTGACAGAACCCTGGAACAGGCTGCCCAGGGGGATTGTGGAGTCTCCCTCTCTAGAGATACTCAATATCTGCCTGGATGTGTTCCTGTGTGATCTGGTCTAGGTGATCCTGCTGTGGCAGGGGGGTTGGACTGGATGAGCTTCGGAGCATTGTCATTCTGTGATATTACGGTGCTAGAGAGTGTGCTGGAGCAAGCCAGGCAAAGCTTAGGGTGCAATCCCCCCCAAGAAAAATCAAATCCATCAGCAGATGTGCTTTTACCAGTCCCCAAGCTGGGCTCAGCCACTCCTGCTCAGTGCTGGCCTGTGCATGCATCCACCCACCCACATCCATCCATCCAACCCTGAAAAATCCAACAGCTCCAGCAAACTCCTCTCAGGGTCTCCACCAGCACTGCCCAGTGCTCCCAGAGGTTCATTTAACCAGGAAGATCAGGTCCCCAGGTGCAGGTCTAAGAGCAGCCAGCACTTGGGGAGGGGAGGCTGTAAATCCAGAGTCGCAGCAGCCTGCAGCTACCTTTCCTCAACAGCTTATTTACTGCTTTCAATACCTGCCCTCCGCCGCCGGCAGCAGCGGCTGCCAGGCTGGGCTCACTCTGCAACAGCCAAAGAAACCCTGCACATCTCCTTCCTTTCTCTGGAAAGCTGCTTCAAGTCTCTCCCTGCTGCCTCTGTTTCCATAGGGTCTATAAAAACCTCAGCTGAGATGCAGGCAGCTCCTCCAGTCCTGCCCCTCTCCAGCTCCAAGGGTGAGCAGGCAGGAGCAACGGTGCTGAGACCCGGCAGAGTCGGTGCATAGAGCACTGGGTTTGAATTCACATCCAGCACCAGAACCCTGAGCTTGCTCACACAAGAGGAATCCACAGTTGGCAGTAGGGATGCAGGATGGATTCATGGATGCAGGATGGATCTATGGATTATGCTGGCCACAAGGAATGCAGGATGGAAAGACTGATGGTGCTGGCAGCAGGGATGCAGGAGGGATCCTTGGATGGTGCAGGAGGGATCCCTGGATGGTGCTTGCAGCAGGGATGCAGGAGGGATTCGTGGATGCAAGATGGATCCGTGGATGGTGCTGACCAGAAGGAATGAGGATGGAAAGTCTGATGGTGCTGGCAGCAGGGATGCAGGAGGGATTCATGGATGCAGGATGGATTCACAGTTATCACCAACAGAGTGCAGAATGGGTTTACAGACAGCCCATGAAGCATTCCAGCTCACTCCTTCTCTCTTCCTGTGTTCCCATGCATGGACCTGCTCCCCAGCCCCACCACAGCATCCCAATCCCCCTGTCCTCATCCCCCCTCCCCTCACCCCACCATTTGGGTGTTGCCCTCCCTGTGAGCCTGAAGAACTACAGATGGATTTTCTGCAGGATCCACTCACACCACACTCCCCCTGGGAAGACTCAGGACCCTCCATCCAGCTCCAGGGAAAGTGAAACAGCTGCCAAGCAGAGAGCAGTGCCACACACTGGGCAGAAGGACTCACCTGCAGCATCCCCTGCAGAAGCCCCCAAAATCACACCCTCCCTACAGCAGCTCTCAGCACAGGAGATCCCACTGCTCTGGGCTGTACTGTGTCCAGTTGTTGGTCCCCCAGTTTAAGAAAGACATGGAACTACTGGAAAGAGTCCAACAGAGGCCACTAAGATACTGAGGGGTCTGGGGCATCCCTGTGAGCAGGAAAGGCTGAGAGCCCTGGGGCTGCCGAGCCTGCAGAAGAGCAGCCCCAGAGAGGATCTGAGCAATGCCCAGCAAGAGCTAAAGGACAGGAGGAAAGGGCAGGACTGTTCTCAGTGGTATCCACTGACAGCACAAGGGGTGATAGGCACAAACTGGAATCCAAGAGGTTCCACACAAACATAAGAAAAAAAAAACCCTGCACTTTGAAGGTCCTGGAGCAGGCTGCAGAGAGAGGTTGTGGAGTCTCTTTTCTCTGGAGAGATTCCAAAGACACCTGGACACTGTGATCCTGTGTCATTTACTTTAGGTGAACCTACTCTAGCCAGGGGGCTGGACTAGATCTTCAGGTGTCCTTTCCAAACCTTACCATGCTGGGATTCTGCAAGACCCCTGCAACCCCTCCCTGCACACTGCTCCTATCCCAAAATATAGTCCTAGCAACAGAGCTCATCCATGCCACAGGAAGAAGGGCAGGAGACAGTCCCTTGCACTGAGAAATACTGTGTGGAGCTGGGCACGGTGAGCAGCACCTCCCCAGGCAGGGGCCAGGTGAGCTACTAAATACAGAGTTCAGCTACTGAGGAGAGAACCAGCCCAAGGAGGAGGAGTGCTGCTTGGGGCTGCCATTGTTATAATCCATGGCAAGCCAGCTGACTGCTGGCTGCAGAAAATCAATGGATGCTAGCCCTCAGCTGAAAATACAGTAAAAACCAAGCAGAAACAGGAGTCCTTGGGAAAAGACCTGGCTGGGGCAGTGGTCAGACCTGCACCATGTCCCCATCCTCACGAAGAGGGAGCAGAGCCTGCCCCAGCACCTTCAACAGCCAGCCCTGAGCTGCTCCTTCCCCAAAAGCCCACTGGAACACTCACCTCCACCAGGTACTGCGGCAAGTGCCCCACTGTCACCGCACGCACAGCCCCGGATGTCGCAGCGGTGAGCAGGGACCACCCAGCTCCGCTCCTTCCCCCAGCCCAGCTGCAGCTCCCAGAGCATTTCCTCTGCTAATTACAGAGTGCGAATGTGCCTCTGCCGGCAGGCAGCTACGGCCCTGCCTAGGGGGCTTGGAGCTTTGCATGACCTGGGACCTGGCACTCAAGGATTTGTGGGGCTGCCCTACCCCACGACAAGTCCTCGTCGCCGTGGGTGGGCTGCCAGCAGCAGCGGAAGGGCTTCAGGAGCTATCACCCTTTGGTGGATCTGCCCGGACTTGCTCCCTGGGTTTGGAAACGTTGCTGTTGAAGCCTCCACCACGACAGCTCAAAATTCAGGGGGAACCGCGGCACCAAGGCACCGAGGCCATGCAGCATGGCTCAGGAAGGGGACTGCCCCTCAAAGAGAACCTGCAGAGCATCTCCAAATCTACAGCACCTCCAGCGACGCCTCCAAATCCATCCAAGCAAGGAAATGCAGTTTGTCCATCCCTCCACAAGCAAGCAGCCTTCATGCTCCATCCCCTCCAGCCCATCAGAGGAAAAAAACATTTCCACAGCTCCTGTAGGACAGCAGGAAGACCTCGGGGCAGTGCCCCAAAGACGAGCCCCTGGCACTGGGGGAGGGCTCAGCTGCAGCAGAAATGTTTCATCTCCTCTTCCAGACCAGCCACTGCTCACCTCCTAGTGACATTGTCCTCTGGGTGACATCCTTCTCCCGGTGACCCATCCAGCAGCTGATGGTCTGATTACTGGGTGAAGCTCGCTGGACCAGAGCAGTGCTGGCTCCTCGGCTGGGTTAATTGGGTTAATTAGGCTGAACAGCTTCAGCTGCCCAGGAGCAGCTCCACATCCACAGGGACAATGGCCTCGTTAAGACACATCAGGTCATCAGTGTCCCTGTCCCCTTCTCCTGTCCTGGGAGAGCTTGGAGCATCCCCAGCCAGCCACTGCATCCCATGATCCTGATCAACTTAACGATGTCAAGAAAGGTCTGGTCCATAGCAGCAGCCCAGAGAGTCAAAGCAGTTTGCTGGCTTATCTCCAGAGCTCCCCAGTGGGTACCACGCTGGGGCAGAGCCCACCACAGCCTCAGAGAGAGGAAGGTTGGATCCTCTGCCAGCTTCATGTAGACAAGGAGGGGCAGCATCAGCACAGTGACCCCATCTGGGGTGATTCTCCAGTATCTTTCAAGGCAAATCAAAACAAACCAACCCAAAAAACCAACAGTGTATGACCAAGATAATCAGAGTTGCTCTGGCTGCAGCACATCTACAGCCCCAGATGCAGGAGGCTGCGGTGCTCTGCTCCCCACTGCATCCTTGTCTGGCACGGGGGGGGGCTTCTTCTCAGAGGTCCCCCCAGGGCGGGCAGGTAAATGGGAATGCAGTGGATGCAGGGCAAGCAGCAATGGAACTATCCAGTACCACCACACACACAGAGCCCACTTCCCCCTCCCTCCCAAGCTGGAACCACCAGACCCAGTGCAGGATGCCGGGGAGGGGAAGCCAGGTGCAGGACCCACTAAGCCTCACCCAGCTCCTATTTCCTCAACATCTGGAGCACTTCTGTGGACAGAAAGGTCAGGAAACAACAAAACATATGGCCAAAGGCAGTCAGGAGGCTCCCTCCAGCTGCCAGTTTGCCAGGTATGAAGTGGGGCTGGGGGGTCACACACTGGGACTCCCTCCCTGTGCTGCCACTGCAGCTGTGCTTCTGCTTCAGAGCAAGCACTCACACTGGCACCCCGATGACTGGGCACCTTGGTCGCCCCACGAGAGTGGACCTCACACATCCCTGAAGCTCCCCAGCAAGGGGGAAGCAGGAGCTGTGCTGTTCTGCAGTGAATAGAGCCACAGCACTAGAGTCTGGGGTCTGACATGGGGGGGACAGAAGATGGGGGCGCAGAAGATGGAGGGGCAGGCCCATCCTGGATCAGAGTCTGCAGCTGCCACGATGCATGTTTGAATTCACCTCAGGTGAAAGAAAGTGGGGTGCAGAGCCTGAGTCCCTTAAACCCATAGGAAACCCACAGGCTACTCCAGAACATAGGTGTGTCTCCTCTGCCAGCACTCAGGCACAGGTGGGTCCTGCAGAGCAGGGCTGTGACACCCCAGGCAGGAGCTGGAAGAGCAAGAAAGGAGTCAGGGGATGAGCTGCAGCTAACAACTGCCCAGCAACAGCAACACCCGCCTTGAGTTAAAAAATAATCACAAATCCAGCTCAAAGGGCACCTGGTGTGTGACCCCTCCACCTCAGTGCCAGCAGCAGCTTGGGGGGACAAGGCTGCCCCCACAGGCAGAGGCTCTGCCTTTGCTTCCCAGCAGCTGGAGCAGAGCTGGATGGACTTTGGCTCTCGATCACAAAATCACACAGAAACACAGAATGTCAGGGGCTGGAAGGGACCTCCAAAGCTCAGGCAGTCCAACCCCCCTGCCAGAGCAGGATCACCTATACCAGATCACACAGGAACACATCCAGGCAGGTACTGAATATCTCCAGAGAGGGAAACTCCATAACCCCCCTGGGCAGCCTGTTCCAGTGCTCTGTCACCAGGCAGAGAATGTAGAAAAAGCTGCTCCCAGGGCCAGGAAAGAAAACAGCTCCGGGAACACGCTGGGAAGTCCCTCCAGCACCCACCAGCTCCACAGCCCTCCTCTCCCTCCCCAAAATACCCTTCATCCAGTCAGGCAGAGCAGGTTCCGTGTCCCCAGGACCCCTCCAGCTGGCATCCCCCTCCCTCACATCCCATCACCCATCCGCATCCATCCCGGCGCAGGGAAAAACCAGCGGCAGCCTCTGCCAGGCCACCTGCAGCGGAAAGCAAAAAGCTCCATCGCCAGGACTTCTTTATTTTTAAGGCTGCCAACAAGGAAGCAATTAGCTCGGGGGGGTGCTAATTGCTGGGAACCCTCCTTGTCTGGAAAGGAAAACCTCAGTTTCCCCAAGTTCAAGGTGAGAGTCTCCAGCCCGGAACGGGAAAGCAGGATGCGAGGAATGCTGCAAAGCAAAAGCAAATCCCAAGCTGTCGTCGGGGAGGAGGTTTGGGAATCTTGACATTTAATCACGCAGTAACTAAAGGTTCCCAGACATGTCTAATAAGACAATTATAGTGCATGTTAATAATAGATTATTAAAAAGCTTATTTATGGAGGTTTAAGCAGGCAGATGGCAGGGCTGTGTCGATAAAGCTCTCCAGAGCCTGCGCTACCTCCCAGCTCCGAGCATGCAGCAGGGATTTACCTGCCTCTGCCTCACCAACCTCTCATCTTAACCCTTCCAAGACTTGCCCAAAAGCAAAGCAGCAAGTCCCTGGTGGGGGGGAGGGCTTGCAGCCAGGAGAGGATTTTTATGGTGTATTTTGGGGTGCTCAAGATTCTTGGCCCTTCTGCAGATGTTGCATGACATGGAAAAGCTCCATCCCGGGTGCAGTCAGAGGAAAAAACAACATTACCAGGGAGCAGGGATATTGTCACAGCTAGGGCAGGGGTCTAAGCCACCAACAAGCATCTGCTTTTGTCTGCAAGGAGGTGTCCTGCCTCCCGCTGGAGGTCCTGTTCCCGTTTGGCTCTGCTCTGGGAAAGCTCCCAGGGAAGCTGGAATGGGGCTGGTTTGTCTCAGTTTGGAAAACAAAAGGAAAAATGTACAGTGCTGGCCAGGAGGTGACTCACCAGGAACCCTGTTCCCGAAACCAGGGCAGGTCCAAGCGCCCAGAGGAAAACAAACAACCATAAAACAGGAGTTTTGGAGCAAGCAGAAGAAGGTGAAATGAAGCAAATGCAACTGCGAGTCTCGGTGAAGGGAAAAACAGGCACTGCCACCCTGCACCGCAGAGCTGCGGAGACAGAGCCAGAGGGACAGGTCCAGCCAGGAGCATCATCACTTGGAGCATCCCTAAATTCTGCTTCACCCCCGCAGAGGGTGAAGATCCACCCTGCTCCAGTGCATGGAGAGGGGACACTGGAGGGCCAAGGGCTTGGGAGTAAAAATCCCTTCCCAGGGCATGCTTGGGCACGTCAACAGGATTTTCTGGAGCAGCATCCCAGCACAGGAGCCTGGGGGGTGTTTGCACTGTCTGAGAGCCCCAGGAAAGGACATGGCACTCCCAGGGCATTAAAAACACACAAGTAGGAGCAAGAAAGAGGAAGATTCTTCCCTGGCACAACAGAACAGGCAAGGGAGGGAAATAAAATCCAAGCCTGAAATGAGCTGGCAAGGAAAAGGTAAAGCTCTTGAGCATGTTATGCGTTTGGTGAAGATGGGGTGGGGAGAAAAAGATCCCCTGGCATGGGAGAGGCCACCACAAGCAGGGAAATAACTCCGGGCAAAGAGCGGGATCAGCATCCAGACGGCACAAAACACTGACCCGGTCCCCAGCAGCATCCTAGGACAGTCCCCAGCTCCTGATCCCCCACCTAGCCTTGTGACCCCACTGATGGGGACGCTGCGGTTAACGGCCGGAGGACGCCAGGCAGTTTTGTTCCGCTCCCCGACCCCAATCCTAGCCCTGGGGACAGCGTCTGCTCAGCGGTTCCCATTCACTCGGTCGAGACAACACAGCCACCGCGGGGTCAGGGTCACTCGTGTTACCTCCTGCCAGCCTGCAAGGGGGGAGGGGGAGCGACAAGTCCCTTGGGTGGCCCCAACCCTGCTGCCTGGCCCCCAGCGAAGTGTTCAACCGACACGATAAGCCACGACCCCTCACAAAGCTTCCCCCAAAGCAATCCTGGCGCCACCAGAGATGCCACCAACCCGTCTGGGGCTCCTTGGTGGCACTAAGCTCCTAAGTGGAAGCCGCAAACCCAAATATTTTCTTTGCTGGATCGCTGCTGACAGCCGAGCCCAAGTGCAAACAGCTTCCGCATCATGATGGCAGGAGTGCCACGCAGCGCTGGCAGCTGCCGGCGTGTGTCCCCGCGGCGTGTCCCCACCGCTGGGAAACAGCCCTGGAGCACGGCGGGGACGCGGGGGTACACCCGGAGGACAATTCGCTGCTGAAGTTTTGGGGTGTATGGGTAAAATAGAGGAGCAGAGCTGCCCTCTGTCCTAGCACACGAAGGCAACAGGAGGAAAGCGCTGAGTCTGCAAATCCCGGGGCTCCAGGAGCCAGCCCGGAGCCCCCCACGAGCCAGCCCGGAGCCAGCCACAGGCTTTCGGCAAGGGCGAAGGCTCCGTGCTCTACTGCAGAGCCCAGGAAGGAAAGAGAGAGCTGGCAAATCCCACCGGAGACAACTCGCAAGACCCCATCACAGGCAGCTGACACCACAAGAGCACAAGGGACCGCTCAGCTTTGAAGGCTCGGCAAGAACCTCTCAGTACCACCCCGGTCCCCTCCACGGCAAGCCCAGCGCAGACAGGCACCAACAGCTTAGTCACTGCGAAATCTTAACGAGCTGCAAAACTTTGTCTGCTCCAGGAAACAGCAAACAACATCCCGAGCCGGTGGGGAGGCTGCGACTGAGGTTCCCAGATTCTCCCCCAGCTCATCGAGATCTGCTGGTCCCTGCCATGCTGTGCCTCAGCTTCCCCACTCGTGGAAGGGATCACACTAGGACCCTTCTTTGCAGAGGAGCAGCAAGAAACCCACCCATCTTCCAAACACCCACCGAGACAAGCAGCTGGTCCTGCCCGTCACTGGCTTTGGGGTCTCCGGTGACATGCAGCAGCTCAAAAGAATTTTTTACAGCCCTGCTGCCACACGGCCCCGAGCCCGGCAGGGACGAGCCGGGCGATGTCCCCACAGCCAGGCAAATCCCGTCGGCAGGATTCATGCAAAAACGCAGCCTGCAATGGAGCCGGGGGGGGGGTGTGGCAGCAGACCCCTTGTCTCCATCCAAATCCAGCCCCCGCGGCTGCATCACGGAGCTGAGCCTGCTCTGCACCTACCGGGCAAACGCTGGAGTAAACACACCCCTGGTTTACACCCCAGTGGGGCTCAATCCTGCTCCTTGTAAATGCCATCTTGCAGGAAGGAAGCCCATGGAGGGGAAAGGGTTTGCTTGGAAGAAGGAATCTTCTCAAAAAGTGTCCCCCCCCCCAGCCTCAGCAGCAGCTCCAGGACCCCCACCACTGTCCCTCCATCCCCTCGCAGGCTGCGGCAGCTTAGCCCTGATGGCTATCAGAGGAAGACAGGCAGACACCCAAGGACTGCTCAAAACCCCTTCTCTGACACCCTGGGGGCTGCACAAGCCCCTTCCTCTGAAGATGTGGACTCAGAGCCCCTCAACTGGCTGCGTGTCCCAGTTTCCCCACTGCCTCCTCGCTCTGCCCCGAAGCACAGGGCTGCTTGGGGCACCGATCAGCATCTCCCCCCACCCCAATACAGCCCCTTCCAGTTACGCCAGCAGAATATAATCCATTCCCTAGCCATTTACCCCGCTTCACAGGAGCTATGGAGAGACTCAGATGCTTCATATTCCCCCCATCCATCCATCCGTCCAGCATCCCCACATCCATCCAGCCCTCCACTCGCAGCCCACCCCCTCCGGGGCAGCTGTATTGAGCTTGCTGCTGATGGATATCACTATTTATAAATTTTGGAGAGAAGCCACTACCCGAAAAGAAAAAAAAACAATTAAAAATCAATGCACCAACACAGGGACTGCATCCAGGTGAGGGGGGGAAAAAATCAAGAACCAGAGAAAAAAGAAATAATAATAAAAAAACCCAAACCCAAATGTTAATAATGCCCAAAGCATCACCCAGGAGCTGGGGGCTGCAGCATTGGGGCCCCTGCAGAGGAAGGTGCCAGCTCCCTCCTCCCCTTGTGCCTCAGTTTCCCTTGCAAAAGGCATTTGCAGCCCCCAGGAACCCCCAAACCACCCATCCCCAGGACTGAAATCCTGCTCCTGCCTCCCCCAAGCGAGGCGGGGAATGAGTTGTGTGTTGTGTTCCCCACCACCACCACCAAATCTCGCCTCTGCCTTCAGCCCTTGCTTGCAGGGTCGAGCCATGCTCGTTCCCCAGGGGGAAGGGACAGAGCTCAGCGCTGAAGTGCTAAAGGGAACGGCAGGGAAAAAAAAGCTAAAAATCAATAAAATAAGTTTTATACATATATAGAAAAACCGAAATCTGCGTGGGTGAAACACTAATTACAGCCCTGTGACGGGGGCCGCTGTAACCGGAGAACGTCCCCGGTCACCACCTGTTCCTCCCGAGGGGTCCTCGAACCCTCCCGAACCCGGACCCACCGGGAGCTTGCCAATCAGGAACTCGGATCCACCGCTCTTCAACCGGGGCTGCAGCGGGGCTGCACCGCCTCCTGCCCGGGCGAGATGCCCACGGCGCTCCCCGGTCCGCCCGTCCCCAGAGCGCCCGGTCCCCCGATCGCTTCTAGCCCGAGCCACTAAACCCTAGCAGGACGCCTCTCTGCAAACGAAGTCGCCGCCGCCGCCGCCACCACCGGGATTAAGTTTTCCTTCCCGGGGTTGCAGCCGGAGGGGAGGACGAATAACGATCCCCGACAACGGAGAGCGATGCCGTGGGTGAGATGAGCTCCAGCCGTGCAGATGCAGAGTACGAGGATCCAGCGGGCTTTGAGCGCTCCGGTAAGCTCCGGCCACCGGCGTCTCGAACTTCGACGGTCTCGACGGAGGAAATCTCGGCGGCGGCGGGACAGGCAGGAGCCACCAAACACGCCGAGGACTACCGGAGCCCTCTTTGCCCCACCACCGGTGCAAACCCCACAAATCAATAAACCCAAGCACACACACACAGTCCCTTCCTTTTCCCGTTCTTACCGGCGGGTGTCTCGGTGTCCAACGCGTAAACCCGGAGGGCGAGAGCGAGCAGCAGCGCCCGGGCGCTTCGCATGGTGCGATCGGGGCGGGGGGTGGGGGAAGGAACGGCGGGCGGGAGGGGCCGGGACGGGGCCGTGGCCGCCGCCGCCTGCGGGCCGCGGTTCCGGCGCGGCGGGGGCACGCGCGCCCGCCCGCCCCGCGCCTCAAATAAGCGGCGAGCGCGCGGCGGCGGCAGCTCCGCTCCAGCCCTGACGTCAGTGCCGCGCGAGGCCCCGCCGCCACCACCACCGGACACCGGAGGGCAGGCCGAGGGCGCCCCCTGCCGGCCGCCTCCAGCACACGCAGTATTGAAACCCGTTCACACACACCCCCTCCTCTCCCTCCCCTGCACCCGCCTCCCGCCGTGAAGTGAGGAGGAGGAGGGAGGGGGAGAGTCCCGGTGGGTGCGGGGAAGCAGGGTCACTGCTATAGGAGGGGTTTCCCGGTAACCAGCGAAGCGGGTGTGGGGCGCGACTGCTCGGGAGCGCTGGCTGCGGGGTTGGCGATGAGGGAACGGGAGGCGGGTTTTGAGGGGGAGGGTGCAAGGAGCGGAGGGTGCGCGGCTGCTATAGGGTGCCCGGTTGTATGGAAGGATCCCGGTTGTACGGTGGTCCGCGACCGAGGAGAGGGCCCAGGTTAGAGGACGGTCGTGGGTGGCACGGGGGTCCCGGTTGCACGGGAGGAGGGGAAGATCGCTGCACGGCGGGCCCGGCTGTAGGAGGGTCTCCGGGTGCAGAAGGGTCCCGAGTTGTGCGGGCGTGCTGGTTGCGCGGCTGGAGCCGGGGTACTCGCTTGCACCGTGGTGTCCGGTTGCAGGGGGGTCCCGCTTGCGCCGTGATCTCCAACTGCAGGGAGGTGCCTTGTTACAAGGGGGGTCCCGGTTGCACAGGGGAGGGGCACGGCTGAAGGGGGTCCCCGGGTGCAAGAAGGGTCCCCGGTTACACGGGGGTTCCGGTTTCACGGGCAGGCGCGGCTGCAGCAGAGCCCCTAGTTGCACAGTGGTGTCTGCTTGCAGGGAGGGGACGCAGCTGCAAGGGGTTGCAAGGGGGTCCCAGGGTGCGGGAAAGACTCCTGCAAGCAGGTGCAGGAATTGGGGGGGAAGGAAGGGGTTGTTAATCCCTGCCTTCAGAAGGGTCCTCAGCTGTGGTGCAGGTATCCCCAGAGGTCCCAGTTTGGAGAGGGGGGTCCCCACAGCACCGCAGCAGGTCCTGGGGGGCGCTCAGCTGCAGAGTGCTGGGAGGAAGCTGGGGAGAGGGAGAATTGGGGGTGTGGAGCCGTAGCACTTCAGAGAGCTGATTCGGGGAGGGAGGAAGAGAGAAGTGACACCCACCCCACTCCCCTCACCCCAGCATCCATACTGGGCGTTCTGTGGGGCAGAGCTGGGGCACAGCATTGTCCCCATGGGCTGGGCACTGGGGGCAAAGGCCCTGCCACCCGTTCAGGACAGAATCCTGCCTATCCCGTGGACTCCTCAGTCCCCACGACCCCCCAGAGTCTTCTACCATGAGCTTCTGTGTCCCACTTGGGTGTCCTCAAGGGCCAAGGACACATTCTCCTGCAGGACGGTGATATGGAAACCAGGACAAGGCTGTGGCACATGGCACCCCGGTGACACCCAGCAAAGCCACCGTCTCCCTGGGGTGGGAAGGAGGTGACGGAAGAAGGGATATGAGCAAGGCACAACTGGGGACGAGCAGAAGGGAGGGGAAAAAAACCTACAGGGGTGTAAAAGGAGGGAAAAATTCTCCATCCCTTTCCCAGCCGGACTGCGGGACGCAGGCGCGGGGGGGGGGAGGCACAGAGAGCTGGCAGCCCTGGTGTCCCCACGGTGGTGCCAGCGGCGATGAAAAGGCGCCTTGTTCAGCGACATCCTCCCCGGCCCTGTTCCTGCAAGGAAAATGTTTTTCCAAAGGTTTGGGCTGAGGAGCCCGGCGCGGGGCGGGGGGGAGCTTCTCAGCAGCTTTCCGGTGTGAGCAGTGCTTGGGTCACCCAATCCTGCCTGCACTCCGGGCTGGGAAACTGCCTTGGGTGGAGGAAAACGTGGGAAGTGGAGGAAATTGTACTGGGAATACTGAGGGTGAAGGAAAACTTGGGAGGTGGAGGGAATGACACTGGGAATGTTGGGATTTTTCACCCCAAATCATGTAGTCAGCAGCCCTGGGATTAGCAGCACCCTGCAATGATGCAGTTCTCTTCTGCAAGGTGAGGCAGCACCCAGTGGGGTGAAAAGGGGGGCAAGGGACAGCAAGCAGGTGTTGCTGAGCCCTGTGAACCCAGTGGGGTGTTCCCAGCTCTGGAATTGAGGTGACACCATCTGCCAGCAGCAAAATCTTCATCCAGGATCAGCTCATCCCAGGGATGCTGCCAAGAGACTTTTGCCATCACTCCAAGAAGGACACTGAGGTGCTGCAGCATCTGTGGAGAAGAGCAATGAGGCTGGTGAAAAGCCTTGTGAGGAGCAGCTGAGGGAGTTGGGGCTGTTTAATCTTCAGAAGGAGAGGCTGAGGGGAGACCTTATCACCCTCTACAACTGCCTCAAAGGAGGTTGGAGTGAGGTGGGGATTGGTCGCTTCATACATGGAACAAGTGACAGGACAAGAGGGAACAGCCTCAAGTTGCACCAAAGGAGGCTCAGGATGGGTATTAGGAGCAATTTCTTCCCAGGAATGGTTCCCAGGCACTGGAAGAGGCTGCCCAGGGAGGTGGTGAAGTTCCTCATCCCTGGAGGTGCTTTAAAAGGTGAGTGGATGTGGTGCTGAGGGATGTAGCTTAGCAGTAGTGGTGGGATTGTGAGCTCTGGGCAAGTGCTTGGACTTGATGATCTCAAAGGCCTCTTCCAACCTCTACAGTTCTATCAGGCTGAGCTGTTTATTGGGGGTCGAATCCAGCCCTAGAGAAACGTGTGTTGGGAATACCAGGAAGGACAAACCACCCCAGATCTGGCTCTTGGAATATGGGTGAAGGACTGGAAACACCAGCATGGATCATCCAAAGTCTGTGTCAGAGGTGAATTTTTCCTGAGGAAGAGCTTTTCACTGAGTGAATCCCAGTGGATGCTCCCCAGGATGCGAATGCCTTTGTTGGAAGCGGCACTTGGAAAAGCCCAGATGGCTGAATCAGAGCTGTAAATGACAGCCTGGCTAACAGGGCCTTCATCTCCACTCCTGGGAGGAGGAAAGGAGGGGAGGAAGGTCACAAGGTGATGGTCATGGTGGTGGTGGGTGATGTCTGTGTCTGGGCCAGCCTGGGAGCATGATCTTGTCCCAGGGACAGTCTTGTCCCCATGGCTCCACGTGTGAGCCTGAACCTCAGCACTGGTGAAATTGGAGCCAAGGAATCTGCTGCTGACAGCCTGGGGACATTGCACCGACCCCGGGACACAGCACAGCACCTGGGACACTGCACTGACCTGGGGACACGGCACAGCCTTGGGAACACTGCACTGAGCTGAAGACGCTGCACTGATTCAGGGACAGAGCACAGCCTTAGGGACACTGCACTGCCCCAGGGACACAGCACAGCCCTGGGGACACTGCACTGACCTAGGGACACAGCACAGCCCTGGGGACACTGCACTCACCTAGGGACAGACAGAGCAGGGCCTCAGCAGGGCTGGTGTCACCCTAAGGCTGCCAGCTTAAAACACTGCCCCTCACAGTGTCCCCAGTGTCCCCCATCCCTGTGCTCTGGGGGATGCACAACCTTCCTTCCCACTTCCCTCCAGTTACTCCCAGTGAGCCAGATTAGCACCTTGGTGGTGCTTGCTGTCAGGGATGTGTGTGTGTCCCCAGGGCTCTGGGAACAAACTGGACCTGTCACACACACACCGATCAGCATCCAGGGCTATTATGGGGTGGAGGAGAAAGGTGGTGGACACCTCCCTCCAATCCATGCCAGCCCCAAGCCAGGTGCAGATGTGTCCCCATCCATAGCTGGCACCAGCAGCACATTGTCCCACGCCAAGCCTGGAGTGATCCTGATAAATCCTCTCCCAGCAGCCTCCAATCCAGTTAAAATAAAGCCCAGTAAGGGAATTAAGCTGCTTAGCCACGCGGCAGGGAAGGCAGGAGGGGGCTGGCACCAGGCTGGCTCTGCAGGGTCCCCCTAGAAAGCCCCACAATCCTGCTGGTGAGGATCCAGGTCAAGCAGCACCCCAGGGGCAGGCTGTGCACAGGCTGGGGAGGGACATGGGGAATTTTTTCCCAGCAGCTGAACTGAAACATCACAGATTAAGATGGGAGAGCTGCTGAGGTCAAGCAGGAGCAGGATATTTCCTGGATTTAGGGAGAAGAACACAGAGCTTTTCAGCCCCACAAGCCTTCCAAGGATGCACCTTGCTTCCCACCACCCTTTACACCCCTACACCATGTTTCCAAACCAACTTCTTTGCAAATCAAACCCAAAAGGAGGTGTTTTGCAGCCAGTCTCCAATGGCCTGCTCTGTCCCCATCCTCCTCCATCACCCCACAGCCCAAACTATCAGGGGGAATATCCCAACTGCAACCTCCTTCCATGAGCTCTGGGATTCATTTTGTTGCTTAAGGAGTATCACTAAGACACCCCTGCCCTGCCACCCATCGTGGTGACACTGTTTGAAGGAGTGCCCTGGGATGGCTGAACTGTAGGCTGCAGGGAAGGGATGCATGGAGGGGATGTGGGGGTGGAGGGGGTGGAGGGAAGGGATGGATAAAACAGGTATATGCATGCATGAAGAGGATGCATGGATGGGATGCATGGAGGTGGGAAGGGAAGGGAAAAGAAGGGAGAAGGGGAGAGAGAAGGGAGAAGGGGAGAGAGAAGGGAGAA
>WAAF01019296.1:118635-233171 GCA_013400475.1 Tricholaema leucomelas
GGAGGGGAGGGGAGGGGAGGGGAGGGGAAGGGAAGTGAGGGGAGGGGAGCAGAGGGGAGGGATCACTGCTCCATGCATCTACAGAAATGGAGCCATCAGGACCAAGCTCCATCCCATTCCCAGGCTGCAAATCTCATCCTTGATCCTGCTTCAAGCATCTCCTTCCACCCTGAGCAGCTGAGAGATAGCTCAGCACCCTTCAGGATGAGCCCACAGTCCCGCCAGCCCTTCTCCTGCCCTGTCTGCCCACTGCAGTCGGTCCCTGAGCTCCTTGCAGGAGCAATCGAGTTAAAATGAAGTAATCACTCTTCAAGTATAGTCATTTGCAGGAAAAATACAGGCCTCACCATGATTGCAAATGGTCTCGTCTGAAACTGTCCCTCCCATTCCAATGACAAATGTTTGCAGCTCCAGGGTGTTTGGTGACAACAGCTTCAAACGCAGCCATTGCAGCCCCACCACTTCACTGGACCTCCTCCAGGTAGGGAGTAAAAAGCTGAGGTTTGGGGATTTGAATCTCTTAGAATTCAACAATGCTTTGAGGAGGGTTTGGGGTTTGAATTTTTGGGGTTTGGGTTGAGGGTTTTTTTTGCCCTCGGTTATCACTGTTGAAAGGCAGTGAAGGAGAGAGGCTGCCCTGAGCCCTTACCTGGCACCCGTGGGACGGAGCTGCAGCACCCACTGATGCCACCCAAACCAGCACCTCCATCCTGACCAAGGCTTTCCACATCAAAACCCTTCAATTTGTAATTCCCCTCAGAACACTACATTCAGCTGCCAGCACATTCATTCCCCCTTTCCCCCCATTAAACCCACAGGGTGTGGGGCTGGCACCTCCTTGGGCATCGCTCTCACTGAGCGTCACCCCCCACACACCCCAGCAGCGCCTGCCTTGGAGGTGCAGAGCTGCAGGGACACCACCCCCAGCAGCTCACACTCAAATTAAGCAATTTCCTTACTTAGTTTTTTACCTTCTTGAGATCCCCTCCCCGTTTTTTTCCCCCTTCACACCAGCCTCTCTGCCTCTTCCCCTTACATCCCTCTCTTTCTTTTCCTTTACCTCCACCTATTACACCCCCACCCAGTTCTTCATCTCTAATGAGTCTCTGCTATTTTCTCAAATCACCTGCCTTTTGCTGATGCCAAAAACCCTTTTTCTTCCTTAACAGACAAAATAGATTAGCTCATCCCGACGCTCTCCTCCCCGTCCCTCCAGCCCCGAGCGGTCAGACGCCCGACGCGGTGCCGTGGCCGGATATAATGGGGCTATTAGATGAGTTATCACAGCCTGAAAGGATGAAATAACTTCTGTGTCTTCTGTCCAAATAAACCTCCCTATTCCTCTTCAATGCAAGGAAAGAACAAGAGTTCCCAGAGGAAATAGCCAGGAGAATGTTAGAAGATGTTAGAAGCTGTTACTTGAGACCCGACCTCTGCCAGCCCATTTCCTGCTCCCGCTGGAAGGGTGCTAGGGGTTCCTCTCTGGGGAATCGGGAAGCCCAAGGAGCAATTCCCAACAGCTGGAGCTCAGTCCTCACCCAGGTGCTCCTTCAACAGATCACAGAATCACAGAACGACAGGGATTGGAAGGGACCTCTGGAGAGCATCGAGTCACAGGCTCACAGGATGTTAGGGGATGGAAGGGACCCAAGCAGATCATCGAGTCCAACCCCCCTGCCAGAGCAGGACACTGCTATCTAACACAGATCACACAGGAACACATCCAGACAGGCCTGCAAAGGCTCCAGAGAAGGAGACTCCACAACCTCTCTGGGCAGCCTGTGCCAATGCTCTGTGACCCTTACAGTAAAGAAGTTCCCCCTTGCGTTGAGCTGGAACCTCCTGTGCTGCTCCTTGTCCTATCCCAGGGAGCAGTGAGCAGAGCCTGTCCCCCTCTCCTGGCAGCCTTCAGATACTTACAAACATTTATCAAATCCCCTCTAAGTCTTCTTTTCTCCAGACTAAAAAGCTCTAGGTCCCTCAGTCTCTCCTCATAAGCCATGCCCTCCAGTCCCCTCATCATCCTCTAGCCCTCCGCTACGTGGACGTGAGGAGGAAGTTGTTGAGCAGGAGAGTGGTGAGAGGCTGGAATGGGTTGCCCAGGGAGGTGGTTGAGGCCCCATGGCTGGAGGTGTTTAAGGCCAGGCTGGCTGAGGCTGTGGGCAGCCTGCTCTAGGGTAAGGTGTCCCTGGGCATGGCAGGGGGGTTGGAACTGGCTGATCCTTGTGGTCCCTTCCGACCCTGACTGATTCTATGATTCTGTGATTCCCTGCAGTTCCAGACCCAGCATCTCCTGGAGGTGTCATTTCAAACAGGATAAAATCCCATTACTGAGGACATGAGAATCAGAACCTGTCGCTTCCCCTCTTCCAGAGCTGCCTGGGAGCTCCTGGGAGTCTTTACAAATAGCTTTGAAGCCAAAAATATTGCAGGGCATCATCCACTAAGTGTCTGTCCCAGCAGCTCAGAGCTTAACCCAGAGCAGTGGCCATCCCAGCGGCATGGATTTGGCCCTTCCCTAAACCTTGCAACAAAATGACCTTGATAAAAATAAAATTTAAAAATAAAATGAAGAGAGATGTTGAGAGACTGGAAAGTGTCCAGAGAAGGGCAACGAAGCTGGTGAAGGACCTGGAGCACAGCCCTTTGAGGAGAGGCTGAGGGAGCTGGGGGTGTGCAGCCTGCAGAAGAGGAGGCTCAGGGCAGAGCTCATTGCTGTCTGCAGCTACCTGAAGGGAGGCAGTAGCCAGGTGGGGTTGGGCTCTGCTGCCAGGCACCCAGCAAGAGAACAAGGGTCAGTCTCAAGCTGTGCCAAGGGAGGTCTGTCAGGAGGAAGCTGTTGCCAGAGAGAGTGATTGGCATTGGAATGGGCTGCCCAGGGAGGTAGTGGAGTCCCCATCCCTGGAGGTGTTGAAGCCAAGCCTGGCTGGGGCACTTAGTGCCATGGTCTGGTTGATTGGCCAGGGCTGGGTGCTAGGTTGGGCTGGATGAGCTTGGAGGTCTCTTTCGACCTGCTTGATTCTATGATTCTATGAAAATGAAATAAAAGCATCAAAATCAAGCAGATCCACACCAAAACTCTCCCTGCTCTCTCCTCCAGTATTTCCTCAGAGTTGCTTTCCTTGGTTTTCTTTTTGAGGGAGGGATGTAAATCAGCTAGGGCAGGGGGTTGGGTCTCTGATCACCACCAAAAAGGCAAAAAAAGTAATTTATTTTCAGACCAGGGGTTTGGATATTGCTCAAATTTCTCATCATCATCTCTGGGTGCTGACAGGCTGGAGCCTGAGCATGCAGATGGGTGTGGGAGCAGCTTTTCTGTCAAATCCAGCTGAAAGGAAAGGAGGCAACAATATTGCATCCAGCACTTATATTTCTTTTATTATTAATTTGGTTGGTTTTTTTTTTTTCCCCAGCTTGTTTGGGTTTGTTTTATTCAATTTCACACACAGGGGAAGAGTCATCTCTCCTCCCCATCCCCTCCCCCCCTTGTTTTGTCCTCCTCAGAGCATCAGCAGCTCCAGTTTGGTGGCTTTCCAAAGCCGGTTGGAGAAAGGATGCGCTCGGCAGTTTCCAACAAAAGGAGCTGGTCAGGCTTTGAGCTGAACAGGAACAAACAAAACCAACCAGCTTTTGAATGGCAAAACCCAAAGATTGATCAGATCTTCCCCCCAGACGAGGCAGTTCATGCTCAGAGTTTCCTGCAGTGTTGGAAACATTTCAGGGCTTCTGCCAACGGGAGCAGGATGGGAACACAGTGGAGGGATGCAGGGATGGAAAAAGAAGAGTTAAAATAGAGAGTTTAAAGGGTAAAAGATCTCTTCTGGTGCCTTTTTTTTTTGCCTGAGCATCATTGCATGGAATCCCAAAATCCCAGCATGGTGAGGGTTGGAAGGGACCTCTGAGGATCATCCAGTCCAACCCTCCTGCTAAAGCAGAGGCACCCACAGCAGTTTGCCCAGGATCACAATGGCCAGGGGGGTTTGGAATCTCTCCAGAGAAGGAGACTCCACAACCTCTCTGGGCAGCCTGCTCCAGGCCTCCAGCACCCTCACACCAAACAAGTTTCTCTTGCTCAGATGGAATCTCCTGGGATCCAGTCTGTGCCCATTGCCCCTTGTCCTGTCACTGGGCACCACTGGCAAGACTCTGGCCCCATCCTCTTGCCCCCCACCCTTTACCTCTTGCTGAGCATTGCTCAGATCTCCTCTGGGGCTGCTATTCTCCAGTCCCAGCAGCCCCAGGGAGATCATGCAGAAGAACCCTCACAGTGAAGGGTTTTTTTCCCTCATGCTTACATGGAACCTCCTGCATTTCACAGCATTTCAAGAGCTCTTCCCTGGAGTGACACCTTTGGGTGCTGCCACAGTGATGTGAGTCCCAAAAGTACCATCTCATCCCCCTGCCATAATCCTCCTCCACCCTGAGAGCATCACATCCCAAACACTTGATCCCAGGAGATCAGCTCCTGCACTGCTCCACGAGCTGGAAAGATCCCCAGACAGGATGATTCCTCCATTAATCCCCACGGAGAGAACAGGGATGGACCAGCTCCATTGTACAGCCCACGGAGGAGCAGCACAGGAGAAAGCAGTGATGGGAAAAGCACCAGCAAGGACCAAGTGAGGTCGATGTCCTGGGGTTACACTGCTCATGGCCAAGCTCGCAGGCAGCAGCACAGCTGGGTCCTCTCAGCATCTCCCTCTCCTGCCTTATTTACGGCTGGAGATGAAGCCTCCTTGTTCGTCTCCTTGGCAGAGGATCAGAACTCATCCATTCCCCGTCAGCCACCCAACGTTCTGCTCCTTCCTATTTATTTCTTTTTAATTACCTGACAATGGAACAGTTTAAATCACAGAATCATAGAATTGTTTCTTGCTGGAAAAGACTTTTAAGATCATCCAGTCCAACCATTAGCTACCAAGCTTAGTGCTAAACCATGTCCCTGGGCACCACATCTACACGGCTTGAAACCCCTCCAGGGATGGGAACTCCACTACAGCCCTGGACAGCCTCTTCCAGGGCTTGATAACTCTTCTGGGGAAGAAATTGTTCCCCATGTCCAACCTAAACCTACCCTGGTTCAACTTGAGGCCATTTCCTTTCATCCTGTCAGCTGTTCCTCAACTCCCACCTGGCTCCAGCCTCCTTTGAGGGAATTGTAGAGAGCCAGAAAGTCTCTCTAAAATCTCCTCTCCTCCAGACCAAACACCCCCAGTTCCCTCAGCTGCTCCTCACCAGCCCTGTTCTCCAGACCCTTTGCCAGCTTCATTGCCCTTCTCTGGACTTGCTCCATCACCTCAATGTCCTTCTTTGAGTGAGGGGCCAAAACCTGCAAAGCTCCAGAGCAGTGTGCTCAGTGGGGTGGTGCAGCTCATTGACCACCTTTTCCCCCTAGAGTGTTTTGAAACATCCTTGCCTCTGCTGAAAAAAAGGAGAATACTTTTGCAGATTGTTTCACAAGCCTGGTCCTGTTGGTTCCCAGCCCAGGGTCTCTGGGAGGTCCAGCAGAGCCTGAACCACATCTGGCTGCCACATCGAGATGCCACCACAAGCACTCCCCCAAGGAGCTCCCCCTCAAGTCAAGCTCTCCAGCCTCCGCTTCCTTAATTGCCGCAGAGCGAAAGGGACACACCTTCAATTTCTCCACCGAAAAGGGGGAAAGGCAGTAGGTGATTAGTCTCCTTAATTAAAAAAGCCTGTCGATCTTATAAGCAGTTAATTAATAATTTCACATTAACTTGATTAAGTGCTGGGAGAGCTGGAGGCAGCGCAGCACACAGGAGGCTGCGGGGTCAGGCGGAACCCACCAGGCTTGACTCATCCTTGTAAAACAGGAGGATAAATTCTCAGTCCTCAACAGGTTCTGACCTGATCAGGTTAGGCTGAAAGAAACTCTGTGAAATCCAGCAAGGAATAGTGCAGGGTCCTGTACCTGAGGAGAAATAACCCCCTGCAGCAGTACAGGTGATGGGGTGGCCTGCTCCACAGAGGAGGACTTGGGAGTGATGGGGGACAAGTTGCCCTTGAGCCAGCAATGTGCCCTCATAGCCTCCTAATACTACTGGAAAGAGTCCAGCACAGGCTACAGAGCTGCTGAGAGGACTGGAGCACCTCTGTGAGCAGAAAAGGCTGAGAGCCCTGGGGTTGCTGAGCCTGGAGAAAGAGCAGCCTGAGAGGTCATCTGATCAATGCTCAGCAAGAGCTAATGGGTAGAGGGCAAGAGGATGGGGCCAGGCTCTTGTCAGTGGTGCCTAGTTCAAGAGGGACAGGGAACTACTGGAGAGATTACAGTGCAGGCTACAAAGATGCTGAGGGGATTGGAGCATCTCTGTGAGGAGGAAAGGCTGACAGCCCTGGGGCTGTTGAGCCCGGAGAAGAGCAGCCCCGGAGGGGATCTGAGCAATGCTCTGGCAAGGAGATGGGACCAGGCTCTTTGTCAGTCCTGCCCAGCAACAGGACAAGGGGCAGTGGGCACAAACTGGAACCCAGGAGGTTCCATCTGGAGATGAGAAACTTGTTTGGTGTGAGGGTGCTGAGCCCTGGAGCAGGCTGCCCAGAGGGATTGTGGAGTCTCCTTCTCTGGAGAGATTCCAACCCCCCCTGGCCATTGTGATCCTGGGCAAGCTGCTGTGGGTGCCTCTGCTTTAGTAAGGGGGTTGGACTGGATGATCTCCAGAGGTTCCTTCCAACCCTCTCTATTCTGGGATTCTATATTTTAGAGACAAAACTCCAGCAATTGTCACTCTGTTGTCACCCAGTTCCCACGGGTGCTTGCTCCCATCCATCCCTAGATCCCTCCAGCCTCCCTCCAAGTACAACCCCCCTCACTCGTTGGCAGCACTTTTGCTTTCCAGCCATGAAGGAGGTAAGAATAGCTCAACTTAATCAATGGCTGTAATAAATCACAGCTCATTAACAAGAACAGGGACGTTCAGAGCAGAGGGGAGCAGGGAGCATTGCTCCTTCCTCTGGCTGCAGCACCCATCACGGCGCCAGGTGCTGAGGATCTTCTTCCTCCTCTCCCCTCCTGCTCCTCAACCTTCAACTGCAAAGTGGATTTTCATGCATCTCCTTTAAGCAACATAGCAAAAAAAAAAAAAAAAAAAAGGCAATTCCAGGATATGGAGTCCTCATTAATCACCAGGAAATTGTGCCTGTTACAGGAGAAACATTAACAAAATAATCATAAATTGTCTGCCAGCCCTGCTCTGCAGATGCATATGTTTGGAAGGGTATGGAAAGCTTCTCATCTTGCTGCCTCAATCAGTTATTAACCCTTTGTGACACGGTGCAGAGCATGCCCACTCCTGCCTCCCAGCGTGCAGGCTTACCAGCACCCCCAGCATCCCCCACCAGGAACCAACCTGCTCCTGCAGCTGCCCCACTGTAAGAACTCTGAAGCACAGGGAGAGATTGGGAGAGATTTTTCTGAGCTTCCCAGAGAGGTTGTGAAGAATCATAGAATCATAGAATCAACCAGGTTGGAAGAGACCTCCAAGCTCATCCAGTCCAACCTAGCACCCAGCCCTATCCAGTCAACCAGACCATGGCACCAAATGCCTCATCCAGACTTTTCTTGAACACCTCCAGGGATGGTGACTCCACCACCTCCCTGGGCAGTCCATTCCAATGGCAAATCACTCCTTCTCTGGAGACTTTCAAGGCCTGTTTGGATGTGTTCCTGTGTGACCTGAGCTAGATTGTGTGGTCCTGCTCTGGCAGTGAGGTTGGACTCAATGATCTCGTTGGGTCCCTTCCAACCCCTGACATCCTGTGAGCCTTTGAGCCTGTGACTTGAGCTCTGCAGTCAGCAGGGATATCTGCAACTAGAGCAGGTTGCTCACAGCCCCACACAACCTGACCTGGAATGGTTGCAGGGATGGTTATTTCCCACCTCTCTGGGCTACCTGGCACAGACTCTCAACAGCCTCAGTGCTAAAAATCTCTTCCTTCTCTCTAGTCTCAGTCTCTCTCTTTTAGTTCAAACCATCATCCCTTGTCCTGTTACAACAGACCCTGCTCAAGAGTGTTCCCACCTTTCTGATCGCCTCCTTTCAGTCCTGAAAGGCAACCAGAAGGTCTTCCTGGAGCCTTCTCTTCCCCAGGCTGAACAAACCCAACTGTCTCAGCTTCCAGCCCCCCCTGTCGTTGCTGTGGCCTCCTCTGGCCTCGCTCCAACAAGTCCTTCATGTACCAAGACCCTCCAGAATATCGATCACTGGAGAATGGAACTGAGGCAAGGAAGGAAGCCAAATCCCAACCCTGCAGGCAGCCAAGTCTCCAGGAGGTGCAGGATCTGGCCAAGGCTCCTGTCAAAGAATCATAGAATTGTTTCAGTCAGAACAAACCTGTAAGACAATCGAGTCCAACCATTCTCTAACTCTGCCAAGGCTGGTGCTAAACCATGTCCCTCAGCACCACATCTCTGCATCTTTTAAACACTTCCAGGGATGGAAATTGAACCACTCCCTTGAGTAGGTCATTCCAGTCTTTGAGAACTCTTTTAGTGAAGAAGTTTCTTCTAACCTAAATCTCCCCTGGTGCGCTCTGAGGCCACCCCAGAAGCAGCAGCACCAGCACCACTGCAGGGTTCTCCCCATGAGAATCTTAGGATCATAGAATCAAGCAGGTTGGAAGAGACCTCCAAGATCATCCAGTCCAACCTAGCACCCAGCCCTATCCAGTCATCTAGACCATGGCACTAAGTGCCTCATCCAGGCTTTGCTTCAACACCTCCAGGCACGACGACTCCACCACCTCCTGGGCAGCCCATTCCAATGCCAATCACTCTCTCTGCCAACAACTTCCTCCTAACATCCAGCCTGACCCTGTCCTGGCACAACTTGAGACTGTGTCCCCTTCTTCTGTTGCTGGTTGTCTGGCAGAAGAGCCCAACCCTACTTGGCTACAGCCTCCCTGCAGGTAGTTATAGACAGCAATGAGGTCCCCCCTGTACCTCCTCTTCTCCAGGCTAAACAATCCCAGCTCCCTCAGCCTCTCCTCATAGCGTTTGTGCTCCAGGCGCCTCACTAGCTTTGTTGCCATTCTCTGGACATGTTCAGCACCTCAACATCTCTCTTGAATAGAGGAGCCCAGAACTGGATACAGCACTCATGGTGTGGNGCAAGTAGTTATAGACAGCAATGAGGTCCCCCCTGTACCTCCTCTTCTCCAGGCTAAACAATCCCAGCTCCCTCAGCCTCTCCTCATAGCGTTTGTGCTCCAGGCGCCTCACTAGCTTTGTTGCCATTCTCTGGACATGTTCAGCACCTCAACATCTCTCTTGAATAGAGGAGCCCAGAACTAGATACAGCACTCATGGTGTGGCCTGACCAGTGTTGAGTACAGGGGAAGAAGAACCTCCCTCGTCCTACTGGTGCTCTGGTCCACAGAACCACCAAGGCTCCCAAGCTGGTGCGAGGAGGGGTGGCTTTAATAAAGGAATCTGCTAATTGCACATAGAAATGGATGTGATGAGCAAGGCAGGATTTATTGAGCTGCTCCCACCACCTATTTGGAGCAGTCTGATCTCCACATGAAAGAAGAAACGATTTGGAGAAGCTGCTGTTTGTTCTGCTGTGACAGGTTGATCAGTAAGGCAGGAATCGCCGCTCCCTTCTTTCCCTCTGATCTAATCAGTTCTAATTGGGAGAATAAATGAGACCTTTCCTTCAAGATAATTATACAAAACATTGAATTAAATTACTAACAGGATTTTTTTTTCCCCCTTGCCATTCATGACAGGCACCTGCTGGAAAGCAGCTCTGTGGGAAAGGACCTGGCAGTGCTGGGGGACGGTAAGCTGCCCATGAGCCAGCAATGTGCCCTCGTGGCAAAGAAGGCCAATGGTGTCCTGGGGTTCATTGAGAAGAGTGTGGCCAGCAGGTTGAAGGAGGTTCTCCTGCCCTGTGCTCTGCTTTAGGGAGGCCACAGCTGCAGAATTGGATTTGGTTCTGGGCTCCCCAGTTCAAGAGAGACAGGGAACGACAGGAGATAGTCCAGGAGAGGTTACAAAGATGCTGGGTCAACTGGAGCATCTCCCTGAGCAGGAAAGGCTGAGAGCCTGGAGAAGAGCAGGCCCAGAGGGCATCTGATCAATGCTCGGCAAGAGCTAAAGGGTGAGGGGCAAGGGGATGGGCCAGATTGTTGTCAGTGGTGACAGGACAAGAATGCTTCTTGTCAATGCCTAGTGACAGGACAAGAAGCAATGGACACAGAATGGAACCCAGGAGAGTAGAATCCGTTTGCAGATGAGGAGAAACTTGCTTGGTGTGAAGGTGCTGGAGGCCTGACGCAGGCTGCCCAAAGAGGTTGTGGAGTCTCCTCTGGAGAGATTCCAAACCCCTCTGGCCATTGTGATTCTGGGCAAGCTGCTGTGGGTGCCCTGCTTTAGCAGGGGGTTGGACTGGATGATCTCCAGAGGTCTTTTCCAACCTCCAACATGTTGGGATTCCCAGATTCCTTGCTGTGCTGTTTGGAATAGTCCTTTGAAAGTTCCACACTTGCTGTGAAGCTTTCCCTGCCCGCAGCACACACCCTTGAAGGGTGGCTAAATCAGTTCACGAATCAGACCAAAGGGGTTGATCTCCCCACGGTGACTCAGGAGCCCAGCTTCCTGGGCTCTGTAGGATGCTGCAGTGCCCATCACGGAGGCATCTGGGCTGACACAGGTGGGCACAGAGGCTGCCTTTGCCACAGCCACACTGGCACAACCCATACCCTTTGCTGCAAGAGTGGCCAGGCACTAGAACAGGCTGCCCGGCGAAGTGGTGGAGCCACCATCCCTACAGGAAACGTTTGGACACGGCACCCGGGCAGACAGTTTAATGGCCATGGCGGCGTTGGGTCACAGTATCACAGTCTCACAGTATCACCAAGGTTGGATGAGACCTCACAGATCATCAAGTCCAACTCTTTACCACAGAGCTCAAGGCTAGACCACGGCACCAAGTGCCACGTCCAATCCTGCCTTGAACAGCTCCAGGGACGGCGACTCCACCACCTCCCTGGGCAGCCCATTCCAGTAGCCAATGACTCTCTCAGTGAAGAACTTTCTCCTCACCTCGAGCCTAAACTTCCCCCGGCGCAGCCTGAGGCTGTGTCCTCTTGTTCTGGTGCTGGCTGCCTGAGAGAAGAGAGCAACCTCCTCCTGGCCACAACCACCCCTCAGGTAGCTGTAGACAGCAATAAGGTCACCCCTGAGCCTCCTCTTCTCCAGGCTAAACAATCCCAACTCCCTCAGCCTTTCCTCGTAGGGCTTGTGCCCTACGATCCCGGGACTCAGTGATCTTGGAGGTGCTTTCCAACCGAAACTGTTCTGTGATTCTATGATGCACCCCCGAAGCAGGTTTCCTGGAAGCATCCCGCACACGGCGCCGGCCGCAGAGCCCCCCCACAGCTCATCGCACTGTGCCGGAGCTGCCTTAAGACAGGCAGGGGGCGGAGCCCATGGGGGCGGGGCCGACCCGGCAAGGGGCGGGGCTGTCGTCGTGACGGCGCTGGTGGCCGCGCGGGCTCAGGCGGCTAACGCCGAGCGCAGCCGAGCGGGACCGGACTGGGCCGAGCGGAGCTGAGTGAGACCGAGCTGGGCCGACGGGAGCCGAATGCAGCGGGCGGCAGCGCGGGTGCTGCGCGGGGCGCGGACCCCCCCAGCGCGGGCGCGCTCGGGCCTGCCGCGGGGCCCCATCCTGGGGCTGGTGTACGAGCGGCACGGGGAGCCCGCGGGCGTCGTGCAGTAAGGGGGGGACACACTGGGGTGCTGGTGTGGAGGGGACATGGCAGGGGCTATGCTGGGATGCACTGCAGGGGTGCAGGAATAGGGGACACACTGGGGTGCTGGTGTGGAGGGGACATGGCAGGGGTTACGCTGGGATGCACTGCAGGGGTGCAGGAATAGGGGACACACTGGGGTGCTGGTGTGGAGGGGACATGGCAGGGGCTATGCTGGGATGCACTGCAGGGGGTGCAGGAATGGGGGAGGCTATACTGGGATGCATGGCAGGGGGTGCAGGAATTGAGGAGGCTATACTGGGAAGCACAGCAGGGGTGCAGAAATCAGGGGGGGGCACTGTGGGTGATGGTGTGGAGGACAAGATGAGGACTATACTGGGATTCATGGCAGGAGGTGCAAGAATTGGGGATCTAAAACAGCCAAAAGGCTTTCCAAGGACAAAGTCCCATTTGGGTGGATTGTTTGGCTTTTAAAATCATAGAACCATGGAATCATTGTGGTTGGAAGAGGACTTTCAGATCATCCAAGTCCAACCCAGCACTGCCAGGTCACCACCAAACCATGTCCTTCAGCACCACATCTCCACAGCTTTGAAACCCCTCCAGGGATAGGAATTCCTCCACCACCCTGGGAAGCCTGGGCCAGGCCTTGACAACCCTCAAGGGGAAGAAATTGTTCCTCATGTCCCACCTAAAGCTCCCCTGGTGCAACTTGAGGTCAGTTTTTCAAGTGAGGAGACCTGGAGAATGTGCTGCTGTCCTGCTGGAACCAACTCAACATCACCCCTGGAAATGCAGAAGGTGTCAGTTGCATCATCTGGGGGCACCCAGACACTGACCCCTTCCCCCAGGAGGTCTGTGGGTAGACAGTTGATTTTCCTCATGACCATTTAATTATGCAATGGTGCTTGTCACCACTGAGAGCTGAGATTTGCAGCCCTCAGCCCTTTGGTTGTGCAAGGCCAAGTCTAGAGCTTCAGGATTTCTCCTTTTTGTAGGTCTCTAACCTCAGTTCCTGTAACACCAAGGCAGGGCAGGACAAACCATGCCCTCCCCCACCACCAGCAGCTGAATCTGTGGCTTCTTTTGCACAACCTGCTGAATTGGTTAAGATCTGTGGGCAATGCTTTGTGTGGTGACCCAGGGTTTTGTTGGGTGGTTGGGTTTTAGCATGGCTCCATCATCAGTGGGCCACTCACGACAAGAAAGGTGTTGAGGTGCTGGGACAGGTCCAGAGAAGGGCAACAAACCTGGTGAGGAGCAGCTGAGAGGCCTGGGGTTGTTTAGCCTGGAGAAGAGGCTGAGAAGAGACCTTATGGCTCTCTGCGACTCCCTGAGAGGAGGTTGCAGTGAGGTGAGGTGGATCTCTTCTCCCTGATACAAAATGATAGAAGGAGAGGAAACTGCCTGAAATTGTGCCAAGGAAGGTTTAGTTTGGAGACTGGGAACAATTTCTTTGCTGCAAGGGTGGTCAGGGATTGGAACAGGCTGCCCAGGAAGGTGGTGGAGTCACCATCCCTGGAGGTGTTTGAAGACATGTGTGGACCCTGGAAGTGTTCCAGAAAAGCATGGATGAGACACTTAGTGCCATGGTCTAATTGATTGGACAGGGCTGGGTGCTAGGTTGGACTGGATGAGCTTGGAGGTGTCTTCCAACCTGCTTGATTCTATGACGTGGCACCTGGGGACATGGTTTAATGGCCATGATGGTGTTGGCTTGATGGTTGGACTCGATGATCTTTGAGGTCTTTTCCAATCAAAACCTTCTGTGTTGTCCTCAGTGACACACACTTAGCCTTGATGGGGTTCTTGGCGTTGGTTGTTGTGTTTTTTCACTGGAGGGGACCAGGCTGCAGCAAGAAGCTGAGGTGGGGCACACAGTGCAGGAGCTACAGGCACCTCCCTGCAGCTTCAGCCAAGGGGCAGCAGACATCAGCCAAACCCATTAACACATTCTCCCTTTGCCTCTTCCTCTTCAGATTAAAGGACATAGAGCTGGCCAAGCTGGGGGACTCTGATGTCCATGTCAAGATGTTGGCAGCCCCCATCAACCCTGCTGACATCAATATGATCCAGGGTGAGGCCCCAGCAGCTCTTTGTGCCTGTGCATTCTCACAGGAGTCTCCTGGTGGGAGATCTTGGAGGGCTTCGAGTTGATTCTTGGAATGGGAAGGTCTGGGGTAGGGTAAGGTCTGCAGCTCACCTCTGACATTCTGGCAGGGACCTATCCCACCCTGTCCCCACTGCCAGCAGTAGGAGGGAACGAAGGTGTCGGGGAAGTGCTGGAGGTCGGGCGTCGAGTGGCAGCTCTGAAACCCGGGGACTGGGTCATCCCAGCCACCAATGCCCTCGGTGAGTACAAACCCAGCAGCCACAGCACCACTCTGCATCTCTCCTCCTGCAAACCTGGCCCTGCTGGAGACTTGGGCTGAGACAAAACTCATGAAGGTCAACAAAGGCAAGTGTAGGGTGCTGCACCTGGAGAGGAGCAACCCCCTGCATTAGTACAGGTGAGGGCTTGACCTGCTGGAAAGCAGCTGTGCAGAGAAGGACCTGGGAGTGCTGGGGGAAAGGTTCTTCATGAGCTAGCCAAGTGCCCTTGTGGCCAGTAAGGCTGGTCGTCTGGAGTGGATGAAGAACAGTATGGCCAGCAGGTCCAGACAGCTTCTCCTCCCCCTCCACTCTGCCTTAGGGAGGCCACAGCTGGAGTACTGCATCCAGTTCTGGGCTCCCCAGTTCAGGTCAGACAGGGAACTACTGGTGAGAGTCCAGCACAGGCTACAAAGAGCTGAGGGGCCTGGAGCATCTCTGTGAGCAGGAAAGGCTGAGAGCCCTGGGGCTGCTGAGCCTGGAGAAGAGCAGCCTCAGAGGGGATCTTAGCAATGCTCAGCAAGAGATAAAGGGCAGGAGGCAAGAGAATGGGGCCAGGCTCTTGTCAGTGGTGCTCAGTGGCAGGACAATGGACAATGGGCACAAACTGGAGCCCAGGAGGTTCCATCTGAACAGGAGGAGAAACTTGTTTGGTGTGAGGGTGCTGGAGGCCTGGAGCAGGCTGCCCAGAGAGGTTGTGGAGTCTCCTTCTCTGGAGAGATTCCAAGCCCACCTAACCATTGTGATTCTGGGCAGACTGCTGTGGGTGCCCCTGCTTTAGCAAGGGGGTTGGACTGGATGATCTCCAGAGGTCCCTTCCAACTCCCTCCGTGGATTCTGAGACCCATCCCCAGCCTCCCAGAGTATTTTGGCCATGTTTTGTCATTCACTCTCCAGCATTCAGATGGTTGTCAGTGTGGCACAAACAGCCTTGAGGCTGTGACAGGAGCTGATCCCCGTTAACATTTCCTTTCGCTTCCCACCTTCCTATTGCTGTGCCCATGCTGCTGCTGGCACCCAGGGACCTGGAGGACGCAGGGAGTGTTCCCAGAGGAGACGCTGCTGAAGGTGCCCAGCGACATCCCAGTGCTGTGCGCTGCCACGCTGAGCGTCAACCCCTGCACAGCCTTCCGCATGCTGGCTGACTTCGAGACCCTGGCACCAGGTACAGCTCTGCCAGGGGGGAGAGGGGCATCCGGGGGGGATCTGCTGTCACCTCTGCCATGGAAACCTGGATTGATTCACCTGCAGGTGACTCTGTCATCCAGAACGCCGCCAACAGCGGCGTGGGCCAGGCTGTTATCCAGATTGCCAAAGCCTCCGGCATCAAGACCATCAATGTGGTGAGGGACAGGTGAGTGCCCTGGGAGGGAAGAATGTCCCCTGTGGGTTAAGAGGCACCCTCAGCATGGGCTGGAATTTGGCAGGAGGTCAGGCAAGTTTGGGGGCTGAATGTGGTCATCCTGCCCATACAGCCCAGGATTTTGTGTGCAGCTTATGGTAGTTGTTGTGTAACATCACAGTATTGAGGCCTCTGCCCTCTCCTTTCTCTGCCCTCTCCTTTCTCTGCCCTCTCCTTTCTCTGCCCTCTCCTTTCTCTGCCCTCTCCTTTCTCTGCCCTCTCCTTTCTCTGCCCTATCCTTTCCCCCATTCTGCAGACAGCAGAAGGAGATTTTTCTTTTGATTTCTTCTTCTAATAGCCTCAGCAATGTCAGCACATTTTAACTGCCTCTTATCTATAGCTTCCTTTGCAAGTTCACATTAAATGAAAACATAGCTTTTCAGTCATTAATGCACTGGAAGAAGCTGGGGTTAAAGGAGGAGATGGACAATTTGGAAGCTTAGCCCTTGCATTTAAAAGGCAGAAGCTAGGTGAAGCAGGCAGCAGGAAGCACACAGAACTAACCAGGTTGGAAAAGACCTCAAGGATAGAGTCCAACCTATCACCTAGCCCTTCTAATTAACTAACCCCTGGCACCAAGTGCCTCATCCAGCCTCCTTTTAAACACCTCCAGGGATGGGGACTCCACCACCTCCCCAGGCAGCCCATTCCATTGCCAATCACTTTCTCTGAAGAATTTCTTTCTAATGTCCAGCCTAAACCTGCCCTGCTTCTCCTTGGTGTCCTCCAGCCTCTGCCCTGTTGTCCCCAAGCTACGTCTGAGCCAGGAGGGAGGAGAAGGTGACACTGATTTCTGACTCACTGAATCCCTTTTCCTTCCCCAGACCTGATCTCCCAAAACTGGTTGAGAGGCTGATGGCCCTGGGTGCAGACCATGTCATCACGGAGGAGATGCTCAGAAAGCCAGAGATGAAAGAGATATTTAAGGTATCTCCAAGCTGATCCCACTGGAGAGACCATCCAGGGCTATCCCTGCAGTTCAGCACTGTGGGGAATGGTGGAGGGATGGTGGGGAGGACAAATCTTTCTCCAAATCAGGATTTAACCCAAGAACTTAAGGGCTTTTGCTGGTAGTGCAAGGGCCAGATCTGCAGCTCTGTAGCTCTGAGCTGCCCCCAGGTAAATCATAGAATCACAGAATTGTTTTGGTTGGGAGAGACTTTTAGGATCATTGAGTCCAACCATGAACCCAGCACTGCCAGGTCACCACTAAACCATGTCCCTCAGCACCACATCTCCACAGCTTTGAAATCCCTCCAGGGATGGTGACTCCACCACTTCCCTGAGCAACCTGCTCCAGGCCTTTCCATGAAGCAGTTTTTCCTCCTATCCATTCTAAACTTGCTCCCTCAAGTGCCATGGTCCCATCCTCAAAAGGAGCCCCAAAAAAGTAACAACTGGGAACCTTCTTCAGCTTCTTCCTAAACTCTTGCAGAGCATCCCAAAGCCCAGGCTCGCCCTCAACTGCGTCGGAGGCAAAAGCACCACGGAGATGCTGCGGCATCTGCAGTAAGTGTGGCTGGGTGGTGGCTTGGCCATGGGCCTGGGGACAGCAGCTGGCACCAGAGGAACCTGCTCCAGGGTCCCTGGAGTGCAAGAGGTATCTGGAGGTGTTGTTAGCTGATGCTGGTCATCACTGGAGATTTGGAGAGGTGAAATGAGCGGAGAAGTGGTTTTGAAAGCAGCAGTGACTTAAAGTTGACCTTCATCACTTGTGTGTCTCAAGTGCTGCCAGTGGCTGGAGGCAGCTGAGGTTCAGTTATGAAGGTCCACCAGGTCCTGACCTGAATGTAGCTGCAAATTCAGCTAACAGTGCATAGGAGTGAGAGGGGAGCTCTGGGAAGTGGAATCAGGGATAACTGGGAGAGCCCTGGATGCAGCAGTGGGGTTGGAGATGGCAGAGGTGGAGGTTGCAAGGTCAAAGCTGCACACTGGGGACTGTAACTGAATACTTCCCTCCTCTTCCAGACCCAAAGGGACCATGGTCACCTACGGGGGGATGGCAAAGCAGCCTTTGATGGTGCCTGTGGTGAGTGCTGCAGATTCTCCCAATTTCCCCTGGGACATGTGTGGATGTCCCCATCCCAGCTCAGTGCTGCAAGAGCTCAACTCCCCTGCCTGCAAACTGAGAGCCTCCAACCTTCTTTTTCTGTAACTGATGGGGTCTGTGATGGGACAAGCTGCTTTGCACCCCAGAACATGTCACTTTGGCTTTATTTATGGAGGCTTTGGGCTGCTGTGAAATCCCAGTGGGGAAATGACCCCACAGGTACCGTGCATCAAACCCACCCTGGCTCCACACCTTGGAGTTGCATCTCTGCATCCCACTGTGCCCTGACTCACAAATGAGAAGGAGCCTCATTGCCACCTCCCACTGCTGTCACACTGGATATGGGCACACAGGCCTGACCTGTGTGCTCAGCTCCCTCTTCCCACAGAGTGCTTTCATCTTCCGGGACGTGCGGCTCCGCGGCTTCTGGATGACACAGTGGAGGAAGGAGCATGCACAAGGTGAGCTGATAGCTGATAGCAGCCTTCTGGCAGGCTGGCACAGGAACAGGTGTGAAAGTGCCACACCAGTGCTGCCCTCTTTGTCTTGTGCCTTGTGCTGACAGTCCTCAGCGTGCCTGAAACGCAGGTGCTGGGTGGTGTGGCTTAGGCAGGGACTGTGGTGTGGCACCATGCCAGGAGCATTTAGAGTCATAGAATCAGTCAGGGTTGGAAGGGACCACAGGGGTCAGCCAGTTCCAATCCCCCTGCATGGGCAAGGACACCTCACACTAGACCAGGCTGTCTACAGCCTTCATCCAGCCTGGCCTTAAACACCTCCAGGGATGAGACTCCACCACCTCCCTGGGCAACCCCTTCCAGGCTCTCACCACCCTCATGGCAAAGAACTTCTTCCTAACATCCAGTCTGAATCTCCCCATCTCCAGCTTTGCTCCATTCCCCCCAGTCCTATCACTACCTGACAGCCTAAAAAGTTCCTCCCCAGCCTTCTTGTAGCCCCCTTAAGATACTGGAAGGCCACAATAAGGTCACTTCAGAGACTTCTCCTCTCCAGACTGAACAGCCCCAACTCCCTCAGTCTCTCCTTGTAGGAGAGGTGCTCCAGCCCTCTGCTCATCCTCGTGGCCCTTCTCTGGACACCTTCCAGCACATCTATTTCCCTCTTGTAATAGTGGCTCCAGAACTGGATGCAGTACTCCAGGTGGGGTCTCACCAGTGTGGAGCAGAGGGGGAGCTCTTGCCCCATCTTGCATGCCCGAACTGGGAACACATCACACCTCAGCACCCTTTATGGCTTCAGGTGGGAATAGTCAATGGTTCTGGCATGGGACATGTGACGTTGAGAGCTCCCTCCTTCCTCTGCAGACCAGGAGAGCCTGACCACCATGATGGACACCTTGTGCCAGCTCATCCAGAGGGGGCAGCTCACTGTGCCAGCCTGCACTGAGGTCCCACTCCAGGACTACAAGGCAGCACTGGAGAATGCCATGAAGCCTTTCATATCCTCCAAGCAGATCCTTCTCCTCTGACCTCCAGCTCATGGGCTGAGCCTTGTGCTGCTCCACCACAGGCAAGCTTTACTGCTTCGCCCACTAATAAGATGTTATGGGGAGGAAGAACCCTCCAGATCCACTGATTTTTCTTTATTTTTAAACTTCTTGGTGCCCCCTTCAAGATGGCAAAGCCTCTGCAGCTTTGCATGGATGGCAGCCTGTGGAATTGTGTCTGGAGGGAGGCTGCCCTCTCGCTTTAGGTGCAAGAAGAATCTCAGGGAGCTTGGGCACAGCAGCTCACTCTGCTCAGGGTGCCAGAGGAGCCACAGTTCCCTCTTCACTTGTGTGTTTGGGGGGCTGGGGAGGTGCTGTACCTCCACCTCCAGCCTGGCTTAGCAGCTGTCAGTGTTGTTTTGCTGTTTGTATTGTCCCTCAGGGTGACTTTTGGCTGCTTTTGGGTGATTTTGCAGGGTAGCATGGAGGTGTCACTGCCTTTCTCCATGCTGCCTTTACCCTATAGTGGAGCAGCCTCAGAGCCACCTCCATGTTCCCCTCTCCAAGTTCAGCAGCTGAGTGCCCCTGGACTAGGGGTATTGAATTACAGAGAAAAAGAAAACACAAATTACTTAAATTTAGGAGTTTTACATTTAATTACTTTTTTTTTCCCACTTTTCCCTGCCCAGCCCATTCAGCACTGGCAGGACAGGGCAAGAATGGTCATGCAGACTGAGGCACAAGGGCACAAAAGGGTTCTACAGCCCTTGGCATCACTTCATCTCAGAAATGAGCTTGAAGTAAGAAAGAAAAAGAGAATTGACAAGTTACCAAATGTGGTCCAGCACTGCTGCAGCAGTGGGGGCTGTAAGACTCCACTGTTCCTTTACAGACAGCAGCCCTGGGGTGGTGGCATTCGAGGTGGAGACAGACAGGTGGACACATGCATGGCAAGGGAGGTGCTGTTTGCAACACTGGGACTTGAATTCAGTTTTTCTGCTGTTCCTGCTACCACTACTGATTGTGATGAGAACCTCTTGGAAATCAACGTCTAATGGAAATATATTTTTGTAAGATGCTGCCAGAAAATGTTTCTGTGCTCAGCTGGGGGTGCATGAGGGAGGGCAGGGGATGGATGCATGGCAGTCAGGATGGACAAACCCAGTGCAGCAGGCTCCTTGCCTGGCCTTTTCCCTTTCCTCAATCCCAAGGGAAGAGAGTTGGGCTCTTTCCTGCACAGCCATGGGGCAGCACTGTCACACCGTGTCTCGGGTAGTGCCATCCTGCAGCAGAGCATCCTCCAGTTTCAGAGTCAAGGCAAGAGTTTGTCTTTCCCATAGGGATCTTTTGAGTGTCACCAGTGGACACTGGTAAACTGCTGCTCTGCTCCACTGCTGCTCTTTGCTGATGGCGAAGAAGAGCCACAGCAGCACATTCACCTCCCCGGGGGGTGATATGCAGTGGAAAATACTGATGTAAAATTACTGCTGTAGGAAAAGAGTCTTGCTCCAAAACTTCAGCTTTCAGGTGTGGGAAGGGGGAGTCAAGCAGCATTTCTGGGCATTTACTATGTCCTCAGGGGCAAGAAGAGCAGTGGAGGGGGACAGTGCTCAGGGTTGGAGGAGGCTCCTCTACAGCTGCATGTGGTGCATGGAAGATCAAACCACTTATAACTCCCAGCCTGTGTTAGCAGTTAAACGTGCCTGGATGTATTAAGCCATATTATCCCCCTTATGGCCTCTCATACTGGGACCTCCCTTAACCAAGAGCCTGCTAGATGTAACCCATCATAAACTCCTTGTCAGCATCTCCCCTTTTACTCCCCCATCCCTATTAACCCCCCCCCACCCCCAGTATTCTGCATTTTCATTATCCCCCTGGCATGGAAGGCAGAGCAGCACTGCATGCCCCAGAGTTTTCCTAATCAACAAATAACGAAGGAAAGGCAGGAAAAGGACTTTCAGATCATTTAGAGTGCCATTAAGCATGACATAAACCAGAAAAATTAATGCCAGGCTTTTATCCCCCTTGCTTATTTGACTGGGCAATGAAACCTAACAAGCTTCAGAGAACTCTCCTCCTTGCACATAATGTTCCCAAGCACCAACTCCTACACCAGGGCACGAAGGAATAAATAATTAAATGTAATTCTATTTGTCAAATGAGCAGAGTGTGATGGCTGGAAATCCAGCTGCTGGCACTGCAGACACACAGTGCTTATTTCTAGGGGGGATGGTGAGGTTATTATTAAGGGCTGCTTAAAGCTGGAATGTTCCCAAGAGCATCCGTTGGGGTTTGGTGAGATTTAGGCATTTGATGTGTTGGTGAGATGGTAAAAATAAGTCCTTGAAGATGGCATTTAGGGAGCTGCAAGAGGGATGTTGTTGCTCATCAGTGGGAAAGAGGCATGAATGAGTGCAGCCAGCAATGGGGGTGTCCTCAGGGAAGAGGAGGATGTCATGAGCACCGTGGGGTGTGGGGATGGGGAACCTGCATCCCTGCCTGTGTTTGGGGAAGGAGGAACCCACTGGTGTCCAGCGTATAGGGAAGGAGACACCTTACAAAGCCTTGCCCTATAGGAAGTCCCTCAAGTAGCATGGCACAGGGGGGACCCCGACCAGTGCCTGACATATGGGGAATGGGGACCCCACAAGCCTTTTGACCCATGGGAATGGGTCCCCCATCATCACCATGTACCCATAGGAAGGGGGACCCCAGGAGTCTCCTGCCCCATGACTTCCATCAGACTCCAGCAAGCTCTGCACATGGGCAGGTTGGCTCTTTAAAACTCCCTAAAGGGACGTTGGAGCCAGGTGGGGTTCGTCTGTTTTCCTAGGAACAAATGACAGAAAAAGAGGAAATTACCTCAGGTTGCACCGAGAGAGGTTTAGGTTGGACACCAGAAGAGGTTGGATATCAGAAGAAACTTCCTGCAGGGAGTCTCAACCACTGGAGCAGGCTGCCGAGAGAGGTGGTTGAATCCCTATCCCTGTCCGTGTTTCAAAGCCGCAGAGACGTGATGCTGTGCGACACGGCTTAGCACCAGCCTTGGTGGAGTTAGATACTGGTTGGACTCCATGATCTCAAAGCCTCTTTGCAACCCAACACCACCCTCGGGTGGGCCCCACCACTGCCGCTGTTGCCCCTTTAAGGACCGCCGGGTGGGGGCGGAGCCTGTCGTGACGTCTGCCCTTCAAGGCCCCCTCCTCGCCTGCCCGCGCGCTCCGCTGACGTTACGACGTCACCGATCCCCGCCCTCCGCGCGCGCGCGCGCGCTCCCCTTCGGCCGCCGGTCGCGCCCCGCCCCCTGTGCCGCGGCCCGGCCCCGCCGGGCGCTATGCCGCGGGTCTACATCGGCCGCCTCAGCTACCAGGCGCGGGAGCGGGACGTGGAGCGCTTTTTTAAGGGCTACGGCAAGATCTTGGAGGTGGATCTCAAGAACGGGTGAGTGCGATGCGGCCCGAACCGAACCGGACCCTCCTGCTCGGCCGCCGGTGGAATGAGGCCCAGCTCGGCCCGGCCCCAGGCGGCGGTTGTCAGGAGCGGGCAGGAGGCTTGAGTGTTTCGAGAGGGAGGCGAGCGGAATGCCTAAGCTTGCCGGCGTGGGGTGTGCTGGGCTGTACTGGGGAGCTGTGGAGGAAGGGGGCTGAGGGCGGGAGGCCTGAGTCCTCTTTAAGGGGCTCTCCTGAGGGGGTGGGCAGGAGGCCTGGGTCCCTCCCTATGAGGATGACGGCTGGAGGCCTGGGTCCTCCCCGGGCGGGACGGAACAGGACGCCTGGGTTTCCATGTCAACGGAGAGAGTGACAGGACACCTCGGCCTCTGTGGTAAGGTTGGAGGGGCTCAGGACATCTGGATCCTGGCTTCAGTTGTTGAGGGCTTTGAAGAGGAGGTGGGGGTAGATGACCTGTGGTCTGCCCCTCTCTGTGGGGATGGAAGGTCCCCTGAGGGGTTCCTTTCAGCCTCTAGTTTTGTTCTGCACCCCTGCATGAGCACCCAAGGGTGAGCCAGGCTGTACCCCAGGACAGCACTCCTCACCCTTCAAGACAGCCCCTTTATGGGGGCAGAGAGCCCCTTTACAGGCATTGCAGCAACAGCAGAGGTCTGTTCTGGGAGCCCTTGGTGGGGCATCAGCCAGTGTGGGGGTCCAGTGCCTCTTCAAAGTCCCACTGAAGCCCTGAGGTACCCTGTGTGTTCCTCTCTGTCTGCTGTTCCAGCAGCTGTCTCTTCCTGCACCTTGAGGGTTTGATTCCTGCTCCACCAGGGTTTGCCCAAGGCTTTCAACTGAGAAGGGAAAACAAATTGCCACTTTCGGTAGATTTACTCCCTAACACTTAAAGCTTTCTAAGTGTTGGTGCCTTTACTCTTTACAAGAAGCCCCAACTTGCTTAGGAAAGCTGAGTGGAATATGGCTTTTGTTATTATTAGGCAGGAGAGTCAATCATTAATTTTCTTTTAGCTGTGAGGAAGAGGATTTTGTTGTAAGATCAGTCCTCAATTGTAAAAAAAGGACTCATTAGCACTGGTTGTACAGGTAGGTTGACATACAACAGGTTTGTAAGTTGAGTAAATTCTGTTATTACAACAAACAAATGTGCATGTGGCAGTGTTTTAACCAGCATGGCCTCAGGAATGTTGGAGTTTGCTCATAACTAAAATATCTGAGTGCTTTTTCCAGTCCTACTTGAATATTTGTGAAGTGTTTTTGAAGGGATCAGTTTTCCTGGTACTGAATAAACCTCCAAACCAAATATTTCCATTTCATAGACAGATGTTAGGAAAAAAAAATCCTCCCAATTTCTTTTTTGAAGGTGTAGACCTGCAAAGTTTTGTGGCTGGCAGGCTTGTTTTATTGGACTTTATGGTCTGTGATTGAACTCAGTGATCTCAGAGGCCTTTTCCATGATTCTATAAGGCCCAGCCCTACAATCCCCTTTCAGCATTCCAGGCTCTGAAGTATGCTGGAGCTGCCCAGACTTGTGGCATCTTAATTTGGGGTGGTAATAAATACAGAGGGGAGGAGGACACAACCTGCCTGTAGCCAAACTACAGATGCTGTGTGTTGAAAGCTTTGATTCCAGGGCAAGAGTCCTTTCTATAACCTCACTGAAGGGAGACGGAGTCTAGAAGCTGCAGATGGCAGGAGGAATCCAAGAGCCTCTAGATAAGGTGCTGGAATTGTTGCTCACTTTAGTTTGTTTGCTGCTTCTGGCGCAGGCTGCTCCCAGTTCAGGCTGCATTTCTAGGATTAACTCAACAATATAATTCCTTTTTCAGTTGTATGTTCTGAGGTTCTTTCGACAGGCTGCTGTTGGTTTGACAAAATACTTTCCAGAGCCCTCAGGTTTTGTCTCTCCTCGGGACAGCCTCACGCTGCACTTCTGCTGGCTCCTCGGTGGTTGGCTTTGTTCCTCCTCCTCTGTTCCTTTCTCCACAGCGTATTTTTAGTAGTGCTTAGCAAACGATTAAGTATTCCCAGCACAGTGTTTGACATGAAAGATACTTCCAGTTTCTTCTGGAAACTTGTGGGCTATCTCAGATGCTCAGGCTGCAGGAGATTAGCCGAGCACTGTTGTAGCTCTTGAGCAGGAGCTGAGACCGCAACGTGGTACAGCGCAGTCCGAAAAGCTCAGGTGGGGCTGGTTTGCTGCTTGCTGTAGCTGAAGCTCCCAGCTCATAGGCTTAAAGCAGTGCTTACCTGAAAGGAGGGTGGGGAAAGCAAAGCTCAGGCTCTCTAGGATTCTCTGGACTAGGCTGCACTTTCCAACTGTCTGCTTGTCGTATTGGTGGAGCATCTCTGTGAGGAGGAAAGGCTGAGAACCCTGGGGCTGTTGAGCCTGGAGAAGCCTGAGGGAGGTCTCATCAATGCTTAGTGGGGTGGGGGGCAAGAGGATGAGGCCAGACTCTTCAGTGATGCCTGGCAACAGGCACAAACTGGAACACAGAAGGTTGCCAAACCATCAAGTTGATTCATTGTGAGGAGTGTAGGGTGGGAGCTGAGCATGTCTGCCTTGGTTGGGAACCTGCAGAGCAACTGTTAAATTGCTCCTGCAGCCACAGGTCCCTCTTGGACTGACTGCCACCAGTATACACCTCATGGATTTTGGGCCTGTTGGCAAACGACAGAGACAGCTACTTTGACGTCTTTCTCATCCCATGGGTTTGAGTTGTGGGGGAAAAAATGGCACTTAGGGAGTGCTGAGGAGGTGAGATTTGGGCTGGTGTGAAGAGACTGCAGAACCAGGTTGGGGGGATCCAGCAGGTGTCAAAAGCAATGCAGGTGGGGAGCAGCTGAAAGGAGAGAGATGAGGGTCTGACTTCAGGTATTAGGCAGGTCTAGGAAGTATCATTTTAAATTTGACTTTAGAGTTAAACCTTACATTTTTGGAGGTGCAGTCTGTTGGAATCACTTAGGATGAGGCCATACTCCTGTACTTTTTGCTTTTCTGATACATGAACAAAAAATGGTGTAGCTTATCCTTAGCTGAAGTAAATTGCATTGACATTTTTAGCAAGTAGTTCTATGCCACATATAAAGTAATAATAGTAGACATTTAAAAGAAGATTTACTCATGCTGCTGTCATGTCACAGCAGGTTCAGATTGCTGTAGTTAAGTCTGTGTCGGCAGTTGTGGCTTTCTGTGGTGTAAAACTGGGCTTCTGAAGGGGTTTGATATGTGGGTTTAGATCATAGAGTGAAATGTTGATGGCTGGGTCAGAGTTGCTTTCATTCAAGAGTGAGGTGGGGGGTGGGTTTTAGTGTTTTTTAAACACAAGTAATCCCAAAGTTGTAGGAGCTTGGTTGTCTTAAGAAAATGGAAGTTTCCTGTAAAGTGTCCTTTCTCCTTTCCCTTCAGCCTAGAATCATACTCTAGGGCTACTGGCATCTTGCGTATTCCCAGGTGAAAAAGATGAACAGAACAAGATCAGCATTTCCTTTTCAAATGAGTGAGGAGAAGAAAAAGCCTTCAGGCTTGCCCTACAGACAGAGTTCTGTAGGACCTTCTTGAGATCAAATTCCAATGGGAGGCCAAGGAGAGCAACTGGTGACAAAGTGGTGCTGGAGGTGCTGTGTTCACCTGGGTGTGATATGGGTGACTTTGCCCTCCTACTCTGCCCTTGTAAGGCCACATCTGGAGTAGTGTGTCCAGTCCTGGGCTCCCCAGTTCAAAAGAAACAGGGAACTACTCAAGAGAGTCCAGCAGAGACTACAAAGATGCTGGGTGAACTGGAGCATCTCTGTGAGGAGCAAAAGGTGAGAGCCTTGAGGCTGTTGAGCCCTGGAAGAGCAGCTTGAGAGGAGATCTGATCAATGTTAATCAAGAGATAAAGGGTGGGAGGCAAGAGGATGGGGCCAGACTCTTTTCAGTGGTGCTCAGTGACAGGACAACATGCAGTGGGCACAAAATGAAACCCAGGATTTTCCATCTGGAGATGTGGAGAAACTTCTTTGGTGCGAGGGTGCTGGAGCCCTGGAGCAGAGAGAGGTTGTGGAATCTTCTTCTCTGGAGAGATTCCAAACCCTGCTGGACGTTGTGATCCTGGGCAAGATGCTGTGGGTGCCCTGCTTTAGAAGGAGTTTGAACTGGATGATCCCTAGAGGTCTCTTCCATCTCCCTCAACCATGCTGGGATTCTATAATGCTGTTTCTGGTTGAATTTAGCTATTCCTCTGCTGTTCTAGCTTCAAATGTCTGTGCATTTATTGTCTTGAAAGTGCTGGTGCTCCCAGGCACTTCACCTTGTAAGTAATTGCTTTTAGGGTGAGATCTGTTGAAAGGTTTGTGCCGGCTCTATTTTTGGAATTGAAGGGAAGAGAGTTGCAATTTGAATGGTTTTATAATGACTGTGATTGTTTCAGTTGTTATAAATCAATCACGCTTGTTTCTTCCCTGAAACTACAGCACTTGCATACGAAAGCAGCCACCATTTGTGGGGGATTTGGAGCTGTTCTCAAGTGTCCCATCAATACAGGTACAATTGCCCAGCAAAACTGTCGCTGCTGATACTGCTGTGCTAGGGGAGGTGGTGAGGAAGCTTAGAAATGAAGTCATCTGAAAGAGGAGACCAACATTTTTATATCAGGGCTTTGTTCTTCTGCATGATCTCCCTGGGGATGCTTAGCCTGGAGAAGAGCAGCCTGAGAGGGAATCTGCTCAATGCTCAGCAAGAGCTAGAGGGTGGGGGGTAAGGGGATAGGGCCAGACTCTTGTTAGTGGTGCCCAGGGACAGGACCAGGGGCAGTGAGCACAAACTGGAACCCAGGACGTTCCATCTGAACAGGAGGAGAAGGTTTTATGCTGTGAGGGTGCTGGAGCCCTGAGAGGCTGCCCAGAGAGGTTATGGAGTCTTATCTGGAGAGATTCCACACCCCCTGGCCATTGTGATCCTGGGCAAGCTGCTATGGGTGCACCTGCATTATCAGGGATTTGGACTGGATGCTTTCCAGAGGTTCCTTCCAACCCTCACCATGCTGGGATTCTGGGATCTGAAATATGAAGTTACTGCTTGGCTTGCTAAGCCTCAAGTCAAGGATCGTGTTTGGCTGTGGCAGTTGGAGAAGTGGCTGGCAAGTGGTTCTCAGTTGAGCTCAGGTCTGCAGCATTCTCGACTATTGCCTGGGGTATTCTGCTCTTGCAGGTAGCTGAAGGAGAAGTGATTTCAAGTCCTGGTATACTCTGAACTCTACTGAACAGCTCTCTGGTGTGTTTTGTCCTCTTCCCCTGCCCTATGGGGATAATCAGCATCCTCACAATGTTTAACTCCTGTCAGGTTGGAAACTGGCAGCTTGAGTTTTGTTTCAGTGCTGCTGTGAATTTGCTTTGTGACCAGAAACAAATCACCAGCTTGTCCCTGAGCAGCAGCTCTGAGGATTGATTTAAAACCCTTCAGTTGGATCTTTGGGATCTCCAGCCTCCAGAGGTGAGGGGCTTGCAGCAGCTTGGTGTTGCCACTGGTGCCTGTGGTTCCTCTGAAGATTAAACTGAAGATGCTGGTGTGAACTCTCCAGGCAAGAAGTTTCTGTGCAGGTTACTCCCGGGGGGGTTCTGCTGGGACATAAATTTTTCCACAAGAACAGGCAGCCATTGGAAGAGTCTCCCCAGGAAAATGGTGGAGTCCCCTGCATCAGACACTGTTAAGATTCAGCTGGACAGGGACTGTGCCAGCTTGTCTACACTGGGCTTCTGTCAAGCAGTGTTGGACCAGATGATCCTTGAGGACCCTTCCAACCTGGGATTCAGTGATTCTGTGACTGTCTCTGTATTGTGTTCACTGTTGGTAAAAGGAAACCAATGCCACAAAGTTCATGGGAATGTTGAAATTGAGCCTTAGATACTTTTCCAGTCTGTCTCTTTCTTTTCATTCTTGGTCTGCCTATAACCTGAGCAAAGTTTGCACAGAAGATTCTTTAAACACAATACTTGGTTCATCCCTTGGCCAATAAATTTATTCCTCAGTACTGTTGTTGGATTTTCATGAGTCTTTTATCAAGGTTTGGACTCACCATGCTCTCTGAGCTGCTAGGATGTTGGAAATCTACTGAGCATAAAACACATTGCAGCAGAACTTGGGAAGCTGCAGCTCTCTCAGCTGCACTCCTGTTCCATGAGCATGTTGTTTTTCATATCCAAACTATCAGTGCTGCCCACAGTCAAGAGTCAAATGAATCCAATGAAAACCAAATCCCTTTTCCTGACCTGCTTTTGTGTTTTCTTTCGTGTTGGACCTTTCTTGCAGGATATTCAGACCATTTGTTTGCAGAGATGAGGGAATATTTCTGTTGTGCAACCTTCTCTGGGTCAAGTTAACCTGCCCTGCTAAAGCAGAAGGGTTGGACTAGGTGATCTCCAGAGGTCCTTTCCAACCCCTGTCCCTCAGTGATCTCAAGTGTAGGAATTAAGGCAGCTTCCTGATAGCCTCAGGAATGAACCTAGGGATCTTCAAGTTGTGCCAGGCATTGGCTATTAGGAAAAAATTCTTTCCTGTGTGAGTGGTCAGGCATTGGAATCCAAGTTGCCCAGGTAGGTGGTAGAGTCACCACCCCTGGAGGGGTTCAAGAAGCTGTAGATGGGATACTTTAAGATATATGTGATGGTCATGGTAGAATCACAGAATGGTGAGAAGGGACCGCTGAAGGTCATCCAGTCCAACTCCCTCTCTAGTAAGCAGTAGCTGGGTTATGGTTGGACTTTGGTCATCTTAAAGATCTATTCCAACCTTAGTGATTCTCTGAATAAAGCACTGTATTGAGTGAGTTTGTGGGGTAGTGCTGTGTCCAGTTCTGGGCCCCTCAATTTAAGAAGGACATTGAGATGCTTGAATGTGTCCAGAGGAGGGCAACGAGGCTGGGGAGAGGCCTCGAGCACAGCCCTACGAGGAGAGGCTGAGGGAGCTGGGATTGTTTAGCCTGGAGAAGAGGAGGCTCAGGGGAGACCTTATTGCTGTCTACAGCTACCTGAAGGGTGGTTGTAGCCAGGAGGAGGTTGCTCTCTTCTCTCAGGCAGCCAGCACCAGAACAAGAGGACACAGCCTCAAGCTATGCCAGGGGAAATTTAGGCTTGAAGCGAGGAGAAAGTTCTTCACTGAGAGAGTCATTGGCTACTGGAATGGGCTGCCCAGGGAGGGGGTGGAGTCGCCGTCCCTGGAGCTGTTCAAGGCAGGACTGGATGTGGCACTTGGTGCCATGGTCTAGCCTTGAGCTCTGTGGTAACAGGTTGGACTTGATGATCTAGGCGGTCTCTTCCAACCTTGGTAATACTGTGAGACTGTGATGGCCTTCAACCTTTAGGTAGCCTTCAGGAGGTTGCAACCACGGTTCAAAGGACAGCAGCAGGGAGTGACATTCCTCAGGCTCTGCAGGTGCGACGCGAGCTGGTTTTGAGCACCGACACCTCTACCTCCGTTCTTTCCAGTGATCCCTTTGCTCTCCCTCTCTCTAGGTATGGCTTTGTTGAGTTTGATGATCTGAGAGATGCAGATGATGCTGTTTATGAGCTCAATGGTAAAGATCTTTGTGGGGAGAGAGTGATCGTTGAGCATGCCAGAGGCCCACGGCGTGACAGCAGTTACGGTTCCGGACGCAGTAAGCACCACCATGCTTTTGTATCCCTGCTTTATGTTCAATAAAACCTTTTTGTTTCTTTTCTTTTCTTTGATTTTTTATTCCTTTATTTCCTTTTTTTTTTTTTTTTTTTGTTTTCTCCAAAGTAAATTTTAAAGAGAAATGCTCTAAAGTTGTGCCTAGTGTTGTGTAACTGTACATGTAACTGTTGATCTGGATATTTCTTAACTTGTTTGTTGTATTAAACTCTTTTAATCGATAAATTAATAAACACAATTTCTTGTACCTTTTTTTTTTATCAATTATTATGATGATTATCATTTCTTTTGAATGGTTTATTTGCAATGTGATGTTTAACATAGCTTTAACAAAGACCTCAATGTTTTAATTGAAAGAGTCCTTTGAGGCTAAGATGACTGCCCGTTCCATTTGCTGACCTTGGGTTACCTTTCCATGAGTGGCTCTTTGACCTTTGTGGCCCTTGGCTGACCCAAAAAAAAGGAAGCCATGTGACGACCGCAACCTTTTCCCATTAGACCTGGGTGGTGAGGACCCCAAGGGTTAGAGACAGATGAGATTAATCTGAAATAGGTGCCTGAAAAGCTTTATTCATGTCAGATATTCAGAAAGCCTTTAAGCAATGTAAGTAACTTTAGTAAACTGGCTTCATTCGGTTTCTTCTTTCAAACTGCTTTAAAATTAACGTTAAATTTAATTGCATGTTAACTGTAGCCTAATTTATTATGTGCCTTGGTTTTAATTCTGTGCTCCTAGTAAAATCTTTTTAATGCTTTGGGTCTTTGTAACGCTTTCTAGGAGGGAGGGGGATGGAATTCAGCCCTGGGGGAGGGGAGGTGGGGGTGACTTTGTGATGTCTTTGCGAGCGTGCGGGGCAGAAGAGCTTGCGTCGGGGCTGTAGAGCCAGAGCTCCGTTTCCCTGGTTGAAGTACTGCTGTCTGCTTGTCACCTCCTAAAGGTGGATATGGTTATAGAAGAAGCGGAAGAGATAAGTACGGTCCTCCCACCCGTACAGAATACAGATTGATTGTGGAAAATTTGTCAAGCCGCTGCAGTTGGCAAGATCTTAAGGTATGGGGCTCCTTTCTTTACCCTCTCTCTAGTAAAGAGCACAATGGGTAAACAGCTTCCATTTCACCCAGGAAACTGCTGTATGCTGTGTTCTTGACTCCAGCTCGTTCATAACTTTGTGTCCTCCTGTGCATACACCTAGGTTGTGGAAGTAGCACACACATGAGGCAATGGGGAAGTATCTTTACGTCTGTGAACTCATTCACAGAATCACCGTGGCTGGAAAAGACCTCTAAGATTCAGAGATTCATAGAATGGTTTGGGTTGGAAGGGATCTTAAAGATTATCTGGTTTCAACCCCCTTGCTATGAGCCCTTGCAGGCACAGGGCGGCCACAACCTCTCTGGACAACCTGTTCCAGTGTCTCCCTGCCCTCACTGGAAAGAATTTCTTCCTAATCGCCAGTCTCAATCTGCCCTCCTCAAGCTTCAGTCCATTCCCCCTTGACCTATCACTACAAGCCCTTGTAAAAAGTCCCTCTCCAGCTCTCCAGTGCCTTCAGGTACTGGAAGGCTGCTTTAAGGTCTCTCCAAAGCATTCTCCGGGCTGAACAGCCCTGATTCCCTCAGCCTGTTCCCAAGATCCCCAAGAACATCAATTCCAACCGTTATCTAACTCTACCAGGGTCACTCCTAAATCATATCCTTGAGCACCATATCTAGATGGCTTTTTAGTACATCCAGGGACGGGGACTCAACCACTTCCTACATGGTGTCACTGAACAAAGGGAGAATGAACTTTTTGCCTTTACACAAACCAGCATCACGTACAGATGTGTTTATCTCTGCCAAAACAGACCTCAGTCATGCCAGTGGCAGGATTCCCTAGAGATGGAGGAATTCATCCTTGTCACTTTTGGATTTGCTCATCAACTTGTCAGGTGCTAGAGCTGTTTGGAAACGATAGCATTGTTCCTGCATGGTCTCTGTTAAGAATTTGCACGCCATATCAAACTGTTTTTTAAAGAGAGTTTCAGGGAAAAGATGCTTCCAGAATGAGCAATCATGCAAAACCACTGCCAAAAGTTAGTATTTACTTCAGTCCAAAGGAGTGGAAGGTGTTTCTCAGTAGGGAATTGTAGCACCATGTAGCACAGCATCTCTGGGAGTGAAATGCTGGCTTGTGTGGACTGAGGGAGCAGAATGTCAATAGCAGGTGCAGAAAGATGGTGCTCAGAGTGAGCAGCGATGGTTCAAACCACTTGTTCTTACAGGAACGCTTTCTTCTGTGGTTCTCTTTTAAGGACCTGTAAAATTTGTTCTAAACAAACATTGCCGTAGTAGAAACTGCTCTGTAATTGAGTATGTAACACAGGTTCAGGTACGTGCTGAGATGCTTCAGTTGTCTTTTTGTTGTTACTGCTTCACACCATCAATAGCTTGTCTTTGCTTCTGGTATTAAAAGTTGTAAGTAGAGCATGGCATGGTGAATCCTCTACTGAGTGTGCTGCTTTTGGAATAGCTTTTGTGTTGATGCACTTAAGGTGGGAGCAGCTGGGGTCAACACAGACTCAACTGGAGTTCTGTGCCCTGTTTCTTATGCAAGTGGATGAGGGCTCTGCCTGTTGGCTCACTCAAAGCAGGGCAGGAATGGTCCTCCCTGATAAACAGTGTTTAGTGACTGAAACAAGAGAAACCAGCAAGCATGAAGTGGGAAAATGAATTGAGCTTTTAGTTGGGGGGGGTGGGGTTCTCCCAGCAGAGTATCTGTTACCTAGATGGAGGACGAAGGGAGGTCTGCTTGCCTGTAGTCTTCTTGCCTCTTCATATTTGACCTTTAAGTTTATCATATTTCCCCAGTCACCTTTGAAAAGATGATGTAGAGGAGGAGCATTTCTTTAATCACTTCTGTAATTTGAAAACTTGTCATAGTCTGGAGCATATCTGATACTAGACTTGAGATAGGAGACCTTAAATCATTATTTGGCTCAAAACTATCAGCTCCACCTTAGTTCTAATCACCCAGACTCTGTGAAATCATGGTGTTTTACTTGGCTTGCTCAAAACCCTTGCTGTTTGGTTCAAAGCCTTGCTGAGATCCTTGTGGAGAGAGGAGGCTAAGGCAGCATCCCTGCAAGGGGTCAGCCGGGGCACCTGGCTCTGGATTCGAGGCAATGGTTATTCTGTCCTCTTCCCCTAGGATTATATGCGTCAGGCAGGGGAAGTGACATATGCAGATGCACACAAAGGAAGGAAAAATGAAGGTGTGATTGAGTTCAAATCCTATTCTGACATGAAAAGAGCCCTTGAAAAGCTGGACGGGACAGAAGTAAATGGCAGAAAGATTAGATTAGTGGAAGACAGACCTGGATCGAGACGGCGCCGCTCTTACTCCAGAAGTCGAAGCCATTCAAGGTATGTCTGTGGATAACGCAGCTTTGGCTGAATCTAGCTGCATGTAATGAATGTTCAGCAGCCTCTAAAACACCTTGGGAGTGTTCAGAGTTCTCAGTAAATCATAGCACCACAGAATGGGGTGGGTTGGAAGGAACCTTAAAACTCATCTAGTTCCAGCTCTCCTGCTATGGTCTACTAGACCAAGTTGTTCGTGGCACCATCCAACCTGGACAGGCTTCAACCCTTCACAGCTTCTCTGGTCAACCTGTTCCAGTGCCTCTCCACTCTCATGGGGAAGAATTTCCTCCTAATGTCTCATCTCAATCCAGCTTCTTCCAGTCTGAAGCCATCACCTCATCCTGTCACTCCATACCTTTCTAAAATGTCCCTCCTCACCTCTCCTGTAGCCCCCTTCAGGTACTGGAAGGTCTCCCTGGAACCTTCTCTTCTCCAGGCTGAGCAAGCCAATTCTCTCAGCCTGTCTGCATAGTAGAGGTTTTGAGAATCTACATATTGAGAATGTTAGTTACCTGCAAGTACCCAAGGGAAATGGGGCCTCAGTTCAGTGCTGTCTTCCTGGTGAGTGTTTATCTGTGAGCTGAGCACCCAACAGCATGCTCCTCTTCCCCAGCTACATCAGGTCCTGGTCCTTGCTGTCTCACAGGAGGAGTCTGTGTGGCAGGTGGAGCCGTGCACACAGAATGAAACAGAAGGTGCTTTTAACACCCTGGCTCTGAACACTGTGTTCTGCTATAAGCACCAGGACTAACAGTTCTTTCTCAGTTTGGAAACCCTCCCTTCTGTACCCTGTTTCCTGGAGATTTGCTGATTTCGTTGTAGGACCAAGAGAAGTGCTTGAGCACACAGCACCCAAGTGTTTTCCGCTTTCCATTCTGGGGCAGACCTTGCTGCAAGAGAACTCAGGCAGACTTGTACTCTTCATAGAACAGCTTGCTTACAAAATCAAAGCCTGGAGTCAGAGCTTCATCCTAGAGTCTGAACAGAGAGAGACACTAGCTTGGTTGGGAAAGTGATTCTTGCTGCTTTATCTTGCATCAGGTTGAGTATTTTCTTCCCAGTTAGCTGCCCTGCTCGCTTCCAGACCTGGCAGCAGGGATCGAGCAAGGGGCAGAAGGGTACTGTGGCTCTGTGACTTTATTGTGTACTCTGGCCGCTCAAAAGGTGTGTTAATACCAGGGGTGTTGCCTCTCAGGGAATCAGGAGCTCTCCGTGAGCTGGTGCTAACGTGAAGCTGATTGATTCTGTTGCAGGTCTCGCTCTCGAAGCAGACATTCTCATAAGAGCAGGAGCCGCAGTGCCAGTAGCAGTCGCTCCAAGAGTAGATCAAGATCCAGGTACGTCTTAGTGTTGGAAGAAGTGGGGGCTCCCCGTTACGTGAAAAGCATCATCCTAACTGTGCAGCAGGGGTCCTGTTTGTGTTCCTTTTCCCTGCTGTGTCTCGCACTGCTGAAGTGCTGGTGCAATCCAAGCCGCACTAAAGCGGAGCTGTCTGTTGCCTTTGCGCTTCCAGGTCTGTGTCCCGTTCCAGAAGCAAGAGCCGTAGTCGAAGCAAGAGCCGTAGCAGAGGCCAAAAAGAGAAAAGCAGGACTCCAAGTAAAGAGGATAAAAGTAGGAGCCGCAGCAGGAGTGCAGAGAAATCCCGAAACAAAAGTAAAGATAAATCTGAGGGCATTCTCCATAACAGTGATGAGAAGGCAAAGAGCAGGAGCCACAGCAAGGAAAAGAGTAGGAGCAGGAGTAGGAGTAAGGACAGGGGAGAGACGAGGGAGAGCATGAGGAGTAGGAGCAAAGAAAAAAGCAGGAGCAAAGACAGGGAGAAGAGCATTAGCAAGGCTAGAAGCAGAAGCAAGAGCAGGGATGAGAGTAGGAGCAGGAGCCAGAGTAAGGATAAAAGGAAAAGTAGGAAGAGGAGCAGAGATGACAGCAGGAGTAGAAGCAGGAGTCGCAGCAAGAGTGAGAAAAGCAAAAGGCGCAACAAGCGAGACAGCAAACCAAGTAGCAAGAAGAAAAGGAAGGACAGCCACGAGCGGTCCAGGTCAGCCTCCAAGGAAAAGGAGCATCAGAAATCAGATTCTGACAAAAAGGAGGCAAAAGGTGAGGGTGAGGATGCAGCTGCATGTCGGGTGTCTCGCTCCAGGTCTAGATCGATTTCCAAGTCAAAACCAAATGTCAAATCAGATTCTCGTTCCAGGTCTAAGTCTGTCTCAAAGCCTAGGTCCCGGTCCAAGTCTAGATCTAGGTCTGCCTCCAGGTCACATTCCCGATCACGGTCAAGGTCTCGCTCCAGATCCTAACCTTGCTGCAGCCACACTTGGAGCAGTTGGCAGAGTCTTTTGTACATGTTTCGTAGTGGTAGCACAAGTGATTGAAGTAGCAACCCTCTTGATGCTGTATATTTCTACCACCCCGATGGTGTGTCTGGCATTCTCCGCAGTGCTCCCTCCCTGCAACGCTCTCAGCTCTTCACCTCCCTTTCTGGCCTGTAGAAAGGTTCTCTCAAATCCACCTCTTCATAGAGCACCAAAATTGCCCTGTTTTCTGGGAAGAGCCTCGCAGGGAATGAGCACTGCACCGTGCTGGGTGCAGTGATGACTGCTAGGTAGGTATGATGGCTTCTGCAGTCTTTGCCCTTGAAGTGATACCCTTTGATGTCTGCCATTTAGTGGAAGTGCTAAGTCTTTAGTTTCATACTACTTTTGTTTCCTAATTTATTTTTTTTCCTTCTTTTTGGACTTACAAAGTTGTGAATAGCACAGTCAAAAGAAAAAAAAAAAAAACAAAACAAAAACAAAATTATAGGTACTTGGAGTAATCCATAGGGAAAAAGAAGTCTAGTTCCATACTCTGGTATTGTGACAATCTCCTTGTTTTATATGAATCTTTTTTTATTTTCCTTTTTTTTTTTTTTCCTTCCCTGTCTTGCAAAGTAGAGTGACTTCTGTTTCCATGAAATTTGAATAAAGACTATTTTTGCTTGACGACATTTGGTGGTGGCTCAGTGAAGTTATGTTGTGCTTGTCAGCGCTTTACATCCCTCGGTGTGAGCTTCAATTTGCAGGAGGGTTGCTTGCAAAGAACAAGTTGGGTGGTAAGACACTGGAACGAGTTGCCCAGGGAGGTTGTGGATACTTCCTAGAGGCGTTTAAGGCCAGGCTGGATGAGACCTTGAGCAACCTGCTCTAGTGGGAGGTGTCCCTGCCTATGGCAGGGGGTTGGAGCTGGATGATCCTTGAGGTCCCTTCCAACCTAAACCATTCTATGATTCTAAGTTCTTGGTTTAGAGAGCCACTTAATACCCCAGGTAGTCACAACACTCCAGTTGCCATAACTCATTTCTCCACAAATACTTAGTGCCTTGTTTTTAGCTTTAACATTACAATGAGAACACAGAGCTGCACTAGCAGCAGTAATGAAGGTGACAACTTTGTTTTCCACTGTCTCCATAAATGACACTTAGTGAACTGCAGCTTCCATTACACTGGCAGGAAATGTTTTTCACCCACTTAACTCACTCAGGTCATCTGAACTCATTGCTTGGCCCATGACATTGTGTGTGTGGCACAAGGGTGAGTGCCAGGAGGCTGGAGCCAGGCTCTTCTCAGTGATGCCAAATGACAGCACAGGTGGCAATAGGTGGAAGTTGAGGCATAGGAAGTTCCATGTAAAGAGGAGGAATTTCTCCACTGTGAGGGTGACAGAACACTGGAACAAGCTGCCCAGAGAGGTTGTGGAGACTGAAGATAGTCAAAACCTGCTTGGATGTGTTCCTGTGTGATCTGGTCTAGGTGATCCTGCTCTGGCAGGGGGGTTGGACTGGATGAGCTTTGGAGGTCCCTTCCAGCCCCTGACATTCTGTGAAGTTGATGCTGAAGGTAAGTGTGGCTGGCATGCAGGGTGTGCCCTGCTGTTTTATTCTGTAGGTCACAGCTTCAGTTGTTTACTCTCTCACACCTTGACCTCTTATGGTATTTTGGGAGGGGAAGGGGAAAGAAGCACAATGTCTTTTCAGGTGTTTTCTAGCCTTAGCAAGCCAAGCAGGAGAGCTGAATCCATCCCAGATCTTTACTTCTGCTTCTTATTGTAGAATCATAGAATTGTTTTGGCTGGAAAACACCTCGAAGACCATGGAGTCCAACCATCAACCTAACACCACAATGGCCATTAAACCATGTCCACACATTCTCTGGATACCTCCAGAGATGATGACTCCACCACCTCCCTGCAGAGTCTATTCCAGTGCCTGATCCCCCCCTTGCAGGAAACAAATTGTTTCTAATCTCCAACCTAAACCTCCCCTAATGTAACTTGATGCCATTTCCTCTCCTACCACCTGATACTAGGGAGAAGAGGCCAACCTCCACCTTGCTCCAACCTTGCTGGGAGTTGTAGAGAGCAATGAGGTCTCCCTTCAGCCTCCTCCAAGCTGCACCCCAGATCTCTCAGCTGTTCTCTAGACTCTTTGCCACCTTTGTTGCCTTCTTTGATTTTATGATTCTTGATTGTGAGTTTGGAATTTCAGCTGTGAGCCAAGACTTTCTAAATTACAGAATCATTAAAGTTGGGAAAGACTTCCAAGAGCCAGTCCAACCATTAAGCCTGCACAGCCAAGTCCACCACCAAAGAGGAAGGTGTTAATCCAAGCCAGGTGGGACCAAGACATCATGAGGACTTCAACAACATGAACCAGCCTTTGCTCTGAGCACTGTGCGGCTGACACTTTGTCTTACTGTCCTCTGCAAAATGTGCAGGGATTGTAGCTTGAGGATTTCCAGACATTGAGGATTCAGGATGACAGGGAGCTGCTGTACAGGAACCCATCTGCTCTGGGTTAACAGTGTCCAGATAGGCTCTGCCATCCCACTGTAATTCCCTGGCATCCACTTTCCCAATCTGGCTTCTCTAGTTATACCCAGAGCAGTCTGGAGCTGAGGCTGGTGCCTCAGCTTGGCTCAGTTTATTTCCCAGGAGCTTTTCCTCCTGTGCTTGGGGGGAACCTTTCTAAAAGCAGAAAAAGTGAAAGACTTGCTTCTGAGGAGCTGCTGGCTTGGAAACACCAAGAGTGGTGGAGGCTGCTTTGCTGCCATGTCCCCAGCATCCCCAGGGGTGTGGGGAGGAAGAAAGGCAGATACCAGCTGGAGTTTTACAGCTGTTCCCAAGAAATATCCCAGTTTTACCCTGGGCAAATGATACAATCATAGAATGTTTGGGTTGGAACAGCCCTTTCAGATCATCTAATCCAACTATGCTCTAACTCTACCAAACCTGGTGCTACACCATGTCCCTCAGCATCACATCTCTGCCTGTTTGAAACACCTCCAGGCACAGAGATTCAACCACCTCTCTGGGCAGCCTGTGCCAGTCTTCGAGAAGCCTTTCAGTGAAGAATTTGTTTCTAATATCCAAACTAAACCTCCTTTGGCGCAACTTTTTCCTCTTGCCCTATTCCTTGTTTCTAGGGAGAAGAGACCAACCCCCACCTCACTACATCCTACTCACATCATTTGACCTTTGCTAACTCAGATTTTACCAGCATCCCTTCCATTGTATGTGTGGCTTTGCATGAAGACCTGATTGATGTTCCCTGCTCTATCTGCCAGAAGAAAAAGCAAAGGCAAAATGTGAGTTCTTCCTTGAGCTGAAAACAAACAAACAAGGTCGTTATGGCTTTATCAGCCACTTCCCTTTAGCACACTTCAACCTGCAAGTAACACTTGTGACAGCATTTCTGCAGCCAGATGTTCACTTCCAAGGTGCAATGAATTCTGTTTAATTTGATCCTTTCAAACTGGTGCTGCCACATTAAAAAGATGAAAGGGACAGAAAACCTAAGACTTGCTTTCAGCACAGAATATTTCTGCAGAGTTTAAGAGGGGTCAGGGCTTAGTGAGTGGCTCAGACTTTATCAAATGTCATATTACCACGGCAGCGTGAGAACGCTCTCTGGAAGTGATATTTAATTTCTTTAGAAGGAAAAAGCCTTTTCCACAGCTATGTTTAGTGCTTTAACATCTTAAGGCTCTCATAAAAACATTTCTAATCCTTTTTGCTGCTTAATCTTGGTACAGAAACAAACCAGGCTAGGCAAGATGTTTGTAATAGGGGGTGACTGGCTTAAAAACACCTTCTGCCAGGCAACCAGCAACAGAACAAGGGGACACAGTCTCAAGATGTGCCAGGGGAGGTCTAGGCTGGATGTTAGGAGGAAGCTGTTGGCAGAGAGAGTGATTGGCATTGGAATGGGCTGCCCAGGGAGGTGGTGGTGTTGCCATCCCTGGAGGTGTTCAAGAAAAGCCTGGATGAGGCACTTAGTGCCATGGTCTGGTTGACTGGATAGGGCTGGCTGATAGGATGGACTGAGTGATCTTGGAGATCTCTTCCAACCTGGCTGATTCTATCATTCTATGAAATACAACCAAGAAGCCAACTTTAGACTGGAGAGATCTACCCAGTGCAGTGGGAAACAGCCCCAAAAATCTAATTTAGGGAAATACAACTTGTAGGTGAGCTGAGAGAAGGGAAAGGATAAATTGATGTGGCAGGTACAGGGCAGGTTCTGTTGAAATGACTGCTGGAAGGGGTGAGATAACAGGGCAAGAAGGCTCAGAATAGGGATTTCTCATCAAAATGGAAATTGCTGCAATTAGAACAAAAATATGACAGTTCAGTTGTGTGTAAACTCCTTCAGCTTCTCCACAGCCCTGTAAAGCTGGACCCAACGAGGGCTCAACCAGCAGCTGGGAGCATCTGCAGAACTGGGCCCTTAGCTGGAACTTGCTGACACAGATGAGGTGAGAAATGTATTTGTTTTCTGCCTAATTTTAAAGATGGGTATTTTATGTTCTTCACTCAAGGGATGAAGAATATTATGATGTGTATTTCAAATGAGCCGTTTCAAATCTCATTTATTATTTCCCCTGAAATCCCATTCCATTTAAGTTGTCACAGCTTGGGGGCCTCCTCCTGCTCCTTCCTCGCTTACCACGGCAAAAAAGAGCAAACCAAAGCCAAAACCCAAAAGCATCATTAAAAAAGAAAAAATCCCAGTAGCATTTATTTTATTGTTTCAAAATTCAAATGGAAAGGCAAATAACATTTTCAGAGGAGGAGAAAAACAAGTTTAACAAATGCAAAGAAGGGGAAATATTTTGTACTGTGTCCAGTTCTGGACTCCTCAATTGAAAAGAGATGTTGAGGTGCTGGAAGGTATCCAGAGAATGGCACCAAGGCTGAGGAGGAGGCTGGAGCACAGCCCTGTGAGGAGAGGCTGAGGGAGCTGGGGGTGTGCAGCCTGCAGAAGAGGAGGCTCAGGGCAGAGCTCATTGCTGTCTGCAGCTCCCTGCAGGGAGGCTGTAGCCAGCTGGGGTTGGGCTCTGCTGCCAGGCACCCAGTAACAGAACAAGTGGACACAGCCTCAAGCTGTGCCAGGGGAGGTTCAGGCTGGACGTTAGGAAGAAATTCTTCACGGAACGAGTGATTGGCATTGGAATGGGCTGCCCGGGGAGGTGGTGGAGTCGCCGTCTCTGGAGGTATTTAAAAGGAGGCTGGATGAGGCGCTTAGTGCCATGGTTTAGTTAATTAGAAGGGTTAGGGGATAGGTTGGACTCGATGATCCCAGAAGTCTTTTCCAACCTGTTTAATCCTGTGATTCTGTGACTCATCGGCGGGGGAGGCAGCGCCACGGAGCAGCCTGGTGGGTCACGATCCGCCGAGTGCCGGTGGGAACAGTGTTTTTTTACAGCTCATTTTCCAAAATCTCCCGGAATGTGTCTCAATGTCCCATTCTTGCCCCCCTCCCAGTGTCCTCATGGGCCCATGACCATTAGTGTCCCTGTCCCGGTGGCCCCACGGACCCGTCAGGGCTCTTGTCCCCGTGCCCAGTGCTGACTCAGCGCCAGCCCCGTCCCCGTATCAGCTCACCCCAGCACCAGTTACAACTCAGTGGCTGTCCCTGTCTATCCCTATCCCTCGATGTCCCAGTACCACCCTGTGCTAGTGCCAGTCTGTCCCGGTACCTCCGCGTTCAAATGCCTGCCCTGTCTCAGTGGCAGCCCCGTCCCCAGCACGAGTCCCATCACACTCCCAGCTCACCAGTACATCCCAGTGCCAGCCCCGTCCCCGTCCCAGTTTTGTCTCAGTACCAATCCATTACAGTACCGGCCCTGCCTCAGTGTTTCCAAGTCCTAATGCCGGTTCACCCAAGTGCCAAACCTGTCCCAGTTCAACCCATCCCAGTGCCAGGCTTGTCCCAGTACCTGCTTGTCGCAATGCCTGCCCCATCCTACTGCTCGGTCTCATCCCAGTGACAGCCATCCCAGCACCAGTCCCGTCCTACTTCCAGCCTGTCCCACTGCCTTTCCTTGCCAGTGCGGCTCCCATCCCAATGTCTCCCAATTCCCATCCCCATCCCAGTACCCCGACCCGCCCTGCCCCCAGCGCCGCCTCGGCCGGGGCCGGGAGCGGAGCGGGACCGCCGCGCATGCGCTCCGCCGCCCCGCGGGACCCACCGGGGCGCTAATTGTTGCCGGAGTTAAAGAGAAAAAACCCCGGTACGGCAGAGAGGGGCTGGGCGGCGGGGCCGGGGTGAGTAGGGGCGGCGGGGACGCAGTGGGAACGCGGGAAGTCGCCGGCCGCCATCTTGTGGCGGGGGGCGGCGGCGGGACCAAGGCGAGCAGAGTCGGGCCGCGCCGCTTCGCTCCGCCGGGGTGGAACGGCCCGGCCCGGCCCGGCCCCGGGGTCTGTGAGGGGAAATGGCGCTCTGGGGCAACCCTGCGTCTCATCTCGGTTCGACTTCCTCGTTCAGGAGGGGCTGTCCTCTGGGAGCCTCCTCGCTGGGTGCTTAGGAGACCCCGAGGAGCCTCCCTCGGTTTAAAGCTGCCGGAGGGGTGGGAAAAGTGTTTTTAAGCCCCTTTGAAGGGGAAAGTCCGCTGTAAAGCTCAGCTACAGAAGCGCTCAGAAGACGATCTGAAGTTTTTGCAAGCTACGGAGCGAAATGACAAAATATTTACCGTTTCTCGAGTGGTTTTTTTGCCGCTTTCTAGTGCGTCCTCGGTAGCCGGTTACGAACGTGAGGGTTGTTCAGTCCCGGTCCTACTTCTGATGGAAACTTTGGGAACACGAAAACGAAACATTAGCTAAAAATAGATAAATACTGTGCAATAGAAAGAGATTTTTGGAGGCTTAGCCAAGGGCAGAAAGATCTGAATTTATTATTTGCAAGAGGGAAATCAAAGTGATCAAACTTTCTGACAGCAGCTTTGAAGAGTTTGGCATCAGGTTTTTAGGAGCAGAGGGAAGGGCAGTGCCGGAGGAACCGAGGGATAAATACAATGCTTTAAGAGTATTGATCCGTGCTGAGGGTAAAGATCAGAGCGGGACAATCTCAACGATCCTTGGTTTAGAGAAGAAAAGGATTGGGAGAGGTTTGTTGATGCTTGGTGCTGCTTGGGGTTAGGAAAACATTTTACTCTTAATTTATTCAAATATCACCTAGATAAATTGTGTTTGTTGTTTTAAAGAAACAGAAGCATCACACACGTTGGGCTGTAATTGGGACGAAGGGATCAAGAGCTCTGATAATTCTGTGCCAAATTGCATAAGACCTCTCTGCTTCGTGGCTTGCATAAGAAAACAGAAGGAGAGAAGGAGAGTTGGGGCTGCACAGCCTGAAGAAGGGAAGGCTCCGGGGAGACCTTAAGAGCAGCACTCCAGTACTTGAAGAAGGTCATAAGAAAGCTGAAGAGGGACTTTTGACAAGGGCTTGTAGCGATAGGTCAAGGAGGAATGGACTGAAGCTTGAGGAGGGGAGATAGAGACTGGAGAAGGGGAAGAAATTCTTTCCAGTGAGAGTGGGGAGATACTGGAACAGGTTGCCCAAGGATGTTGTGGATGCTCCCTCCCTGGAGGTGTTCAAGGTCAGGTTGTATGAGGCCTTGAGCAGCCTGGGTTAGTGAGAGGTGTCCCTGCTTATGGCAGGGAGGTTGGAACTGAATGATCTTTGAGGTCCCTTCCAACCCAACCCACTCTGTGAATCTGTGAAGATGAACGTTTGATGCTGCCAACGCTTCTGACCACACAGCAATTAACAGCAATCCGATGCGGTCTCGTTAAGTGTTTTGCTTCCCTGTTCTGCCTTGTCCCATTGATTTAAACTAAATTTTTTTTGGGGGGACACACACAGTTTTCTTCCCCCCCCCTCCCGAGTGAGTATTTCTGCTTGGTAGTGTAAGATATGTAATAACAATTACTAGGAGTCCCCAGGGTACTGTGCTGGACTGGAGTTCTATAAAGTAATTACAGCTGCAGTTAAAACGTGGGACATTTTTGGCCTCTGCGCTCTAGTTTTGGCCTAGAATTGATTGCACCTTACAGGGCAAATAATCCCATTAATGCTGAATGTGTGTGAGATAAATTGTAATTCATCCTGAGCACAGAGGTGGAAATGCAACCTGAATTGGAGCTGCCAGGTACAACTGGGTACAACTGCTGGGCAGATTGTGTGGGGCCAGTTCAATTTCCCCCCCCCCCCCTCTTGGCCAGAGTTAATTTCTCTTGCTTTTGTGTAGTAAGTTGCAGTAAGGGTGAGGTGGTTACAAGCAGATGTGCTCTGTGGGTGATCCCTGACCGACTGACTTCTGGTGGCCCAAAGGTGTGTTTTCTTTGCTGCAGCCATTCTCTTTGCTTACCTTTTTTAACCACCAGTTCTTAATTTATTAGAATTTTAAGGCAGGAGCATGAGTCTTTAGATTGATTAAAGAAATCCTAGCTGATTCTTTTGGTAAAACAGTTTGGCTTTAGAATGGTTGGATTAAGGTTGTGGTGTTCATCAGCAGGATGGCTCTGCCTCGTTGCTGTTTACAACTACCGGAAGGGAGGTTGTAGCCAGGTGGGGTTGATCTCTTCTGCCAGGCAACCAGCAACAGATCAAGGGAACACAGTCTCAAGCTGTGTTGGGGGAGGAATAGGCTGGATGTTAGGAGGAAGTTGTTGCCAGAGAGAGTGTTTGGCATTGGAATGGGCTGCCCAGGTTGGTGCTGGAGTTGCTGCCCCTGGAAATGTTCAAGAAAAGCCTGGATGGGGCATGTAGTGCCATGGTCTAGTTGATTGGATAGGGCTGGGTGATAGGTTGGACTGAGTGATCTTGGAGGTCTCTTCCAACCTGGTTGATTCTGTGATTCTATGGTTTCTGTCTATGCAAAGCTTTTAGTCACAACACTGTGGCTTGGGGATATGAATTGGAGAGTAAAGCGCCAGTGTAGCCCACTTGTATTTGAGGGAGCTAGAGACAGACACATTTGAGTAGTGCCCCGTGGCAGAACAAGGGCAGTGGGCACAAACTGGAAGCCAGGAGATTCTATCTGAGCATGAGGAAAAACAACTTTGCTGTTGAGGGTGCTGGAGCAGGCTGCCCAGAGAGGTTGTGGAGTCTTCTTATGTGGAGAGATTCCAAACCCAGCTGGCTGTTGTGATCCTGGGCAAGATGCTGTGGTTGTCCCTGCTTTAGAAGGGGTTTGGACTGGATGAACACCAGAGGACTCTTCCAGCCCTAACCATGTTGGGATTCTGGCATTTGTCCAGAGGTGAGAAGTGCAGCAGGCTGCAAGTCTGGTGCTGGTAATGAGATCAGATTCATCTTGGATGGTGCTGGAGGTGTGGATGAAGGTGCATCCTGTGCCAGTCCATGCACAGGAAAGGGGTTTGGAGGCCAAATTCCTGTTACCAGATTTGAGTGTCAGGAAAACAGTTAAACAGATCTGTCCAGAAGTGAGAAGTGCAGCAGGCTGCAAGTCTGGTGCTGGTAATGAGATCAGATTCATCTTGGATGGTGATGGAGGTGGTGATGGTGACGTGGATGAAGTTGCATCCTGTGCCAGTCCATGCACAGGAAAGGGGTTTGGAGAGAGAATTAGAAGGTTTGACTGTCAGGAAAACAGTTAAACTGGGTCAGCCCCATACTGAAGCACAGCAGCAGCTGCTCTGGACCTTTATAGCCTTTGCTGTGCAATTACAAGGTGGTTCCCAAGCTGCAGTGTCTGTTCTCCCCCAGACACACTCTCTGCCCTCTCTCCCACCGCTTCTAATTTCCAATCTATTTCAGCCGTTCCTGGCACCCTCCAGCAGCCTGCCGAGGGGAGCGAAGGAGGTAGCGCAGCGGGTTGAAAAATGAGATCAGAGACCTAGGAGCGGAAGGGAAAATGACCAAATGTTTCCATGTTAATGAAGGCTGGCAGCTGAAAGCTCTGACACGTGGAATCAATTAGCAGGGGAGGCAAACAGAGATCCCACCAACCCCGGGCTTCCTAATTAGCGGCACTGGCTGTGCTCCGCAGGTGAGGCGTGCGGGCAGATGTGCTCGGCTGAATCTGGCAGATTACTTTCCAAAGCGTGGTTCAATGTATTGGAAAAAGACTTTCCCTCCAGGAGTGAATGTTTTATTACTGGGTTTAGCCTCTTTTGGCTCATCTCCTGGTTTGTGGTGGTGGTGTGTCAGGTTTTTTGTTGTTTTTTTTTTTAATTGCTGATTGAATCCAGTTAATTGAAGGGATAAAAGCCTGGTAGAGCTGAGCAAACAGAAGTAGGAGCTGTAGCCATGAGCCACGCAGGATTTGTTTTGATAACTGTATTTATGTTGTAGCTTTTAAACCAAACAAAACATGTGATTTAAGCAAGAAGCCTGAACACAAGCAGCAGCAGGGTTCATTCTTGACTGGTGTGAGGCAGATGAAAGCCTCTTTGCGTGGTGCTGTGTAACTGGTGGCAAGGTGGTGCAGAGCTGAGCTTCCTGTTGGCACATCAGATAATTCCAGCCTTAGAAATAGTCACCACTGTTAAAGATCCTGTGGCTTGTTGCCTTTTGCCGTGGGATTGGTGGGAACAGGAGTTTTGGGAGGCTTACAGAGGCTTGGAAGTAGTCACCAGTGTTAAAAATCCTGTGGCTCAACTCTCTCTGCAGAGGGGTCGGTGGCAGCAGAAGCTTTGGGAGGCTTACAAGGGTGTGTTGTGTCTTCCAAACTGCACCAGAAAGGCTTTTCAAATAGTGACTCCTGCATTCCTGCTGCTCTGTAGCTTTGTGTGATTCTTTCTTTCCTCTTTGCACATAGTTTGGGTTGTTTGAATTTTTGTACTTCTTCCTTGTGTTTGGTTTTCACGAGGCTGCTTTGTCCTCAAGCTGGAACATGAATGGTGAGAGGCTGGAACAGGGAGAAAATAGCTGCAGTGAATTTACAGGGTGAGCTACAATAGTTTCACCCTTCGCTGCCTTTGTTGTGGCTCTGAGGAGATGCTTTCTACCCCATGCTGTGCTCAGAAGATTTCTTTGTGGCTAGAGAGGGATAACAGCATGCCACAGCACCTGGGAGCCTGGATTCTGTCCTGTCTGCACCTGTGCATAGTAGTCTGCACTCCAGTTTCCCAGTTGGTGCTGGAGCTTTATCCATTTTGAGGCAAAATATATGTGAGTTTGCATAATGCAGCTTCTCAAATGACAAAGCGTGGAACTGCATCACTGTTTGAAAAGAAACACACAGGAAAAAGGTCAGTTCCATAAAGCTGGGGATTTTAAACTGATTATTTCCAGCAGTGCAAGACCCTTACCTGCTCAGCCGTGCTTTTCTGTCATCCACTTGTATTGAAACCAGGTGCAGATTTCTGTACTTCCACCCTTGGCTACAGAAGGGATATGGAGAAGGAATTGCCTCTGAAGTCCCTGGAGACTGTCTGCAGCTGCCCTTCCTTGCACAGGTGAGAGGACAGGCATGGCAAGGTTGGGGGTGGTACTGGGGTGTTGGAGAGACACAGCATTGCAGATCGAGTTTGAAACTCTTCCTGTACTAAAGCTGATAGAGGGATAGCAGAGGCAGAGGTCTCATAACGGGTTGCCCAGGGAGGTTGTGGATGCTTCCTCCCTGGAGGCATTTAAGGCCAGGCTGGATGAGGCCTTGAGCAACCCGCTCTAGTGGGAGGTGTCCCTGCCTATGGCAGGGGGTTGGAGCTGGATGATCCTTGAGGTCCCTTCCAACCTAAACCATTCTATGATTCTATAAGAAGGACGTGGAGAGGGTCCAGAGGATGCCACAAGGATGATCAGAGGGCTGGAGAACCTCCCTTATGGAGACAGGCTGAGAGACTTGGGGCTGAAGAACAGAAGGCTCCAGAGAGACCTTAGAGCAGCCTTTCAGTACCTGAAGGGGGCTACAGGGGAGCTGGGGAAGGACTTTTGACAAGGGTTTGCAGGGATAGGACAAGGGACAATGGCTCAGAGCTGGAAGAAGGGAGATTTAGACTGGAAATTAGGAATTCATTCCAGTGAGGGTAGGGAGACACTGGAACAGGCTGCCCAGGGAGGTTGTGGATGCCTGCTGCCTGGAGGTGTTCAAGGCCAGGTTGGATGAGGCCTTGAGCAACCTGGGCTAGTGGGAGGTGTCCTTGTCCATGGCAGGGGAGTTGGAACTGGGTGGTCTTTCAAGTCCCTTCCAGCCCAGCCCATTCCGTGAATTTCTGCATTAATTTATCCTTGTTTTATGAATCTCAGTATGTTTAGAAATCCTATTTGGAAGATGTTGGTACTTCTGTGTGGGTTGTGGGTGAGGTTTTTTTTCCTGTTTTTTTGAAGAGTTAGCTGGAAATGTGGGTTATAACCTTTCAAGGTGAGAAGTTGGGTGCTAGAGTCAAAGTAAAGGAGGAGCTGGGGTTCTGGGCACTTGGAGTGAAGCTCTGAAGCATGCACAAAATCCTTTAGGAAACCAAATAGGACTAAGCACAGGCCTGAGTGCATTTTTTGGGTCAATAGCAGCAATAATGCTCAGCACATTTGCACATTTTCTTCCCCTGCTCACCTTCCACAACTCTGCTATCAGTCCATCTGTACTTGCTGAAACCTCTGCTGGGAAAGGAAGGATGAAAATAGCTTATCTATGTGTGCAAGCTGTGCTTTTTTACAGTATTACCTGCAAAAGTAGTTCTCTAGCTTTTTGTTTAATTAGTTCCTTCTCTAAACACTTCACTTTACAGCCTCAAGATGATTTCTTTTTTTTTTTGTAAAGAAGATTCATTTCTGACCTAATGTTTTCTGCAAGAGGGACAGCAGTGGTTTTGCAGTTTCTCATTGTATTTAACAGAAAGCAGGCATGTGATGCTTAATTGAGAGAAGTTTGGGTGTGTGTTTTTTATATGGCCATCTGTGCCAGACTTGACTTTAATTCCTTCATTCTGTAGTAATGCTAAATCTGCAAATAACAATTTGATGGCAGACTCTACCCAGCTATTTAGAAAACAACTACCAGAAGAAAAATCTGATTTGCTATTTTTGTTGCACTATTAAGTACACAGAATATGGGCACTCTGGCTGCTTCTGCCTCTTGACTTCAGCAGCAAATGGATCTGAAAGATGAGCCAACACTTGTGTGGTTTTGTGTGGTTTTTTTTTTTAAAGGCTGCTTCATCAGTTCTGTGCAGTTTTCTTTCTTCTTTCTAAACACTTGACATGCATTATTCAGTGTGGAACAAATGCTGTTGGTGTCAGTGTAACACATGAAAAACTTGTGGTGTAGGTATTGGTAGTTTCAGAGTCTGAGGATGGTCTCCTTAACACCTGTCATTTGGAGCTGAGATAACCAAACTTTATTATTCTCCAGGACATTCTGAGTAGTCAGAAAAGTGCAACATACTGAAGTGGTTTTGTGGAATCATAGAATTGCTTTGATTGGAAAAGGCCTCTAAGATCATTGAGTCCAACTGTCAGCCCAGTACCAACATGGTCACTAAATCATATCCCTGTGTGCCATGTCCACAGGTTTAGAATCAGTCAGGGTTGGAAGGGACCAGAAGAATCATCTAGTTCCAGTTCCACTGCCATGGGCAGGGACACCCTACCCTGGAGCAGGCTGGCCAGAGCCTCATCCAGCCTGGCCTTAAACACCTCCACAGATGGGGCCTCAGCCACCTCCCTGGGCAACCCATTCCATCCTCTCACCACTCTCATGCTGAACAATTTCCTCCTCACGTCCAGGCTGACTCTCCCCACCTCCAGCTTTGCTCCATTCCCCACAGTCCTGGCACTCCCTGATAGCCTAAAAAGTTTTTCCCCAGCTTTTTTGTAGGCCCTCTTCAGATACTGGAAAGCCACAATAAGCTTTCTTGAATGCCTCCAGGGATGGGGACTCCATCACCTCCCTGGGCAGCCTGTTCCAATCCCTGACCACTCTTGCAGTAAAGAATATTCTCCTAATATCCAATCTAAACCTCCTCTGGCACAATTTCAGGGCATTTCTTCTCATTCTGTCACCTGATACTAGGGAGAGGAGACCAACCCACACCTTACTGCAACCTACTTTCAAGCAGTTGTAGAGAACAATGAGGTCTCCCTTCAGTCTCCTCCACACTAAACAACCCCAGTTCCCTGAGCTGCTCCTCACCATCTCTGTTCTTCAGACCATTCACCCCTCTGTTGTCCTTCTTTGGACATGCTCCAGCATCTCAATGTCCTTCTTGGAGTGAGGGACCGAAAACTAAACCCAGTATTCAAGATGCCTCAGAACAAAGCAAATAAAACAACTAACACAGAGATGTGACATCCTTTAAAACCTGAGTCTGGAAGCCTGCACTCACCATGCAGCCATTCAAGATGTCAAAAAAGTTGGGAGGATAACAAAACATTATGGGTAATGGCTGCTCCTCTTGATTGTTTTCATTAACTACTTCCACTTTACAATTACATTTTATTGCAGAATGAAGTCTTTGTGTCTTAGTTAAACATGGAAGTGGTGTGACTGAACTCTTTGTTTTCCATTATCAGAAGCATGTTGGGGTTTTTCCCTCCCACCACCACTGCAATTTTTATATTGTCACAAAAATGACTTTTATCTTGATTCACAGATCCTACAGCTTCCTTATACAGGTCGTTAAGTTTTGAGTGAAGAGAGTTCTGATTACAAGTGATGGAAAGTATTTGTGTCTTGCATCTGCTGTTGTAGAAATGGGATCAGGTTTAGAAACAGCCAAAGTGCTTTGGGTCCCTCCTGCAGAGTGCTTCTCCTTGTGATGGAGATTTATCTGTGTGGTTCATCAGTGTCTGCAAGTGTTAGAGTGGTTACAGATGGTTCCTAGAGGTGGGGATTGGCAGTGTCATGGTGTCCAGCCTTGGGGTGAAGTCCCTGGTTCTTCTGGCTGAGCTCATTGAGTGTGGACTTTGTAGAGGGCTTGGTCAGTGGCTGGGTGCCTTCCCCAGAGCCACCATCCTTTACAATCACAGAATCATTTTGTCAGTCTTAAAGGTCTCTTCCAAACAAGTCCAACCATTAACCCAGCACTGCCAAAGCACCATAAACTAAGTTTTTCTGTACCGCATTTACACAGCTTTGAGTCCCCTCCAGGGATGGGGACTCTACCACTGCCCTGAGCAACCTCTTCCAGGCCTTGACAACCCTTTTGAGGAGACATTCATGTCCAACCTAAACCTCCCCTGGTGCAGCTTGAGGCCATTTTCTCCTGTCCTATCACTTGTTCCTTTGGAAAAGAGACCAAACCCCACCTGGCTCCAACCATCTTTCAGGTAGATGTAGAGAGCCAGAAGGTCTTCCTTCAGCCTCCTTTTCTCCAGGCTGAACAACTCCAGTTCCCTCAGCTGCTCCTCACAAGACCTGTACTCAGAAGCTGGGGAGAAGCAGCTCAGCACCAAATGCTTTTACTGAAAGCTATAAACATGAAGGTCAGATGTACTTCTGTTCCTTACTTTCAAGTTGAAAACAGAAGCATTAGCTCTGGACATGAAGTAGGCTTTGTACCTTCTTTTTCCATCCCCCTTCTTCTGTTGGGAATAGGTCAGTGTTCTCTCCAGCATGGCACTGAGAGCCTCACTCAGCTCCTGCAGCAGCCAGGACAGGAGAAAGGCTGCTTCCACCTTGTCACATAAACCTAAAGAGAAAGGCAGGGAGTGTCATCACAGATGGGGGTAGTTGGACTGGAAGTGAGACAGCACTCGGCCTCGTGATGTGAGGTGATGCCACTGACATGCAGCATCCTGGCTTTTCCATGTCTCTGTGAGGAAAGCTGATGGGAGTGGGAACGGGAGCTGTGTGTACGGCAGGCTCATAGTGAGCAGCTGCAGCCTGTGCAGGTGCTTTGTTCTTGCCAGCTGAAATAAATGTGTGCACGTGTCTGCCTGTACTTTCAGTGCAAGCATGTCAGGAAAGCAAGAGCAGTGTGGAGATGACGATGCTGGGCTCAGTCCTAGGCTCAGCTGCAGAGTTCAGACTCGCATCATTGCAGTCCAAGCTGCTGAATTGATTTCAGTCTCACTGCCGTGGTGCCTGTTGATTTGTCTGAGCTCAGTGCCACCTGAGTGTGATCCATACATTGATGTGAGCGTAGGGTAGCCTTGCAAGGCCTGCATTGTACACATGAACGTGGGAAAATCCTCAGTGGGTGATTTTAGCAGTACTGTGGCAGAACTAAGGCAAAATGTGTTTTGTTTCTCCTCCATTTCAGCCCAAGGCATCCCTCTCCTTTCCTAGACCATTTTTTTCCTCCTGCAGCAAATCTTTCAGAGCAACATTTCCTTGATTGTAGTCACAGAAAAGTAGCAAGAAACACAGTGAGTGGAGCCTGGGATTCCTCAATTCTGAATTTTCTTTCTATCTTCTCTGACATAGTGAAAGCACTTAAGTCTTCCTCACACCTTTAAATGCTTGTCAGTGGCTACTAACACTCTCTCTTGAGGCACTGGTACAGTTCCATTGCAGAGTTCATTTCAGTCCATGACTGATGAGGTTCCTGGAGGTGAGGCTGTTTGGTTGTTGAGGTTTTTTTTTGGTAATGATATTAGTTCAGCCTTGCAAAATACTACTTGCCTGAAATGAGTAATAGGTTTTGATGGGTAAGTAAAGCATCATCAATCATCATCATAGCAAAGGACAGGCAAATGATTTTTGTGTCTGAACTACTAAGCGTTGAGAGCAGTTCCTGAGAGTGGCTTCTTTGTGCCCCCATGAGAAGGGATGATGTTTTTTTACTGTCTGTTTAAACTGCAGTTTGGTTCTCTGCTAGCATCACAGGAATGAGTGGCAGATCGAAGGCGATGGGTGTCAGACGCCGCTGCCAGCCCTGCCAAGAAGCTGGGGGTGCAGAGAGCTCTGAGTGCCAGCTCTCAGTGCAGCTCTGTTGCACTGAAGGCAGTGACCGCCTTTGCTTGGCTTCCCATTCTGTTTTGGGGAAGAAAGGTGATTTGTAAGTCGCTTGTTCCCAGAACAGCTTAGTGTCAGATGGTTTGCTCTGTGCCAGCTGCTTCTCGAATGGAATTTTGCCTCCTGGTACGTGGAAGCTCAGCCAGAAGGGCTGCAAACTTCAGTGTTGTGACTTGATTTACAGTCTTTGGGTTTATTGAGACGTTGTGATTCTCACATTTACCCTTATAGAAAGACACCAAAATCCTCGTGGCGCTGAAAATCAACCCAGCAGCATCTGAAATGGGGTTGCTGTTGAAATCTTTGCCTCACGTTAGGTCTGGTGGTGTACAGAGAAATGCAGTGAACCCCTTTACCCTTCACTTTTATTTCTTTCTTTCACCTTCACCATTTTTTCTTGCTTTCTTTTTCTTTTGTCTCCTGCCTAAGGCATGATGGATGTCAAAAGCCAAAGCTGCTTTTCCACAGTTGAAGCAATTTCCCTGGTCTGCACCATGGTTCAGTGACAGAAAAAGGATCAAATCTTGAGTATTCCTGACCTCTGTCCATAGATTTGCTGCTAAAGATAAATGCCAAAGCTCAGAGTAGTGGCATATTGATTATGAACAGTCATCTAGACTGGATATTAGAAAGAAATATTCTCCAGGGAGAGTGGCAAGACACTGGCACAGGTTCCCCAGGGAGGTTGTGGATGCTCCCTCCCTGGAGGTGTTCAAGGCCAGGTTGGATGAGGCCTTGAGCAACCTGGGAGGTGTCCTTGCCCATGGCAGGAGGTTTGGAACTAGATGATCTTTATGGTTCCTTCCAACTCAAACCGTTCCGTGCATCTCTCAATCTCTGCCAGCATGGCCATCACATAGCACTCCATAAACCCAAACCTGCAGCTTGGCTCTGAATGACTCGTCTCAGTTTTGCTCTTTCTTCTCTGGTGTTAATGTTTCTGTGTCTTCAGAAGTTAAAGATGAAGAACAATCACAACTGGGGGCAAATGGAGAGTGTTTGTGCCTGGCTGTGGCTTTTCAGAATGTTTTAAGTTAGTTTCTGCTGCATTTTTATTTGCAGTTTGCTTCCTTTTATTGGGCTATCTTGATTTTATTGTAGATTTTACTGATAAGAGAGCATTATAGGAAAAGTAATTTATTTTTCTAGGAGTTTTACTGGATTTATAAAGCACAGAGATGAAAATCACCCATTATTGTGTCAGGTCTTCTCTGCTTAGTACAGGATTATCTTCTATGTTGTGATTTTTGACAGTCTTCCTGGCCCAGTTTTACATAAGTTCTTGTGATGGTTTGGGTGTTCCCCACCCCCCCACCCCCTTTAGAAATCACCCAGACTAGACTCAGTCGGCTCTGGAAATTTGAATGAAGCTTATATTTACAGCTGGCACAATTTACAAGCAGATATTTGCAGTATATACAGTTATAGACAGAAATAGACAAGGTAAAAGGTAATACAGACACAACTCCCCTCCCAGAAACCTGAGTCCCCAGGAGGGGCTCTCAACCACCCCTCACCTTCCCCCTACCCCTCTCAACCTTACCCCAGTCCCAAGGAAGAATGGAGGTTCGGCCAAAGGGATTAAGAAGCAAAGGTGAAATCAGCCAAAGCGAATGGAGGGTGAGGTTAGAAAGCAAGATGGAGTTCAGCCAGCAGCCTCAGCTCTCCCCAGCAGGCAGAGCTCCCAGCGAAGAGAGAGCAAGCAAGTGACCTAATCTTTGTTTTGTCTTTCTTCTTTACACATCTCAGCAAGACTGTGAGCGAAGTAGACCTCACCATTGTTTTCATTTCTCAGCCTATTATCTAGTTCTTCTCACCAAAACATGCTAGCTAGGCTCAAACTAGCACAGTTCTACAACTCAATTACTGCTGCCTAAGTATCTCCAACCTCCTCCTCCCAGTGGGAGCTCTGAAAATGCTCTTGCTGCTTGAGCTGTTTTATTTTTAAAGCCTGAATCCAAAGAACAACATCTAAAATAGCTGAAGGGGACCTACAGGGAAGGGACTGTTTAGAAGGGCTGGTAGTGAAAGGGTGAAGGGCAGTGTTTTGAAACTGGAGCAGGGCTTATTTAGGCTGGACATCAGGAGGAAGTTCTGCACAGTGAGAGTGGCAAAATACTGGAACAGGGTATCCAGAGATGTGCTTGAGGTCCCATCCCAGGAGACATTCAAGATCACACTTTACTGCCTGTACCAATGTTTGTATTCACGGAATTGACCAGGCTGGGAAAGACCTTCAAGATCGAGTCCACTTGATAATGGCCCTGGGCAGCCTGATGTAGTTGGAGGTGCCCCTGCTGACTGCAGGGAGTTGGACAAGATGACCTTTGAGGGTCCCTTCCAGGCCGATGCAATCTGTGAAACTAAAAGCCATGAGTTTGCCCCGACTGAAACCGGCATCCAAAGGGCCACAAACAAATGTTTCTGGGTGTTTGAGGCCCCATCAGATATTAATCTATGGTGAGCCTTCAGCTGCAGTTGTTCAGACCACTCTCCAGAAGGTTACTTGGGTGGGATGTCCAAGCCCTGGTGCCCCCGTAGCAGGCACTGATGATGCAGGGTCTGTTTCCATGGACACTGCCCTGTGCGGCGTCCCCACCCCGCGGCAGTTAGAGCCGGTGGAGCCTGAGCTGACTGCTCGCCTGCCGCTGCTCCGCTTTGCTTCTGCTCCTGTTTTCACCCTCCCGAATCGCTCTGAGGAGCCCGAGTGCCACTAATCCTTACGATTAGGCAGGACTGTAAGTAGCGGAAAGCATATCTGGGAGGATAAAAAGGAAGAACTCCTCCGACAGGGATTAGATTGAGGTACTCAGAGCCGTTGGGTATTGCAGTTCACAAACATCTGCCCTGCTTTTGGCCCAGTCAGGGTAATTGTAAAGAGCTGCAATGCTTGAAATAGAGCTGCGGGAATGCGCAAGCGTCAGGTTTTATCCTGTGTCACATCTGGGGTCGAATTAAAGTGTCATCCCGTAGACAGGAGGCTGCGCTTGTGAAAGGCTCCGTATCAGGAGGGGAGTTCACCTGCCCTAATTTAAGCACTCGGCAGTTAAAAACCTGCCCTGGGCTTGTGTCTGAAGGCACTTTGCGGTGCTCAGGAAAACAACCTGCCAACGGCAGATGAAGTGCCTGGTCCCGGGATGGTGCAGCTCTTACTCTGAGTTAAGAGCTCCTGGTCCTGGGATAGTGCAGCTCTTACTCTGAGTTAAGAGCCCCGAGTTAAACGCTCAGAGTGACCTTGTTGAGCTCCATCATTCAAATGTCAAAGCAGAGGCTCGCACTCCGGGCAGTTCTGCCCCATTCCCGTAGGAATGCAGTTGGACCAGTCAGTTGGGCTGGGCTGTTTTGAATTTAACAGTCCTTGCCCACCGCTGGAGCTCAAGGGAAGCTTGTGAATCTTGGTTGTTTTTTTTTCTTTTAAATCAAACAGTTTTGTTCCTAGATTGAAAATATTCAGGTTCAAAGGACAGGAAAACACAGTTAATTTATGGTCAGTGTTTGGTTCATGTCTACCACAGAGGTAGTTGAGTAAGTGGATATGGGCTGTCCAAATAGCATCATGGCTTTTAGAGGACTCTTCTAATGGAGCCCATTAGTTTGTCTGCTGGGACACGAAAGCAGTAAGTTCCATTTTAAGTATTTTAAGGGCTTTACAGCATTTCTAGCACAGAGTCATGATGTTAGAACAGTAAAAGAGGGACCTGGCCACAGCTATTGCTGCTGCTGCTTCCCCCTCCCAGGGTTGTACAGATTTGTCACTTGTGTGTGACTTTGTGCATCCCCTGATATTTGTACTTCAGCGATGTGAAATCCTGGTACTCCTCATCTCCAAAGCTCCTGCTGGATGCAGAGACCCCCAGAATCTTAGCAGGGAACTTTAATTGGCAAAAAAACCCTTCATACAAATGAAACAGCTGTGACAATCTACTGGGTTATCTTTTTGTCCTCAGCTTGAGGCTCTTGGTAGTCACATTTACTTAAGTCTCATGGGCAGTCGGCAAGTGTGGCATTTCCCCCCCACCTCTTAAAAGTGGTGTTGCTCTAAGAACCCTTTGTGAAATATAAAGCAACAGGCCTGATTATTCTGTGCCTTTTGTTTTGTTCTCACACCCTAGTTTTCTTTCATAAAAATGAAATAAAGAGCTCAGTTGCAGAGCAGAAAGATGGAAGAGAATGTGTCAGAGGAAGTCATCAGCATCCCGACAGCGGACGCTGAGCTACTGAATGCCTTAGACTGGAAAGATGGCATTGGTACCTTGCCTGGTAGCAACCTACAAGTAAGAAATGGAGTGGCACACAACATGAGTAGCCACCACGCCTTTGGCAGCACAGAATACTTAGATTGGGGAACAATCCCTTAAAAATATATGGACTAGAGTAAAAATTAATAATGCTTACAAATACTTAATGAGCAGGTGTCGTGAAGATGGGACCGGGATCATTTTCCAGCGGTGCGCAGTGACATGGCAAGGAGTAATGGAGATAAAATTGAATATAACACTTACTTGAACGTGAGGAGTAGCTTCTTTAAGGATGGTGGAGCACTGGAACAGTCTCCCCAGAGAGATGGTGGAGTCTCCGTGTCCGGAGACATTCAAAGCCTGCCTGGATGTGTTCCTATGTGACTTTCTTTAGGTGAACCTACATTGACAGGGAGGTTGGACTTGATGGCCTCTGGAGGTTGCTTCCAATTCCTAACGTTCTATGACTCTCTGCATATTTGTGACACATTCTGTGGTTCCATGAAGATTTGTGATACATTCTGTAGTTTGCAAAGAAAAGATGTACAGGAAGAACACTTTGGTTTAACCACCTGGGTTGGTGTTACTACAGAGTTGGGGATTTGCAGTCATGTTTCTGAAAGCCTGGTGCAACTCTCTTTCTCCTCATTTCTTGCTCAATTGATTTCTGAAGGCAGGAAGCATTTGAAGTAATTGTTTTCTGCTAATAGAAGTTCTGGGCCTGATCTCCCTCAGTCTCAGCAATCTCCCTATAACACACTCAGACACAATTATTTCAGCCTGGCGTGAGAAAGACATTTTCCTGAAAGACAAATTTTGTCCATTTCTGGGACTGAGCCTTTAAGTTCTTTTCACATCAGTGGTTGCTTGCTACAGCTTTTGACTGCTGTCTGTATCTTCTGTATTCCTGATAGTGACATATATGTAAATCAGGTCTGATGGTCACAAACTTGGTGTTCTGTGTGACAGGAAGACAGGTGGCTGTTAACCGTTTCCCAAACTACCTTTGACTGTTACTTCAGTTCGGTTGCTCTTCTGATGGCTGAAAATGAATACATCAAATTGCCCTTAGGCTGCAAGAGTTCTGAATCTCAGAGCAGGGAAGGAAAGATCAATTCCAAGTGAAACAAATTGGAGCTGAAGGGATTTACAAGCTCTGGAAAATCAGATCGTTGGTATCACAGCAGGCATTCAGAATTGGGATCCCCACCTCTGCCAGTCTTACCCTTCCTCCCCTCCTCCTCCCTTTGTGCAGTAAAGTCTTCTACACAGGCTGTCAGACATCACTTAGGCTACAAGGACAAAGCTTCTGTCAGCAAATGCCAAGAGAATGTGGATGGCCTTGCATGCTTGGGATGTTCTGAGATCAGTGGTTTCCACTTCCCTAAAACCAACACAGAATTGGATCCACTGACTTTTGAGGAGGTCCTTTGGATGGTTATTTTGTAGTGGCCTATTGTTTGCCCTGTGTTTAATCAGCAGCCCCAGAGAGGATCTGATCAATGCTCAGCAAGAGCTAAAGAATGGGAGGCAAGAGGATGGGGTCCTACTTTTGTCACTGTTGGCCAGGGACAAGACAAGGGACAGTGAGCACAAACTGGAACCTAGGAGGTTCCATCTCATGATGAGGAGAGTCTTTGGTGCAAGAGTGCTGGAGCCCTGTAGCAGGCTGCCCAGAGAAGTTGTGGAGTCTCCTTCTGTGGAGAGATTCCAAACCCAGGTGGCCATTGTGATCCTGTGCAAGCTGCTGTGGTTGCCCCTGCTTTAGCAAGGCAGTAAGACTGGGTGGTCTCCAGAGATCCTTTTCAACTCTCACCATGCTGGAATTCTGCAAAGCAGCAGTAATGTTCCTTTGCAGAAATGGCTTCACTTTTATCGATTCCTGGTAATAGTAGAGATTCACTGCAGCACCAGGTTATTTATTAGACTGTAAGACACTAAATAATAACAGGGAATTGTTTTATATTAGATGATCACCTATAAGAGCACTAAATAGCAGGGTTAGTGAGTCTGGTAGAAATATGTAGTTGGAGCATGATAACTGGCGGCACAGAAAGTTGCTTCGTTCTGAAGATGCCAAACACTATTTTTTTTACCCCTGCAGAAATGCCAAACAGTTACTTGTTTGGGTTTTTTTTTGTTGGTTGTTTGTGATTATTTTTGGTTTTGCTTTTGCTGTTGTAGCCTTTTCTTTCTCCCATCTCTTCCTGCTGTGTTCCAGTTCTTGCATGCATGATGAGTTATTTATCCTTAACTCCTTTAAAGCAATTGTCAGGAAAGAGCAGATAGTTTCTGGAGGGTTTGTGTGGCTTTCATCTTAGCAAACATGTTGTATCACAGTATCACTAAGGTTGGAAGAGACCTCATAGATCATAGAATCACAGAATGGTTTAGGTTGGAAGGGACCTCAAGGATCATCCAGCTCCAACCCCCTGCCATAGGCAGGGACACCTCCCACTTGAGCAGGCTCAAGGCCTCATCCAGCCTGGCTTTAAATGCCTCCAGGGAGGAAGCATCCACAACCTCTCTGGGCAACCCATTCCAGTGTCTTACCACCCTCACTGTAAAGAACTTCCTCCTAACATCCAGTCTAAACCTCCCCTTCTCTAGATCATCAAGTCCAACCTGTTACCACAGAGCTCAAGGGTAGACCATGGCACCAAGTGTTGAACTCCTTCTTGTAGAGGAAAGTGCAGTTCTGATAGTAACACAGTTCTGCCTTGCCAGAATTTGGGAATGAGGAATGTGGCCTTGGAGAGTTTCAGGATGAAGCTGGAGGTTGCTTCTAGGGATCAGCCAGTGCTCAGCATCAAATCTCAGGCTGCCAATAGAAATGCTAATTGGTTTTCTAGTGCAAACTTGTGTTTCCTGGGGCCTGGGTGGTCTTCAGCAGTTGATGTGGCTGCAGGTAGACCATCAGGTTGGCAGTGGAGGGAATAAATGCCAGCTGTCTCCACTGGTTTGGGCTGAAGGAGAAGTGGTCATTGGTATGCAGAAGTGTCACTACCCTAGAGACTAATCCACCGATGCAAAGTGACATTGCCACCCTTCCCCTCCTCCAGCTGCCAGCTCTGGTTCGCGCTTGCTCTGCTGCTTAATGGCGCGTGGAGATCTGGAGAAGCTCCTTCTGCTGACCTTCTGCTCCTGATGCTGAGCTGCTATTCTCAGCTGTGGCAAGGAGCCCCTGGGAGCTGCACCGTTGTGTTGCTGCTCTGCTGGTGTTTGAGGACAGTGCTAGGTTTCTTCTCTGAACTGGATGGTCTCCTGCAGGTAGGAGATCCATGGCATTTCTCTGCCATGGATCGCTTCTCTTTGTGCTGAAGCTGAAATGATGCTCTGCTTCTTCAGAGCTGCAGAGGAAGAAGTGAGCTTTGTAGAAGCAAGTCCATCATCTGTGAAGCTTTAAGAAATACAGGCTTCAGATAAAAAGGGAAGAGGAGGAACAACATTTGGGATAAGGCTTTAATTGGGTGCTGGAGGCAGGAGCCTGAGCTCAGGAAGCACACAGGGGCAGAGGAAAAAGGGGACTTCTCAATGTGGCACCCTACTTCAGAGGTGAAGCAAAGGGAATTTGAGTGAATAGTTGAGGTAAAAGCTCAAACTAATCAAGTGCCATGAGCAAAAGCTTTGGAGAAGAGCTTGCAAATGCAGCTCACCTTTGACTTGTCTCTTTCATTGTGGAATCCAGGCACTCTCTATTGCAAACAGTAACGGAGATCAAGGAGTCAGTAATCTTTAGATTCATCAGAAAGGTGATTTGTCAAATTCTTCCTTTCTTTTCTTTTGGTGCTTAGTTGCCATTGCAGATTGGGACTAACAAAAAGATGCACATTGACACTCCGTGGCACACTTTAATGTTGTTGTCTGGATCAGTTCCTTTAGTTCTTCTTTAAGCTTAAAGGATGAGAGTCTCTTGAGGTCTGCCCCAGAACATTCCTTTGCCATAGCTACCAGTGGTGTGAGCCCTTAGCGTTGTGTCTCCAAGGGTTTTCTCTTCTGTACTTGAATGTGCTGATGGCCTGCAGCAGAAAGGTGATGTGTGTGCAGGGAGGGTAGGCAGGTCCTGCATTGGGGCAGAGCATGGAAGGGTCACCTACCCTAGAAGTGGACAGGGAGTTTCTTAAGGGTCAAAACTTGGGGGAGCTGGGACTGGGAGCTTGGACACAGCTGCACTGGTACACGTCGCCCACCTGTGTTGCCTGTGCCTTCTGTTAGGTGTATTTCTGTGCTGTTCAGGAATGGTTAGTTTGAACTTGGGACTTTGGATCAGGTCCCCACTGTGTCTTTCACTGCTAAGTGCTGCTATGCAAGGAGGAGCTTAGCAAACAAAGGGATGCTCCTCAGTGTCTGCTCTTCTTCTGCCTGTCCTCACATTCCTCAGCTCCTCTGGAAAGTTCATTTCCCAGCAGACTGTCAAGTGGCATTGAAGAAGGGTTGAGAACCACTTGGCCTCTTGCAGCTCCAGATGCTTTCTGTGTTGATGCAGTCCCAGCTGTCACTGTGCTCTGAGGGCATTCCAGACCAGTCAGCACCAGCTGGAGGATGTGTTGGACAAGTTCTCCACTGGAACATGACCTTTCTGTCAAAAGCTGGGTGATTCCAGCTTGCTCTGAGTTTTTATGTGAGTTGCTGTATGGGATAACTGCAGTAAATATAACTGTGATGACTTTGAAGCATCAGGGCAGAGCTTTGGGGTGCACTGCTCTGCTGAGAGTGTTTGGTCTGCTTCACTCTTCTGAGCTCTGAGGTTTGTAAGGGGAGCACATCCAGAGCAGCTGGGGTTAACATTACTTTCCTTCCTTGACAACAAAATGAATCGCTGGGTGTTCTGGGGGGCCGTTGGTGGCATTTTGAAGAGTTGTGCTGGGTGTTCCTGGCTTTTATTGTTACTTGTTTTTCATACACTTCAATATTTATTCAGCCATTTCCTCTTGTCCCATACCCAGTTGCTCCTCAGGGAATCCTCTTCCTTCCTGGCCCTCTTCCCAACAGTTTTCCTACTGCTTACTTGCTTGCTTTCTTCTCTTACCTGCAGTTCTATTTAAATGAATTTGGACTGCTAGAAGTCATTTCTGAAGAAGAAGCTGAAGCTATAAGAGCTCTTTTGGGCTTCTCAGTAAATGCCAGTTCCAAGAGCTTTGTTCCTGCTGCTGCCGACGCTTCTGCTGCCTCCAGCACTGCTTGGGAAGGTGAGGACAGACAGTTTCTGAAACAGCTTCTAGAAACAGGTCTACATCCTAACAAGTGTTCCAGTACCCTGCTGCTCCCCAGAGCAGTGTGTAGAGTGAGTCGTTGTCGTCTTTTGGATCTTGTAGGTGTTTAGTGTTAACATAACCACTGCCTTGTCATAACAGTACCTGGTGCATGTGTTGTGCTTGCTGTTTTGGAAGGTAAGGGTGGTTACAGAATTGAGCTGGGAAACTAGATGATGTTTAAAGTTCCTTCCAGCCTAAACCATTCTATGAATCTGTGTTCAGCCTGGAGAAGAGAGGGGTCCAGGGAGACTTTTAGAGCAGCCTTCTAGTACATGAAGGAGACTATAAGAAAGCTATGAAGGGGCTTTGTAGAAGGGCTTGGAATGATAGGATGAGGGGAAATGTATTATAGCTCGAGAACAGGAGATTTAGATTGGAGATTAAGAAGAAATACAGAGCAGGTGGTGAGACACTGAAACGTGTTGCCCAGGGAGGTCATGGTTGCTCCCTCCCTGGGGGTGTTCAAGGCCAGGTTGGATGAGGCCTTGAACAACCTGGCTTAGTGAAATGTGTCCTTGGGGGATTGGAACTGGATGATCTTCCAGGTGCCTTCCAGCCCAAACTATGAAATGATGAGCCTGAGTCAAGCTACATGCTGTCACAGAATTAAGGTTGGAAAAGACCTCTAGGATCATCGAGTCCAACCTGACACCTACCCCTTCTAATTAACTAACCCATGGCACTAAATGCCTCATCCAGCCTCCTTCTAAACACCTCCAGGGATGGTGACTCCACCACCTCCCCAAGCAGCCCATCTTTCTGTGAAGAACTTCCTAACATCTAAGGTATCTTTAGAGTCTTCTGCAGGCTGAACAGACCAAACTCTTGCAACTCTCCCAACTGTCTGCATAAGAGAGGTGCTCCAGCATCTAGGGATAGGTTTCCCTAATGTCTTGTGCTGAAAAAAATCTTTGCCTAAGGTGGTGGCAGGAGACTTGAAAATGAACTTGGGACACACAGGCACCACAGGATGGCCGGAGCCTGTTTCTGTCTCATCTTCAGCATCACCAGTGCATCCCAGTGCAGTAGTTGAAAGGGCAGTAGCTTTTTGGATAAGGTGTTTGGATCCCTTGGCAGGGCAGAGATACATTGTTGAGCTTTGCATCCCCATGGAGAGAATTTTTCATCTGAGGAGGGACTTGGATAGGGCTGGGTGCTAGGTTGGATGGGATGATCTTGGAGGTCTCTTCCAACCTGCTTGATTCTATGAGTTGCATCCTGTTGCCTGCCTGGATGATGAGCCAGTTGGCTTTCCCCACAGTTTTGGTGGGACTATTCCTGATTCTGGGTAGGAAGACTTTGTACCTGTCTTCCCTGATGGCTTTTCTCATCTCCGATTTCACTGTAAGTGCTGCAGATTCATGTACACTTGCAGGCATCCACTTATGCTGCTGCTGGCTGTAGATTGTTCTCCTTGTCTGCATCAGCTGAGGAGATGTCAATCCATCAGAAAATGAACCTATATGAGCTCCTATATGGTCACCTCAGCACTGAGAATTCCTCACACCTTTTTAGTCCAGGTGTATTCCATACTTTAAGAGACCTTCTGGCTCTCTACAGCTCCCTGACAGGAGGTTGGAGCAAGGTGGTGGTTGGTCTCTTCTCCCTGGTAACATGATAGGATGAGATGAAATGGCCTCAGGCTAAACCAGAGGAGGTTTAGGTTGGACATCACAAGAAACTTCTTCACTGGAAGGGTTCTCAAAGACTGGAACAGGCTGCGCAGGGAGATTTTTGAATCTCTGTCCCTGGAGGTGTTTCTGAGAGGCAGAGATGTGGTGCTGAGGGACATAGTTTTAGCACCAGATTTGGTAGAGTTAGAGAATGATTGGACTGGATGATCTTAAAGGTCTTTCCCAACTGAAATGATTCTCTAATAGATCACTCTGACTTCTGAGCAGAGCTCTTCCAGCACTTTTGTTTCTTTCAAGTTTTCCCTGTTTTGCCTTTTCCCTGCCTGGAATCATTGCTCTCTGGTGGCACAGGGTGAGGATAAAGTTGTGGTAGAAGCAGGCGTGCGTGCACCACGCGTGCAGGCAGCCTGTCTGCCCACTTCCAGCCAGGACCATCTGACATCCAGAGCAGGCTACAGGGAGCAATCAGAGATGAATGAAAAATGTCAGTGTCTCGGCAGAGTGAGTAAAGTGCTGGGAAGGAGAGGATGGAAATGGCTTTAAACAAGAAGCAAAGTGACTCAGAGCTCAGCGTTCTGCATGGTGTGGTGTGTGCTTGCCTTTTGAAGTGTTTAATGGTGCATTCAAAACAGAATTGGTCAAACCAGTGCATGCAGACAGTGCTACCAAAGGCTGAGTAGAAGGACTTAGCACCTTTTGCATGGCAGGTTACTTGAGCAAAGTGTGCATCAGGATGGTGTAAATGCCTGGGGTTAAAACCAGCACAAGTATATTGTGCTAAAATATTAGCCACAGATTAATTTGCATTAGGATGTACTCAGATCACAAAGTAAACATAACTGATAAATTGGAGTTATTCCTCACATGTTCATGCTTGCTTTCAGATGAGAAATAGGTATATGTATTCCTTGCTAGGTATAGATTATTTCTCTTCTCTTGTCAGTAATATACAGGGTTTAGGAAGGATTTTCCTATGTGCAAAGTATCTATAAAGGCAGACGTTTTAAGCATAACCAAGTGTATTAAAAGTGTCTAAACAGATGGGGTCTTTTGAAATGTCTCTTTCAAGTCAGAGGGTTACTGGGAATAAAGAAGTAGAAAAAATATTTTCAACTGTGTCTTGATTTTAGTCTTGAGATCATCTCCTCCTTTATCACTTTGACAGGGGCAGGGCTTCTCCAACATTAAAATATTAGAGAGAAAAGTTTTTTTTTCTTTAACAAGGTGCTAGCACACAGGCAATAATTACTTCCCTCACAGTGGGATCCTGAGAGTCACTTTGTGAAAGTTTCCAAAGGACTTTGACAGAACTAATTGCATGAAAGGAGTTTTGAACAGTTTCATTTCGTACTTGTCTTTTCCTTTGCTTCTGCAGTGCCCATCCAAGACGAGCAGCCCTGCTGCAGTTACCAATTCTATGAACAAATGGATTACTTTCAGAATGGGAAGTTCAGTACTCAGATGGGCTCCCAGCAGCACAGGGACAGGTAAAGAAACACCTGCATCTTCCTGGTCTGTGTTTAAAAACATTTAAAGAGAACATTGTGTTAGAGAAAAGTCTTGCTGTGAGTAGAAAGAAATCATAGGAACACCTTAGCCTGTTGTGCCTAAGGCAGAGCCACTTGCACAGCTCTGCTGGTGACACAGAATCCCAGCACGATGGGGTTAGAAGGGACCTCTGGAGAGCATCCAGTCCAAACCCCTGATAATGCAGGGGCACCCACAGCAGCTTGCCCAGGATCACAATGGCCATCTGGGTTTGGAATCTCTCCAGACAAGGAGACTCCAGAACCTCTCTGGGCAGCCTACTCCAGGGCTTCACCACCCTCACACCAAACAAGTTTCTTCTTATGGTCAGATGGAACCTCCTGGGTTCCAGTTTGTGCTCATTGCCCCTTGTCCTGTCACTGGCCACCACTGACAAGATTAAGACCCCATTCTCTTGCCTCCCACCCTCTATCTCTTGCTGAACATTGATCAGTTGCCCTCTCAGGCTGCTCTTCTCCAGGCTAAACAGCCCCAGGGCTCTCAGCTTTTCTTCCTCACAGAGATGCTCCAGACCCCTCAGCAGTAGCCTCTCTTGGACCCTCTCCAGTAGATCCCTGTCCCTCTTGAACTGGAGTGAAATTCCTGTCACGAGGCTCCCATGCTTGACCAGATAAAGGCTCCTTTTGAGAGCTCAATCCTCATTCCTCTTCCCAGGCTGTGGCAATGCCTCAGTTTCCTGTCCTGCAGATCAGGATGATGTCTTAAGTTCCTCTAGAGTTGCAAAAGGGCAAAATTAAATTCCCTTCCAAGCAGCTCTGGTCGCAAGAGCTGTGCTGGTACTTCCAGAAGATACAGTCTTCTATCTATCCAGAAGATACAGGTACATCCAGAAGATGCAAGTCCTGCAGCTGTGATTCCCTTTTCTAGGTTCTCAGCCCAGGCACCCTCATTCCTGTGAAAAGGTACAGAGATGCTGGAATGCCAGAGGAGTGTTGCTGCACTTTTAATTTGATCTTGTTTTCAATTTTGGATGTTTAGTGATACCAGAGACTCAGCAGATGATTACAGAAACAAGGGAAATGGCAGAAATGCTAATCCCAGCAGTGGCAGTCAGGTGATTGATGCTGACAGACCTGCCAAACGTCTGAGAAAGAAGAGAAAACTGCCTCTGGATTCTGAGGACGAGGAAGATGCAGATGAGGATGAGGTAAATGAGGCTGCATGTGTTTTCTTCAGAGAACTTTGAGGAGCAGGGACCATTCTGTGTCTCACATTTCACTGTGCAATGCAAGCAGAGCTGAAGTAGGGTGTTTTGTGCCCATGAGATGGGTCTGGGTCTGATCCCAGTTACACCAGTTATGGGAATATCTGTGCTGAGATCTGAGGAGTCATGAGGGTGGATAACTGATTTGAAGCCAAAGTTTCAGACTGTAGCTTTAGAGGTGTAGTTACAGCCCTGTGCATCAGGTGTGTTTCACAGCCATTAACACACATCCTCCAAAAGCCTCGATCTGACCACAGCTAAGCATTGATAGGTGCTGCTGAGGATCAGTGTCAGGCCACAGATTGCTGTTGATGAAGTACCTGCACGTGCACTCACTGCCCTGCTGCATCCTGTGCTGATGGTGGATGAACAGAAGGACCTTAGGCCTGCCCTGAGCTTTCCTTGACTTCCTTTAAGCATCTTCCTCCCTTTTAGGGGCCTTTTTTGTGCTCTGCTGCCGTGCACGGAGCATCTTGAGCCTGAGCTGGTTTATTGAGTCAGGTATTGCAGTTCAGAGACATGAGACACTGGGATGGGTGTTTCTTGGCAGTGCAAGCTGAAACTTCTGATCTCACAAACACTTCAACTCATTTTGTTGCTCACCTTCTCCCTGTGGTGTGGACATTTTAATGTCCATATGTTTTCAGAAGAACTTGCATTCTGCCTCTTCCCCCCTTCTCCTCCTCCTCCTCCTCCTTCTTGTTTGAAACTGCCCCCTTGTGCTTGGCAGACAGCTTTGCATTGCAAATTTTACCCCTGCTTTGGTTTGCTGGGTGAATTAAACATGAGTTTGTGAACCACATGAAAGAACTGTGGCAATCTGGCTTGAGTGTGGCACAGGGAGACCCCATTTTCTGGGCTGTTCAACTATGACAATAGTTACTCAAAGCTTCTGCTTCCTTGAGGCTTTCATGGTGGTTGGACCACTTAAAGGTCTTTTCCAATCAAAATGATTCTGTAAGTTACTTTATTTTCTGTATCCATTCCCTGGCATATTCAGATATGAGACCCTCTGAAGGGAGAAGGAAGATGAAGCATTACAGTGAGGTTGTTGACAAGAGCAATGAATCCTGTATTGCAGAAAGCAAATCGTATGGGTTGTAATGGAGATCTGGGGCTGTGCTGCTCTTCAGCAGCCACAGTTAAATGATCCTTTAGTAGAATACATTAAATAATTTGTAAAAACACTTTGGGCTACTGCAGGATCAAAGTTATATATGTGAGGTACTCTGCTAATGGGCACGCAGGGTTATTCGAAAGAGAATAATGCAGCCTCATAGTCCTCTGAGTTCCGTGTTACATCTTTATTGTACCTGCATTGTGAGATGATCAAAGAGGGAGGAAAAAAAAAAAAGACCAAAATCAATCTTGCTAAACTCTTTTTTAACATATCTGTGTCTAGGAGAAGAATAAATCAAATAATATGAAAAGCCGCAGAAACAGTAAGCCAATAAAACAAGGTGAGCTAAGCTCATAGTCTCTTTTCTTTAATGTTCATAGAGTTACTTTTTTTTTTGCTGGTTGGTTGTTTTTTTTTGGGTGTTTTTTTATATACTAGCTACTATAAAATGAATAATAGTAAACAGAAGAGGAAAGGACAGTGGAGCTCATTTCCCATTCAGAACAGCTTATTACGTACATAACCCTCTTACCACAGCCAAGCTGCAGTGTCTCAGCAAGAATAGACTGGATTTGCCTGTGTGATGGGTATAGTGGTGAGGATCTGGAAGGAGACAACCTGATCCAAAGCTCACTAAAGACAATAAGAATCTGCTGCTTTTTTTCTTCCCCCCCCGTTGGCTTTGGAGAGCTTCATAACCACAGACTGCAAATACTAAATAGAAAAGAAGTTGTAAACAACATTTGATTGACTATAGACTGGGGGTTAAATGTAGTCAATGCTAAAGGAGCTGGCATGTGTAAACTGGGGGGAGGTTTTAAATACACATTTAAAACATCATTTTCTCTGTGTGTGATCATGGACCTATGAGAAGGAAGCCAAGCAGCTACCCACGTTGTTGTTTTCATCATCTCCATGCTGGTAGCTGCATTGTGCTGTTAGCAGGTTCTAAATATATGTGCATGTAAATCAAGACAAGACATTGTGAACTGAACCAAAAGTCACTTGATTTCTCCTGTGTTGTATTTTAGATTTGTTTCAGCTGCAATTATCTGCCTCTTTCTGCTGTCTCTTAGTTTCTATCTAACCCTTCCACTCCTCTGCGAAACGCCAAGAGAAGGAATTAATTTCCACCATTTTAAGTTGCTATATCTTATCCAAACTTCACAGTGGCAACTTTCCATGGGCAACTTGCCAGCAGTTTGGGTGCCACAATTCATTTGACCCTGTGATATAATCAATTTATTTTTAATGAGAAATGAGGCAGAGTCTCCCTAGTGCTGGAATTCAAAAGTTGGGTAACACTGCCGCCTTTGGGGTGCCACAGCAAAAGAGCCTTGGCAGTGTACGTGGGAGGAGAAAGAAAAGAGAGAGGGCAGAGCAGGAGGCATCTAAGAGAAACATTCCAATTTTTTCCTCTTTGTTTTTTGATTGCTTAGCTGCTCCTGGAAAGAAGAAGGTATGGAACTGGGTTTCCTACTTAGAAGCGGAACGGATGCCAGCTGCTCCCCTAAAACTGTTCAGAGAGGTTGGCAGCTTTTTCCACTCTCTTGATCTGTTTTTCACAGGCACTATCCTAGAATTGCTAACTCTGGAGGTGGGATTGGAGTTACCCTCAAGACAGCAGCTCACCGTATTGAGTGTTCTGTTGCAAGTAAATACCCCTCCGTGTTTGTTTCCAGCCCTGAAGAGCTGTGGAAAGAAGCATCTGCCCTGCGAGTCTCATCCCAAAACAGGGTGTGAAGAATGCTGGTTGAATCTCACTCAGGAATAAACAATGAGTGTTTGGTCTGCTTTGGCTAGCTCTGGAAAAATGGGCTGCCAGGCAAGCTCCAAGTAATGTTGGAGAAGGACAGCCTGATGGCTTTCATGTGTCTGTGGCTCTCTGTAGAAAACTGCAAGGCACTTCACTCTGTGAGGGTGTTCAAGTGTCTCAGTGAGAAGTGGCTGTTGGGAGGGTGGCTGGAGGTTGTGTTCCTTTGTGGGCTGATGCATTGAAGGTGGGAGAGGCTGAGTTTAGCCTTGTTGGTGCTGCTTCTGCACCCCAGTGCACCAGCCCACGTTAAAATTGAGCTCTCAGCCAAGGGCTGTTGGCTCCTGTGGAGTGGGACGAAGGCAAGTCAGGTAGCTGCAGTGGATGCAGTGAGCTGTTTGCAATTCCACTTCAGGTTTCTTTTAAGCCTCTACTGTACCTCAGGTGTTTAATTTGGATTAAGACTGCAAACAAATGAAAACTACAGCTGTTTTCTGGAACAACTGTGTAAATGGACTCTAGATCAAACATGCTTTGTCCCTTTTGCCATTTGAAGATGAGAATGTACCTTTCAGGGAAGCCTGGACTGACCCAGGCAGGGGGGATTTCAGCTTTCCTTCCTCTTGGATTCTATCAGCCCTCCTGCATGGGGCTGTGAAGGGGATTCTTTTATGTTAGAATAGAGCTCATTTCTGCAACTGCTGAAAGATTTGCTTGTAGCTAATTGCAGCAAGCTCCCTGGTTCAGTGCTTTTGAGAGATTAATTAGAATAACAAGTAAATCTGAAATAGGCTGATCATGTCCTTATTGATCTCTCTACCTGTGCCTGTCTGCTAAGGCTGCAATCATTTAGTGATTGAATTTTCTTCTCTGAGTTGAGGATTTGAAGCCTTAAGTACATCTGATGGCTGCTCTGGAATAGATTTTGTCTTCAGGAATTAAAAACAAATGTTTCCTTCTTCCCCTCCGAACAGTATCAGTCGTTCCCACAAGGCCGAAATGGATTTAAGGTTGGAATGAAATTGGAAGGGCTGGATCCTGAACATGCCTCTCGATTCTGTGTTCTCACAGTGGCTGAGGTAGTTTCTCTTTCTCTCTTGGATCTCAAGGGTCCCCCATGTACCTACAGGATTTGTTTCAATTAAAAGCAGAAACATAAGGGTTAATAGTACTGTAATGAAGGAATGATTAGGAGGAGTTCATGTAGGCACCAAAGGAAGAGCGTTATGTGGTTAAGGATCAATTCCTGGAACCCTCCTATCAGATCATTGTTAGATGTTGCACTGGTGAGGCACTGGAACAGGCTGCCCAGGGAGGTTGTAGATGTCCCTTCCCTGGAGGTGTTCAAGGCCAGATTGGATGAGGCCTTGAGCAACCTCTGCTAGTGGAAGATGCCCCTGCCTATGGCAAGAGGGTTGGAACTAGGTGATCTTTCAGGACTCTTCCAACCCAACCTATTCATGACTCTTTCAGTTGTAACTCCCAGTAGCAAACCAATTAATTGCACAGGGTGGGTAATATTAAAAACCAGTGACTTAGGCATTCATGCTCAGTATATATTAGCAAGTCAAAATGCATTTATGCTTCTGCAGCTCTCAGAAATCTGTGTGGATCTGCTGTAGACATAAATGTTATCAGACTCCATTTGTACTCCAGACCTTGCCATGCAGGAACATGTGCATGAGTGTGGGATGGGAGACCTCTGAAGTCACCCTGCCCAGTTTTACTTTCAGCTGTTTGAAGTGGGAAAAGAGGAGCAGGGAAACTGGGAGGTTAAAATGGTGCAAACTACAGTAGACTTTAGTGAACAAAATGAAATATTTTATTTCTTTTTATTTATACCTAGAATGGCTTAGGTCAGGAGGACCCTTAGAGATCATCCACTCCAACCCCCCTGCCATGGGCAGGGACACCTTCCACTAGCCTAGGTTGCTCGAGGCCTCATCCAACACCTCTAGGGAGAGGGCATTCACGACCTCCCTGGTCAGCCCGCTCCAGTGTCTTACCATACATAGAGTCATAATTTGGTTGGAAAAGGCATCTGAGGATGAGTCCAACCATCAAAATACATCCATACAGAGAAAGAACATTTGATTAGTGCTTTTCTTTACCTTCTTTATGAGCCTTTGTGCTAACCAGAGCTCCCCTGCTTGCAGGTGCAGGGGTACAGAATGCGATTACACTTTGATGGTTACCCAGACAGCTACGACTTCTGGGTTAATGCTGATTCCTCAGACATCCATCCCATTGGCTGGTGTGAAAAAACAGGTCATAAGCTGCTCCCTCCTAAAGGTATGGAAGTAAAAAAGATTGAATGGTGTGCAGGGAAGCATCAGTTCTGCTAAGGATTGGTTGTCCTGACTCTGTGTGTTTCGTTTGTTGTGTGACCTCACTCGATGGCTAAAGAGTTGTAAGGTGGTGAATCACAAAAGGGCAAAGCAGCTTCCCTTTGATATTCCCAAAGATTGACATTGGTAGTCAAATGAGAAGGTCTTTCTTTTATGAGAGTGCAAAGCAAGGAGCCTTTAGGGCTTTCAGACCTTGCTTCAAGTTCCTAGAAACATTGGAAGGCTGAGATTAGTGACTGGCCATTAGACTGCGAGCGAGAGAGCTGTTTTAGCTGAAATGCATAACCCCTGAGGATGGCAGGAGGGCAGTTAGCATGCAAGCTTCATATTCCTCCTAGGTAATTCCTGTTTCTAAACCCCTAGTCTGAATGTACTGGACCTGCGTGAGACAATCTTTTTATCTCTTTCTAGGTTTTAAGGAGGGAGAATTTAATTGGACTTTCTATTTGAGGAATTGCAAAGCTCAAGCAGCTCCAAAAAGCCTTTTTAAGACCCTCAACGCTGTAAGTGGTGATATGGAATCCAAGATGTATCCAATAGGTCTGATGCTAAGTGAGTTTTGACCAGAATATTTAGGTGGTTTTAATATGCTTATATCAGAGGTACAACCAGGGTACAATCAGATGCAAGCTGTTTCCTGCTGTGATTTATTTTTAAGATGTACAATTTTTCTTCCTTCCCCCAGCCACTGACTTTGCAGAGAAAGAATTTTCTATTTCCCTTCCTCCTTAATACTGGAGGAAAAGATTTACTCCACCATTTATTAAATCTATTGCAACACTCTGTTTTGCTGTGTCCCTACAGTCAAGATATTTGTGTCACTTTCCTCTAATTTAATCATTTCCAGAATAATGTCTGGTTTCCAGCAGCAAACTCATGTGTGCCCTGGGATTCATTATGAGGCACTGGATCTTGGGCATTTTTCATCCTTCACCCACCATTTCTTTCTTTTTGGTTGTTAGCCTCAGTTCCTGCCCAACACTCCCTCCCATTTTGTGTCACTCAGATGACACCAAGTCCATCATCTGGTGCATCTGATGCTGCAGATGGACAGAGCACTGACTTCATAAGGATCAGGTCCCAAGAGTGCAGCTCTGCTTCTGAGTTGTTTTCCTTGAAGGCTTCCAAACTTTGCCACTCGTAAGACAGGAGTTGCAGTGCTCACACTTAACCCTCAGCCAATACTGCAGCACATCTGCAGCTTAACCTTTGCATCTGCAGTGGTGTTTATGTACCTGGAGGTTCTCTTATTCAGCTGGTTTTTAGAAAGGGGTTACAACTGTTAGAGAATAACAGATTTTCTTTTGAGAATGATCATAATTGGCAATATTAGAGTCATCACTATTAACAGTCATTGCTAGAACATGTGGAGGTTTCACAGGTTCACAGGTTGCATTGGGTTGAAGGTATTCTCCAAAGTCATCTTGTCTACCCCCTGCAATCAGCAGGGACATCTACAGCAGGTTGCCCAGGGCCAAGTCAAATCTGATCTTGAATGTCTCTAGGGATAGGAGCTCAACCACATCTCAACCTGTTTCTGTATTTCACCACTCTCTTGTGCAGAATGAGAGATGTCCAACCAAAATCTTCCTTGCTCCAGTTTCAAACCATTGCTCCTTGTCCTGTCACCACAGGCCATTCTAAAGACAGTCCCTCCCCAGCCTTTCTGTAGGTCCCCTTCAGATATTGAGATGTAGCTATAGGGTCACCCTGGAGCCTTCTCAGACTGAACAACCTCAGCTCTCTCATCCTGTCCTCATAGCAGAGGTGCTCCAGCCCTCTGATCATCTTTGTTGCCTCCTCTGGACCTAGTTCAGCAGGTCACAGAAATCACAGAACCATGCAGGTTGGCAAAGCCCCTCAGGAGCACCAAGTCCAACCTAGAACCCTACTCTACAAGATTCACCTTAAACCATAGCCCTAAGCACCCCATCCAAACCACCTTCAAACACATCCAGGGTTAGTGACTCCACCACCTCCCTGGGCAGCTCGTTCCAGTCCCTGACCACTCCATGAAAACGTTTTTCCTAATGTCCAATCTAAACCTCCCCAGCCTCAGCTTGAGGCCATTCCCCCTTGTTCTGTCTCCAGTTACCTATGAGAAGAGACCAACAGCAGCCTCTCCACAATGTCCCTTCAGGTAGCTGTAGAGAGCAGTGAGGTCTATGCCTCTCTCTTGTATTGGGGTCCTGCACACAGCTATGTCATCTGTAGACCTCTTGTTGGTAGCAGAGGTGTGTTTGGCTCTGTGGGTTTCAGGGTTACAGCCTGCAACGAATGATTTTACAAGGATAATTTAAATGGCCTGAACTAGAAAGTGGCTGATTGCCCTTTCCTGTCCTGTTCCTCAGCCTGTAACACCCTCTGGATTTCGTCTGGGGATGAAACTAGAGGCAGTGGACAAGAAGAATCCGTCACTGATGTGTGTGGCCACCATCGCGGACATGGTGGACAGCCGCCTGCTGATTCACTTCGACGGCTGGGATGAGAGTTATGACTACTGGTAAGGAGATGCTGCTTTCAGCCTACAGGAAGGCTGGAGAGGGACTGTTGACAAGGTCTTGTAATGACAGGACAAGGAGTATTGGGTTTAAACTGGCAGAGGGGAGATTCAAAGTAGATGTTAGGAAAGGGTTCTTTAGAGTGAAGGTGGTGAGACACTGGCACAGGTTTCCCAGGGAGGTTGTAGTGGTGCCTCCCTGGAGGTGTTCAAGGCCAGGTTGGATGTGGCCTTGAGCAACCTGTTCTAGTGAGAGGTGTCTCTGCCTATGGCAGAGGGTGTAACTGGATGGTCTTTCAGGTGCCTTTTAACCTAAGCCATTCTGTGATTCATGTCTGTCTGCAACAAGAGTCTGGCTTATTTCACTCTTCCACTAAGGGCAGTCTCTTAATATTTTAAATGCAGTTGCTAAAGCTGGGTCTTAAATCAGCTTTCAACCATCTGAATAATTCTTTTGGCTTTTTGTAAGCCACCAGTTGCCCAGAAGCTTCCCTTGCTGTCTAAGTGCAAACCAGTGGGGTTAGTTTGAACTGCCCATGAAGTGGTGCAGGCTGGCTGTCTTGGCCCAGGGTAGGGAATGTTCCTGTTATCCATTCACAGAGTGGTTTGGGTTGGAAGGAACCTTAAAGATCATCCAGTTCCAACCCCTCCTGTTACTGACAGGGACACCTCCCACTTGCCCAGGTTGCTCATCCAACCTGGCCTTGAACATCTCCAGGGAGGTCGCAGCCACAACCTCCCTGGGCAACCTCTGCCAGTGTCTCACCACCCTCTCTGGAAAGAGTTTCTTCCTAATCTTCAGTCTAAATCTCCCCTCCTCAAGCTTCAATCCATTCCTCCTCATCCTATCACAAACCCTTTTAAAAATGGCAGCTCAGTCAGAGTTGAAGGAAGAGAGAGCTTCAATAGTGACACCATCTGGAATTGGGAACATCCTCCTCTTTGGTAGTGGATGCTGAGTTGTCCCCTGCACACTTACATTTGGAAGCAGGCAGTGCTGATAGTGAGTGAAAAGCTTTCCCATTTGCCTCAGCAGAGTTTGGCCAAGGCCCTTGGGAAATAACAATGATTGGCAGCATTTAGGCTTCGTAGGTCCTGACCTGCTCTATGGCTGTTCTGCATCTGAGGATCTTCATCTCACCTACAGCCAGGTGGAATATTAGTCAAAGAAACTTTTTCCCTTTTTGGTCTGCCTTTTTCTGCCCCTTGAATAGAGGCAGTTTTCTTTGAAGCTGGGTGTGAAAGCCACCACTAGGCACATGCTTATCAAGGTAGCACTGATTCAGCCTCTGCTGTTTGCTCTCTTTTTTCTTTGTGTTTTTTCAGAGTAGGCACCTGTTTGGTGACGAGTTGGTCTTTTCTTTCTTTGTCATAAATCCATCATGCAGCTCTTTGGAACACTGCTGGTGCCATTTGCAGGACTTTATGTCTTGTTCCTTTGCCATTTCAGCCTGGGAGGCTTTGTTTCCGTGCCATGTTTGGTTTGGGTTTTGCAAATGTTAATGGGAAACACAAGCAAACAAAGCTTCAAAGTACAGGCTGCCTGAGAGCACACAGGTCTTTTCCTACATCTGAAAGACTGCTGTGGTCCCTTCCTCAGAGCAGATGTGACAAAAGGGACTGTCTCAGATTGGTCTGTCACCTCCTTCAGGGACAAATACAAAACTCAGAACCTGGCAAAGTATCTGGGTTTTAGCTAGACTGGATAGATAATTGCACACTTCTTGGCCAAGTCCTAGACTGGATGAGGCACTTAGTGCCATGGTCTGGTTGATTGGCCAGGGCTGGGTGCTAGGTTGGACTGGATGAGCTTGGAGGTCTCTTCCAACCTGGTTGGTTGTATGATTCTTCCACAATAATGATGGTTCAGTTAGGGGTGAGGCTTTGGGACTTGTTTCTTTGCTTTTTAGATGGCTGTGTCCAGGCTGGTCTGTGGTTGGTACAGTCCATGTGTGAGGGGCATTTTCTTGGGTTAAAGCAGCAGACATTCACTCTGTATTTGCCTCTCTTTTGGGGCAGCTCGACTGCCTTGAAAGCTTGGCATTAGAAATTCTAACAAGGTAATGCTTGGCTTTTACACCACGAGCACACCCACTGAAAGCATCTGCTAAGCCAGCAAAGGCATAGCAGCCAGCATGTGAGATTCTGCTTTTCTTTTGGCTCAAAAACTGGCTGGTGCCAACTTTCTCTCTTTTGATTCAGGTGTGAAGCCAGCAGCCCATATATCCGTCCTGTTGGCTACTGCCAAGAAACTGGAACCCCACTGACAACACCACCTGGTATGTTGAAAGTGAGACTTATTTCCTGCCTCAGTCAGAAAACCTGCAAGATTTTGCTGCCACATGATTAGAGATCTGTGAGCTACAGGTTCCATTCAGTACTTTTCCTCTACTGACTGGACAATATTCTTGTTCCTGCCTTGTTGCCACTGCAGTTTTTAGTTTGTTTCATAGCTCTTTCAAAAACTGGAATCTGGTGTTGGCAGTCTGTGATTGAATTTGATTTTAGAAGGGAAAGGACTTGGAATTATCTGCAGCATTTCTTTTAAGGGGAGCTGGAGGAGAGAGGAAAGTGTCAGGATTTACTTGTGCCAGGATTTACCTGTGCCAGGATGTCTCTGCAGGGAGGTTGGGCTACATGACCTCTGAAGGTGCCTTCCAACCTCGTGCATTCAAGGATTTTATAGATGGTGAAGATGGAATGCCTGGACACGAAGGAGTATCTGAAGCCACATCTCTTTCTGCTGCACTGCAGTTCAGTGAATGAAGAGAAGGGTGGCAGATGGAAAAGTCAGAACCTACAGAAAAATCAGTGTTGTATTCTGGCCTTGGAAGTTCTTGTTCACCTTCAAAATAACAAAACTGTAGAAATGATCTCTGCTGTTTGCTAGATTGACAGCCCTGGAGCAGCAATTCCTCTGTATCAAGTTCAGGAGAGTGGGTGGCACTACAAGATCCCTCTGCTCTGGAGGAATTAGTCTCTGTGCCTGTGCTGCAGGTGCAGAAGCATTGTAAACTCTTAACTCATCAGCAGCACCACACCTGCCCCTGCTCCCGCTCCTGGAAGGTGCAGCAAGGCTGTGGTGTGAGCTTCCCTCCTCATCCCACCATTACCTGTTCCCCTAGCAGAATCTGCCATCAGCTCCTGATTGCTCTGCTGAGAGATTTATGTGCAGCAATTTGCAGCCTGTCCTGTGTGTTTAGTCATCACCCCCTCCTGCCAAAAAGAAACAACACTCAGGCTAAAAAATACTGAGACAGGAAGGGGGAAAAAAAGGAAAAGTGGAGCAGTTCCTTAAGTGTAGCTGCCAGGGAGAGAGACATCCTGTTGTTACAGGAGCACACCCATGTAGGTGTCTGAGAGGATGGTTGCAGCAACGGAGCCTTTTATCTTCAGGCTGCTGCTTTTTCTCAGCTGTGGGTAAGGAGTTAGCAGGAGAAGAGAAGTTTCTACAAAGTTGCAGCCACTCACACACAGAATAGTTAATAAATAGAGAATTAATTTAGTGGTGCCACTGCACATCTCAGACTCCTCTCACTGGCTCTTAGTTGGCAGCTTTCTATAAAGTAGCAAATTTCTTCTTGTGGACAAGTTCACCATGAGCCAGCAGTGTGCCCTCATGGCCAAGAAGGCTAAGGGAAACGTGGTCAGCAGGTTGAGAGAGGTTCTTCTGCTCCCCTACTCTGCTGTGGTGAGATCAAATCTGGAATATTGTGTCCAGTTCTGGCCTCCACAGCTCAGGAGGAACAGGGAAATACTGGAGAGTCCAGCAGAGGCTCTGAAGATGCTGCCTGGCCTGAAGCATCTCTGTGAGGAGGAAAGGCTGAGAGCCATGGGGCTGCTGAGCTTACAGAAGAGCAGCCTGAGGAGGGATCTGATCAATGCTCAGCAAGAGCTGAAGGGTCGGGGGCAAGAGGATGGGGCCAGACTCTTGTCAGTGGTGCCCAGTGACAGGACATGGGGCAACAGGCACAGAGTGGAACCTAGGGGATTCCTTATTACTATAAGGAGAAACTTGTTTGGTGTGAGGGTGCTGGAGCCCTGGAGCAGACTGCCCAGAGAGGTTGTGGAGTCTCCTTGTCTGGACAACTTCCAGATCCCCCTGGCCATTGTGACCCTGTGCAAGCTGCTGTGGGTGCTCCTGCTTTAGCAGAGGAGTTGGATTGAGTTTTCTCCAGAGATCCCTTCTAACCTCCACCATGCTGAGATTCAGTAATAAGCACTGATTGGGCTGTGCAGAAAGGAAGTCTTGATGCTTTTCATGTCAGAGTTGAAGCCCTGTGTTGAAGCTGGGGAAATTTGCAGTGTGCTTTACCTGGTGTGTGTGAGCAAACAACCCCTGCCCAGTGCCATCCATCTTAGCATGGAATTACCAGCACAGCCACGTGTTCATAGCTGCTGTTCTCTTGTTGCTAGCTATAACTGTAGGATTCTCTCACTTAAATGTTAAATCTATTTTTTCCAGGATATGTGCATTCCAGTGCCTTCTCATGGGAGAAATACTTGGAAGAAACTAATTCCCAGGCAGCCCCAGCAAGAGCATTCAAACTGGTTGGTGAATCTCTTTGATTGTCCTACATCAGGAGGGTAGGGGGAGTTGTTTCCATCTGCCCTTTCTTGATGGATGCTTTACTGGTGGTTCTCCATGCCTGTGTCAAGAGGGTGCAAGTGGGTTTTTTACTTCAAGACCATCTCTCATTGCTGCTGAAACAAAACCCACAGCAAACTGCAAGATTATTCTTTTCTAAATGCCATGAGAAGCTGTCCTGGGGAGGATTTTTGACTGATCATCTTCACTTGCTCCATTAGCAGATTTAAGGCAAGAGCTTTTAGTGCACACAGATAATTGTAGCTTTCAGAGGGATGTGTGAAGGGCAGTACTGTGCTCAGAGAGGGCATGGAGAAGACAAAGAGCTGGTTTCCTGCTCAAGGTCTCACTGCATGGGCAAAGGGTATCTCACAGTTGCCATCTGATCAAGGCTGGTGGTGGTTGAACAGCCTTTCCAAACATTTAGACTGGATCTTAGAAGGATTAGACTGGATTTAGAAAGAAGTTCTTCAGTGCAAGGGTGATTAGACTCTGGAATAGGCTGCCCAGGGAGGTTATAGATGCCTCCTCCTTGTGGGTCTGCAAGGCCAGGCTGGAGGAGGCCTTGAGCAGCTTAATCTAGTTGGCAGGCATCCCTGCCCATGACTGGGAGGTTGGAGTAGATGATCTTTGAGGTCTCTTCCTACCTAAGCCATTCTATGATTTCATAACCCTTCCTGAGGCTAAAAGGTGGATATCACACTGCAGCTGAGGCCACTTGGTGGGGAAGGGAGGCAGAGGTGAGCTGTGTGTCTGTGTCTGAGGAGAAGGAGCAGCTCCTCTGTCACATGTCCTCTGTGTGAAGTTTTAGAAGCTTCTCTGGGGTATTTTCACCTTGCAGCTCTGCAGATCTTTCTTGCCCTGGTTGGTGAGGCTGGAGTTAAAGCAGAGGGAGAAGTTCCCTTCAAGGACTTCCATGTTCTAATATAGATCTCATCTCTTCTGCAGAGGAGGCAGCTGTGCCCTCCACAGCAATAAGTGTTGTGGCAGATGATAGAGCATCTCTGTCAAGCTCCTGTGTGGAGTAAGGTCATCCTGAAGGTAGTTCCCTCAACCTTGGGAGCATGAGCTTTTCCTTCTCACACTGGAGTCCAGTGCCTTTATCAGGAAGCTTGCTGTGAGCAGAAACAGAACAAAGCCTTTAAAATAACTTGATTAGCAGGATGCCAGAATTGAAAGTTTGGGGCTTATACTTAGCAGCTTTTTCCAGGTTGCTGCCTCACCATGCTAATCTTTGCCACTGCCCTTGATTCCTCTCAATGCAGTTAGCACTGCAGGTTAATACCTGCTGCCCTCCTGTGTATTTTGTTGGTAAGCTCTTTGAGACTGAGGAGGAAAAGCAATAAGGGAGCCTTCAGATAAGGGAGGTCACACTCCAGCCAGCCAGGTTTGATAACTGCTAGGTTTCAGCAGGTGTCCATGTGAAGCTGTAGGTTGCAAGATGCCTGTCAGGGAATAGGAAGAGACTGGGATTGCTTCTTTAGAGAGCTCTTAAGGCACCAACTGGAGTTATCTGCAGCACAGTTAAACTCCTAAACATCCCTTGGATGAAAGTTTTCCCGAGCACCTTCACTCACGCAATGCAGCATGGAGCCAACATGCAGGATCACGAGTGGAGCTTGTCACCAGGGCACAATTGTTGTTCCCAGTGTGGGCTCAGCCTTTTGTTGAGCCATGCTCATAAATCCCAGCAGTGCTGGAAAAAGGGAACCTTCAGAACACAAGTGAGAAAGAATGTAACATTTGGTCTTCTACACAATAGAGGAACAAAAGAAGTCCTTTTGTGGAGACAACATTCTGGAAGTATTTGGAAATAACAAAACTCTTCATCTTGCAAAATAAAAGAGAAAAGAGGAAGTGTGACCAACTTAAAACTCCCAGTCCAGAGTCCTCAGTGATCTCTCACTGCAGCATTCTTCCCTCAGATTTTCAGAGTGTAAGATGTGTCACCCAAAGGCTTTGCTCAGGACAGGGAGCAGCTCCCTGGTTTGGCCTCTTCCACAATGCAGTGTCTGCCCAAGGTGGGGAATACAGCTGCCTTGTCTGCCTCTTTTCCTGTTTCACCTACATCTCTGCAGTTATTTAGTTGCTCCTTCAGGTATCTGGCTTTGTGAGAACAGCAGAAGGGCCAATTCTTGCACTTGTGAAACTCCAGAATATAAATTAGCATCCAAGGCTGTTTGAAAAATGAGACAGGAAGGAGAAAAAAAGGCATTTGATATAGGAACAGTTAATAGAACTCTTTCAAGATCAAACCTCGTTATTTTTCTGGCTTGGTTGGTCTGAAGTACAAATACATGGCACAGCTATTGATTTTTTTCCCCTTTTATTATTATTATTATTCCAGCTAGCAATTACAGGAAATCAGTACATAAAAATATAGCCTGAGAGCCAGCACACACATTTCTCACTGAATTAGTTTTTGACAGTTTTCAAGAGCTCACTTGTGTAGTCTGGAGGCACTGCTCATCAGCACAAACAGCAGATCTGGTGGCTGCATTTCTGTCTTCTCCCCCCACCCAAGAAGACAGGAGGAGCCAGCTTGGTTGTCAGCATCACCATTCAAGCCTATTGTCTTGGGCTGTCAATTGAAAACCAGTCACAAGCTGGTGCCAAAAAGGCAGCAGCCCTTCAGCAAGGTTTAGCAAATAGCCCTGCTCATCTCCTGGGCAGGATTTTGTTCTCTAGTGCTCATCTCCTTCCTCAAGCAAGTCAGATGGGGTTGGCTAGTTGAGTGAGTTGCACTTAAAACCAAAAGCAGTTGAGATTATCTGGCTTCCAGTGTGTCCTGTGGGTGAAAGTCTGTGTCCAGGTGAAAAAGACCAAGGAGAAATCTGTGGTTTGGAGTCTGTAATTCCCTTAGCTCAGAAGTGAACCTCCTCCTCTGCCCTACTGGCATTGAAAGGGTGAGGAAGATTGTGAGGGACGAATGATTCTAATCATCTTTTCATTAACTGATCATCTTCAAAGACACAATTTATCATCTCTTGCTACAATCCTGACCTTTGTGTGCAGAAGTGAGGAAGGAGACGTTTTGAATGAGCATCCAGCACTCCATAAGCTCCAGCTGAGGAGGTCAGAGGGGGAATTTGCAGTCATTCACTTACAGGTGAATGGAAAAATTGTAAATGCTGTCTGGAACTTAGAGGCTTACATCTGTGGGTGCTGGGAAGGGCACGTGTCAGCTCAGAGGACATTCTGGACTTTCACAAAGCCGTTTGGTCACTGAGGTTTGAGAAGAAGGGCAAATGAGCAGCTGCAGATGGGAAACTCTGATGGCTGGAGCTGCTCTTGAGTAGGAGCAGCTGGTAATAATAAGCTGCCTAATAAAGGCAGCTCAGTAATACCCAGCTGCCAGGAGGAGTGTTAGGTGTAGTGCAGTGAAGAGAGGCATCACATGGTGCTGTGTTTGAGGTGTTAGGCAGTGGTGCACTGACCACTGTCCTTGTCAGCTGGGAGGTCTTCTTCTCTCTGCTGTGTTCAGGATTCTTGCTGTCAGGCTGCAGGGTCTGTGTCTGGAGCCTGTGATAGTATTCATCCCTTCTGCTGGTGGCAAAGTGCCTATCACCCTGGCAATGAGGTGCTTCTCAGCACTTCCTCTTGAGTAGTTTTGGGCTGCTGCTGAACAGACTTAATTCTCAGATCCTTAATTCTCTAGGATCTTCTGGTTGTGACCTCTGGGGCAGTCTGCTGTGTGAGATCTGGCACTGAAGCTGCAAAGACGTTTGAGTGGTAGAAGAAAGCTTCAGCCACATTTCATTCCAAGCAGGTGACCAGCTTGGAACACTCAGGCTCCTCAGCATTCACTTTGCACTCCTCTCTTGCAGCGTCCTGCTCACGGGTTCCAAGTTAATATGAAGTTGGAGGCTGTGGACAGAAGAAATCCCATCTTGATCAGAGTGGCAACAGTCACTGACAAAGACGAGCATCGCATTAAGGTATGACCTTGCTTCACAGGATCACAGGATGGTAGGGCTTAGAAGGCACCTCCAGAGATCAAGTCCAACCCCCCCTGGCCAGAGCAGGATGATAGAATCTAGCTCAGGTTGTGCAGGAGCACATCCAGGTGGGTCTTGAAAGTCTCCAGAGAAAGAGACTCTGTTACCTCTCTGGGGAGCCGCTTCCAATGCTCTGTGACCCTTGCAGTCAAGAAGTTCTTCTTCATGTTGAGGTGGAACTTCCTATGCTGTAGTTTGCACCCATTGCCCCTTGTCCTATCACAGGGTGCAGCTGAGAAGAGTTTGTGCCCTCCCTCTTGACCCCCAGCCCTCAGGTATTTATAAACATTGATTAGATCCCCTCTAAGTCTTCTCTTCAGCAGATCAAACAGCCCCAGGTCCCTCAGCCTCTCCTCATCAGGCTGTGCTCCAACCCCTTCATCATCTTTGTAGCCCTTCCTTGGACTCTCTCCAGCAGATCCCTGTCCCTCTTGACCTGGGGAGCCCAAAACTGAGCATAATATTCCAGCTGAGATCTCACCAGGGCAGAGTAGAGGGGGAGGAGAACCTCCCTCAGTGTGCTGGCCACACTCCTTTTAATGTACCCCGGGATCACAGTCTCACAGTATCACCAAGGTTGGAAGAGACCTCACAGATCATCAAGTCCAACCCTTTACCACAGACCTCAAGGCTAGACCATGGCACCAANACTACTCTCTGGGCTCGGCCCTCCAGCCAGTTCCTAACCCAGCATAGAGTGTTACCATCCAAGCCGCGGACAGACATCTTAGCCAGCAGTTTGCTGTGGGGAACAGTGCTCTTCCAGGAAAACTTGTTGTCTCAGGTCCTTCTCTACAGTGCAGAGATCTTGTGCTGAGGGATTCAGTGACTGGCAGTGCAGGAAAAAACACATCAATTTGGGAAGAAGAGCAGCAAACCAACAGCTTGCAGATGATCTAGTCCCCAGGCCTGCCCACTGGAAACGATTCCTGCTGGTTTGTCCTGTTGGAAGTGCCTGGTATTGTTAGTCAGTGTTTTGAAGCAACATTTGACAGGCTGATTTTCCATCTTGGCAGCTTCTCTGGGTGAAGGCATCATGAATGTTCTGCTGGTGGGAAGCTACCTGATGATTTTTGTGTTTGTTTTATTTATTTATTTTCCTGGCATACTTAAAGGAAAACCCAAAGCAAGTTAAACCCTGGTGCATGTGGGAAGTGGCTGCCTTCTCCAGTGTGAATTTGTTACATAAATGGATTTTAACTAATTCTTGTCACATAAATATATATACTGCCAGAAAAATCTGTTGTGCTTTGGCTTCTGAGAAAGGAAGTATAAGGCTGCTAAAGAGCAGGCTGCATGATGGAGTATCCTCAGCCCCAGATCTCCTTCCTGAAGGATGATTCTGTGGGTAGGGTATGGGCTTTGCTCCCCCATTAGCCATCTAATTCTCAGTCTCATTGCTGTGTTTGCAAGCAGAAGTCAGGTTTTGCCATTACTTAGTAGAATGATTCTCAGTGTAGGCATTGACTTGAAACTTTGTCACATGGACAGCCCAGGAGCCTTTAAACTGGGAGGGGTGGAGCTGTGTTAGCCTGCCCTGGATCTGAGCTGTTACTACTCTCTTCATCCAGCAGAAAATTCTGACTTGCTGATTGAAAGTCTGATCAATTTCTTTGGCTTTTGTGGTGTTTTGGGATCCTCAGAAATCAAAACAATGAAATCAGCAGTTGTGTTTGCAGAGATTTAGTCTTGGGGTACAGAGCATGCTGCAGCACCCTGTGGTCTCTGTACTCCTGCAGCCCCTCTGATTTGACTGTGTCAGGGTAACTTGGTTGGTTCTGTAAAACATGGATGCAGGGATCAGGAAAACAAATCATTACCTCGAGCACAAAGATGCTGAGGGGCCTGGAGTGTCTCTGTGAGGAGGAAAGGCTGAGACCCCTGGGGTTCTTGGGCCTGGAGAAGAGCAGCCTAAGAGAGGATCTCAGTGCTCAGCAAGACCTGAAGGGTTGGGGGGACAAGAGGATGGGGCCTGACTCGTTTCAATGGTGCCCAGAGACAGGACAAGGGGCAGTGGACACAGACTGGAGCAAGGAGGTTCCATCTGAACAGGAGGAGAAACTTGTTTGGTGTGAGGGTGCTGGAGCCCTGGAGCAGGCTGCCCAGAGAGGTTGTGGAGTCTCCTTCTGTGGAGAGATTCCAGACCCACCCAGACATTGTGATCCTGGGCAAGTTCACAGTCTCACAGTATCACCAAGGTTGGAAGAGACCTCATAGATGATGCATCAAGTCCAACCTGTTACCACAGAGCTCAAGGCTAGACCATGGCACCAAGTGCCACATCCAGTCCTGCCTTGAACAGCTCCAGGGACGGCGACTCCACCACCTCCCTGGGCAGCCCATTCCAGTAGCCAATGACTCTCTCAGTGAAGAACTTTCTCCTCACCTCAAGCCTAAATTTCCCCTGGCACAGCTTGAGGCTGTGTCCTCTTGTTCTGGTGCTGGCTGCCTGAGAGAAGAGAGCAACCTCCTCCTGGCTACAGCCACCCCTCAGGTAGCTGCAGACAGCAATAAGGTCTGCCCTGAGCCTCCTCTTCTCCAGGCTAAACAATCCCAACTCCCTCAGCCTCTCCTCGTAGGGCTGTGCTCGAGGCCTCTCCCCAGCCTCATTGCCCTCCTCTGGACACGTTCAAGCATCTCAAGTTGCTGTGGGTACCCCTGCTTTAGCATGGGGGCTGGACTGGGTGATCCCCAGAGTTGTCTTCCAACCCTCCCCACGCTGGGATTTGGAGATTCAGTGACGACTGTGCCTGACTGAAGGATTGAATGAATCAGCCCCGAGCTGAGCAAGGTGAAACAAAGGGGGACGTTAAAATGAAAGCTGAGTCATGTCCTTAACTGTGTCTCTCACTGAGACTCTGTGCTTCTTTTAGATACATTTTGATGGCTGGGACCATAATTATGATTTCTGGATCGATGTGGACAGCCCTGATATCCACCCAGTAGGCTGGTGTGCAAAAACTGGACATGTTTTGCAAGTCCCACTTGGTAAAGTAGATGACATCACATTGTTCTGCTGGATAATTTCCTCCAGGCAGCCTGCTCTTCAGGTGCAGGCAGCCTTTTACAGATCTGTTTAATTTTTCCTCCTTCTTTGCAGGTTCTGTCCATCAAGAGGAGCCAGGACAAGCAGCCTGCCCTACCCCAGGCTGCCACGGCATCGGCCACGTCAAGGGACCGCGATACGGAACACATTACACGTACGTACAGCAGATCTTCTTGGAGGGCTTCTGCTCTGCCTTCAGAGAGTCTGGCTGCTGGCCATAATAAGAATGCAGCCACAAGAACCGGCACTGCACTGGAATCATGGCAGTGTTTATTGGGGAAGTAGTTATAGACGCGATTGCAGCTCCCTCTTGTGTCTAAATGTGCTGTTTCGTCAGAAGTTCAGTTTATACCAATGCGGTTCCACAGAGATTAACTCGCTCCAGTTCCTGCATTCCAGCGGTACTGGAGCAGTGGGTTAGGGTGAAGTAATAGCCCCAAGAACAGAATTCAGGAGACAGTTAAAGAGGGAGAGATTGTAGGTAGATTAGGGTACAAAAGTGAGGAGATCTTGCTTGTGTTTTGTGCTCTGCCTTTTGATTTATTATGTGCTCTTGGAAAAGGAAGGCCTTTCTCAAGTGAACTGTTCTAAACTGAAAGAAAACAATCTCAGGGGGGAGGTCTGAAGATATATCACAGACAGGTAGGGGTTGAAAGGGGCCTCTGGTGATCATCCAGTCCAAACCCCTGCTAAAGCACCCACAGATTGCCCAGGATTGCAGCATTCAGGTGGGTTTGGTATCTACCCAGAGAAGACGACTTCACAACCTCTCTGGGCAGCTTGCTTCAGGTTTCCAGCACCCTCACAACAAAGAAGTTTCTCTTCCTCTTCAGACGGAACCTTCTAGGTTCTAGTTTGTACCCATTGCTCCTTGTCTTGCCCCTGAGCACCACTGATGCGAGTCTGTCCCCAGTCATACATCACATAGGTGACAGGTTTGAAGTTTTCAGAGGCACAACTGAGAACTCTTCTGTTTCAGAAAATACTCAGAGCAGCAGGTTACAGAGGAGGAGCTCTTCTTCTTCCCTGAGGTGACTCTTTAAAACCATGACTTTGGTTTCTAATTCTGCCAGGTAGTCCTCTGCTTTCCCACACCTAGCGCTGAGTTATGACACCTCCCTGAGCGTTTCTGGTCTCACTTTTTCTGGGTTTCCTGAGGGCTGTGTTTACCCGAGGCTGGTAGGTCTGCATGACTTCAAAACATGCATTGCTGTCTCTCTCTTTCTCTCTCCCTCTCTTTTTGTCTTAACACAGGTTGGTTGGCTGCCCTTATTCTGATGTGAACCTCAACAAAGAAAACCAGTTACAGGACCGTTTGAGTGGGGACAGAGTTTCCCCTAGCGACAGCATGCAGAGAGACAGAGGCCTGGAGAGTTCTACCCCGTACAAGTTGGGAGCAGGAGACAGTTCTCAGCGGGACTCTCCAAAATCTGGGTGAGCTGAACCCTTTTCTGGAGGAGCAAAACCACTTGACAAGGCTGAGAACCACAAGACTTGGCAGGGGAGCAGCAGAGCATTGAGTTTATCTGTCTGTATTGTTGACCCCTGCCCCAGACACTCTTCACACAGAGCAATGCACTTTTATAGCCTCAGATGCCGTAAGAGATTTCTTGGTTCCTTAATCCTGCTGCTCTCGTCACATTCCAAGGAAATTACATTCTGTCTCCATGAATATTTCCTCACTGTTTCAATTTAAAATAGATTCTCTGCCTTCATTTCCTGTCCCAAAACTGTCAGCCCAGGTTATTTTGCACTATTAAAGTGTAACTGCAACCACCCCAGAGTCAGCTGCGTTACACTGGTGGGTGGAGTGACTGACTCTGTGTGGCACTTGGCAAACAGGTTGAGCTTCTGCAGATATTTTCTTGCATGAGAATCTTGGAGTTCAGTAGCACTGAAGCAAACTCTCTGTTAGTTCTTGGACTTGACAATCTTAAAGGTCTTTTCCAACTGAAATGATCCCATGAGTGCGGGAGGCAGTTAGAATGTGTCATGGGACAGAGCTGGACACAAAGGCTTTTGTGAGTGTCACCTTCAGTCTGTACAAATCCTGCCTTGCCAGGGCAAACTCCAGCAGTACTTTTGAGTTTCTTTTTCTGTATAAAATCACAGAATCCTTTTGGTGGGAAGAGACCTTTCAGATCATTGGGTCCAAGCATTAACCCAGCACTGCCAGGTCACCCCTAAACCGTGTCACTCAGCACTGCGTCTACATGGTTTTGAAACCACTCCAGGGATGAGGACCCCACCACAACCCTGGGCAGCCTGATCCAGGCCTTGACAACCCTTCTGGGGAAGAAATTGTTCCTCATGTTCAACCTAAACCTCCCCTGGGGCAACTGGAGGCCATCTTTTCTTGTGCTGTGCCTTGTCCTTTGGAAAAGAGACCAACTTGGTCTTTTTGGTCGTGGTCCTTTGGGGACCAACCAAGAGACCAACCTGGCTCCAGTCTCCTTTCAGAGAGTTGTAGAGAGCCAGAACATCTCCCCTCAGGCTCTTTTTCTCCAAGCTAAAGAATTCCAGTTCCTTATATGTGAAGGCTAATAAACACTTTAAATTCCATTTGCTTGCTTCGATTTATAACACTTGGAAGATACATTTGGCCAGTAAAAAGGAATACTTCTATCTCCTCCCAAGCATATGTGGCCTAAGTTTGCCTCCTCCCATCCCAGAAATATGCAGGCATCTCCATTTCCTAATTTTAAGACCAGAACTGATTGCATTTCAGTGGCATTGTTACCATAAAGCTCTCTGAGGAGCTTTGGATTTCTCCCACAGTAAGTGGCCCTTTGAAATTCTAAGATATTTCTCTCTTCTAAGTATTTAATTTCCTGATAGTGGGAGGTCTGAATTCAGTATGCAAATCTGGTAACACTCTACTGCTTGTCCTTCCTTGAGCAGCTGTCTAGCTCAGTTTAGGCTTCAAACTTAGTCATGGAGCAGCTCAGTTTAAGCATCAAACTCAGTCATGGAGCCTGTTAAATGTTTTCTGGAGTTAGCAAGGTTCAAAAATCTTTAATCTCTTGGTTTCACCCCGATACATGCTGCAGTGGACTACTTGTAAGCTGCTGGAATCAGAGCCTCGGTCCACAGGGGCTGATTGATGTCAGATAGTCTCTCTCAATCCAGTGAAGAGTGAAAAGCTACTTTGTAATGTGCCCGTGGTGATGGTGGGTGAGAGGAAAGCTTCTGCCACTAGATGGTAGCTGTTGCTCTGACTTCCAGGGAGCAGCCAGCTTTGCTGTCCTGGAGGAGAAGGGACCAGAGGATGTCAGCTCAGCTACTGTCTTTTATCTCTTTCCAGCAAGCCTACCCAAGCCGGTGAAGAGTCCTGTCAGAGCAGCGTTCAGAGCCTGCCAGAACTGCCTGAGAAGAGCTGCAAGAGAGGCTGGGCAGAGGAGGAGTCCTCTGCAGACCCCAAAGCCAAGCGACAGAAGTAAATCACATTGTTGTGCTGTCTGCTCATGCACTAACAGTGCTGGTTCTTGGAGTACAGCTGCAGGGCAGAGAGAGATGTGACCCATAGCTTAGAACAGCCCAGCCTGATCAGAGGTTTCCAGCACAAGATCTGTCTCCCTCCTTTCATTCTGTTGCTTTGGGCCCTCTCTCTCTCTTTTTCCCCATTGCTCTGGACCTCCTCCCTCTCTCGCTCTCTTTAACCCCTTGCTCTAGACCCCCTCTTTCTCTCTCTTCCCCTTGCTTTGGACCCTCTCTCTCTCTGTTTGTCTCTCTCTCTCCTGCTTTGGACCTTATAATTCTCTTTTCCCCTTGCTGTGGACCTTCTCTCTCTCTTTCCCCTTTGCTCTGGACCTTCTCTCTTTTTAACCTCTTGCTCTAGATCCCCTCTCTTTCCCCCTTGCTCTCGCCCCCCTCTTTCTCTCTCTTCCCCTTGCTTTGGACCTCTCTCTGTTTGCCTCTCTCTCCTGCTCTGGACCTTCTCTCTTTTTAACCTCTTGCTCTAGATCCCCTCTCTTTCCCCCTTGCTCTAGACCCCCTCTTTCTATCTCTTCCCCTTGCTTTGGACCTCTCTCTCTGTTTGCCTCTCTCTCCTGCTCTAGACCTTCTCTCTCTTTCCCCCTTGCTCTGGACCTTCTCTCTCTCTTTCTCCCTTGTTCTGGACCCTCACTTTCAGTAAACACAAGTCTGAGTCCTAGCTGTGAATTTAACATCATGGTCCTTAGCTTGGAGAGAGAGGTGAAGGATGGAGCAGTGCTACTGCTTATTTTAAGAGGAGAAGATTTTTGGGTTCCTTTGAGTCCCACTGATTTTGGTACAGAGAAGAAATTCTGTCACTTCTGTGCCTTCTGAAACGTTTTGCAATTGATGCTTTCAGGATAGCATGCTCACGTACCTGTCTGACCTTAGAGATGGTGAAAGAGAGGAAGAAGAGGCAAGGTTGGTTACTTTCTCTTTCTTTGTGTGTGTGCCTGCTTGTGTAGCATGCCCCAGCCACCAGCAGCATTTCAGACCTTACAACTTTGTTGTCTTTGAGTCCACAGTCAAGAGAAGGCACAGGCTGGAGGTGATGCAGTGTGCCCAGATGGGATGTAAGGCCAATGGCATCCTGGCCTGTATCAGGAGCAGTGTGGCCAGCAGCACTAGGGATGTCATTCTGCCCTGTACTGGCACTGGTGAGGCCTCACCTCAAGCACTCTGTGCAGCTCTGGGCTTCAAGGATACTGAGGGGCTGGAGAGGGTCCAGAGGAGAGCGACAAGACTGAGGAGGGGACTGGAGGGAAAGTCATAAGAGGAGAGGTTGAGGGAGCTGTGGGTGTTCAGCCTGGAGAAGAGAAGACTTAGAGGGGACTTTATCACTCTCTACAGCTACATAAAAGGAAGCTGTAGTCAGGTGAGGGTCAGACTCTTCTCCCAGGCAGCTTGTGACAGAACAAGAGAGCATGGTCTGAATCTTTGCCAGGGGAGGTTTAGGTTGGATATTGGGAAGCACTTCCTCATAAAAAGGTGATTAGGTACTGGAATGGACTGCCCAGGGAGGTGATGGAGTCACCATCCCTGGAGGTCTTTAAGGGAAGGTTGGATGTGGCACGTGGTGGTATGGTTTAGCTGGGGTCATGATGTTATGTCATAGGCTTGACTTGATCTCAGAGGTCTGTTCAAGCCTCAGTGATTCTGTGGTTGTCTTTCTACCTGTAAAATGGGGGAGGAAAGGTAAAATTACCGAGAAATGAAAGGTTTAATACTTTGTAGGGCAAAGCCTTGTCATTATTAAATGAGAAGTTAGCCCTGCACCATCTCCTGTGCCACTGCATGCCCCTCAGAGGCAACAGGGGGTTTTAGCTCACCACTCAGGGCCTGTTCTGAGGTTTTAACTCATCAGTCAGGGGCTGTTCTGCTGACAGAGCCAGCAGAGGTGTTGGGGGACACTTCCCCCAAGCCTGCCAGATAGTTCAAGTTCTATCACCTTTCTTTAGCCCCTCAACAGCTGCTGAGAAACCAAATGTGAATCATTTTGACTGGTGACTTTAAGGTTCTCTCTTAAGGATGAAAAAGAAAATGACAAATGAAATGGAAAAACAATGCCTGTGGGGTTGGTTGGTGGTTTTTTTTCTGGTATGTGACAGGTTAAGCTTTAAGAGAAGCTTTCTGCTATCACTTTAGCAAACCATATGCTTAACTTTCAGATTTACTATAAAAAGCCATTTCAGAGAACTGAGCTGACCAGGCTTTTGGGAGGATTTAACATGGTAATAAGTCTCCAATCAAAACCAGCTAAGCAGGGACAAAGTGGGACAGGTGGCTGGCTGCTTTCATTCTTTCTTTTTAATACTCATTTTTACCTAGTGCTGACTTTTGCAGTCAGAGCCAGCTAGGGGCTGCAGTTGCAGCTGGCAGGGAGAGCTGTCTGCTCTGCTTTCACATTCACCTTAAGCAGAGAGCTGGAAGCAGCAGAGGGGGATTCAGCAGTAATCCACTGACCTCTAATTTCCTGATTTACCCAAAGCTTTCATCCCATTGACATGGAAACTATTAGAGCTCAGCTCCTTTCTCAAAGGGGAAGTAATTTGTTTAGATCCTGGTTTGGATTCTTACCCCTGAGGATTTGGGCTTGGAAATTTTCAAGGCCAGGCTGGATGTGACTCTGAGCAACCTGATCTAGTGCGAGGTGTCCCTGCCCATGGCAGGGGGGGTGGAACTGGATGATCCTCGAGGTCCCTTCCAGCCCTAACAATTCTGTGCTTAGTGAAGAGAAGGACACAGTCTGGGACAGGAGCAGAGTCCACCCAGCAGGATGTAAAACCTTGGGCACAAACAGGACCTCCCACACCAGGAGATGGGGATGAGGCCATCTGACAGCCTTTCCCGGAGCAGTGTCCTGTGCCCTGTTGTGATCACAAGGACCATAAGCTCCTCAACTCAGCAGTTCTTACTCAAGCTCTATTTCTTAAAATCCTCCCTTTTTTGCTCTTGTGTAGCAATGCAGACCTGTATCTGATGCTGCCTCAGGTCCTTTAGGGGAGTGGAGGTGAGGTAAGATGACACAGCTGGGGACAGGAGGAGTGGCCTTTTGCTAGATTAGGCTTTACCTCCAGCGCTGTTTTCATTTAGACTGCTAAGGAGCAAGCAAATCAGACTGTAATTACTACATGTAGTATTTATAACTAGTAATATAATGCTGCTTTACACAGTGACTGGCACACCCCACAGATCCTCACACACCAGCCTACTAGCACTGAGCAAGCCCAGCAGAGGCGAGCGGCGCTGGGCACGCTGAACCTTTCTGACAGCAGGCAGAAAATGGGGATTCTCTGCAGCCACAGGATGGTGCACACCCTGCAGACAGCCTGGCAGGCCAGGGGGTGAGGGGACAGCACACGTGAAGTGCTGTAAACCAGAGGAATGTTTCCCATCTTGTTTCCATCCTCTGCTTTGCTTCCTGTTGTATAACCAGCAAGTCCCTGTAGGACCATGACTCTGCACTCCTCCAGTGAGCTCATCAGGGAGGGGTGATTTCTGCCTTGCTTTGCCTTGATTTTTAAAGCTTCCATCACTTGTCACATGAGGAGGGAGTTGATGTCTGGAGGTAATGTGCAGCTCTCCTGGCCTGGGAGCCTCCTGGGGAGCCCAGGCCATCGGCTGGCACGCTCAGGGCTCTTCACAGGCTGGCTACAGCTGGCAGCTGGCACCATGCCATTAGCTTCCAGCCGAAGATGCTGTTACCAGAACTCCTCCACCTTGTCAATAAAATGCTGCAAACATCTTCTCTGTTAGCAGCATGACATCATTTTCCAGGGAAGAAGCTAAGGAGAAAGCCAGCCTGGCAGTCTTATCTTATCTGTTATTTTGCATTCTCCTTCTTGGGAGGGTGGGAAGAGCACCCTGAGAGCTCAGTCTGCCATGCAGTAACTGTGTCTGGCCCTCTGCTCACCCTGACTTTGCTTTTCCCTCCAGCCTGTGACCCTTCCTCCTGCTTTGCTGTACTTGCTCCTGTTCGGAGCTTCTCTCTGACTCGTCTTTTGCTTTCCTTTGCAGACCCTGGTGTGGATCTCCAGCAGGCCCTCCACCAGTCCATTTTCATGCCTTCTCTGGCCTCTAACCCGACCCACCGCCTCCATCTCAACTGGGAGAAGCACTGCAAGATCTTGCCAGAGGTCTCAGGCCTCACAACCAAACATGTGGCCAAATGGACTGTGGAAGAGGTGAGTTACCTGTTCTCTGTTTTCTTGGGGTGTGGGAATGCCAGAGCCTTCCACTTCCAGAGTGCTAATTGGAAGACATCTTTATTTTCTTCCCTTTCCTAGGCAGTGCTTTTCTGTTTGCTTTGCATATGCCATAGCTGACTCAGCTGGAAGTTCTGCCCAAGTCCCTCTGTAAGGGAGGGGAGGGCTCCCTATTAACCCTCTAGTGTCTGTAGATGATTTTTTCCCCTGAATCAGAGTCCCTCTTTTCCTTTCTCTATTTACCCCTTGATCTTTTAGTCCTCAGGCCTGAATCCTGCTTCTGACAGCTGATCCCTTTCTCTCCAATCTCCCTCCCCCTCTGCTGTGACTTTGCTGCTGATTCACTTTTACATTGCAGATAATTCCACGCTGCTCTGTGCGTGCCCACTCCTCCTGCCTCTTCCTGCCTGCTTCCCCTGGAATAAAACTGCCCACAGCCTGACCTGCTTTCTGACAGCAGTAGCTGCAGAGCTGGGGATGTGTCTCTGCAGTCCCAGCTCTTGAGATGTCTCCTGTAATTAGGTGGCATGTAAAAAAGTTGGTCTCTTTTGTGTGCTGAGTAGTTGGTTTTTGCCTGGATGCCTTGGGCATAAATAATATTTGTGTCTCCTCTGGGGAAGTGCTGACAGTTTGGATCCCGGCGCTTAAGCGCAGTCCTCTTAATTCCAGGGAGATGTGCTGTGATGTGGTGCTTGCAGGGATGTAGGTAAGCTGCAAAGCAGGGAGAAGTGCTGCTCTTCCATGGGGCACAGAGCATCTTCAGAGACTTTTCCAAAGTGCATTTCCCCCGAGTGCCTCTTGCATCACATAAATCCAGTCCTGACTTTGCTCTTGCTGCTGGTGAGCTGCTTAGAGACTGGTGGGATTGCAGTGCCACAGGAGACAGGAACCACAGCAGTGGTGAAAGGGGTAGAGCCATTAGGGTTGCTGGGTTGAAAATGGGACCTTTTTAAAATTAATTTTTAATTATTATTCCTTTTTTTTGTTTGTTTGTTTGTTGGTTTGGTTTGGAGGGAATTTGATGTTTTGGGGGGTTTTGGTGTTTTGGGTTTTTTTTTAGCTAATGAAAATGAGTTTGAATTAAATTCATAGCGAGGAAGGGAAACAAAAAAAATACCCTCTGAAAGATTTGCTGTTTGCATCCTTCTTTAGAAAAAGCTTCCAATGATTTTTTTATTCCAAAAGGGCCTTTTAGGAACTCATTAAAGGCAGAAGCACTTAATCCTCTGACATGAAAATCAGAATCTCTTTATTTTGGATAAAATATGCAGGCTGGCTCATGGAAGAACAGAGGCAGGATACAAGCCAAATAAAATTTGTCCTTTACAGTTGACCTTTAAAGTGACTGCTGGGTAAATTTAACTGATATTAGTTTGATAATGGCTAAAGGTAAGCAGGGGGCACAGGACATGAGTGCAGGGCACTGGATAGAGCCATTCCAAACCCAGAACAGATTGAGCTGTGCTGTGTGCTGCGGCCTGAGACAACTGGAGAAGTTTTGACTGCCCACAAGAGTGTGAATGGCACATTAAAGAGATCAGTCTGGGTACCACGATGGACTGGCCAAAGTCATTAGAGCTCTGGGCTTGAATTTCAGTAGAGTGGCTCTGGTTTTGCAAATTACCTTCATCAGGAATTCCCCTAGGAATCGACTGGGCTTCTCTGTGAGCACTTGCAGGGTCAGGATGTGCAGTGAAATGTAGCTGCAGGTCTGGGAGATGAAAGCAGCAGGGCTTGGTGTTTTACTCAGTCCAAAGTAGGCTTGATCTGTCAGCATTCAGGCTCCTAACGTCTTCCTACGGGGCAAACATTTGCCTTTGGGTTGTGCTTTGAACTCGGCTGCACAAAGGAGGCCTTTCTGCTGATCTGAAACAAGAGCAGGGGGGAGGGGGGTTTAAAACTCTCCTTTGGTTGCAGACTGCAGAACTGGTTTTATTTTAGAAAAACCCACATTAAGGAAAAAATATTGCTTTAATTCTCTGTTGGTTACAAAGAGCTGAAGTGGTGGAGCAGAAGCAGCAGTGTTCAGGGGCCCTCCAGCTAACAAACTCTTGGTAACGCAGAACACTCAACCGGAGCAGTTCCTTGAGTGCAGCTTTGTTGTTTATTGAAAGCTTCCAGTCGTGCCTTCAGAGCTCGGGAAGGATGTTGGGTCACACAAGAACACGAATATGTGCTGGAGCTGTACTGGTCCTCAGTTAATCCTGCACTGGGTGCTAATATCTCAGGGAGAAGGGGACTGTCACAGAATCATTTTGGTTGGAAAGGAGCTTTAGGATCACCAACTTCAATCATTCCCTAACTCTGCCAAGGCTGGTGCTAAACCACGTCCCTCAGAACCACATCTCTGCCTCTTTGAAACACCTCCAGGGATGGGGAATCAGCCACCTCCTTGGGCAGCCTGTGCCAGTCTCTGAGAACCCTTTCAGTGCAGAAGCTTCTTCTAATGTCCAACCTAAACCTCCTCTGGAGAAACTTGAGGCTGTTTCCTCTCATCCTGTCACTTCTGGGTTTTTTGCTTAGGTTCAGCACACAAAGTCAGTACCAGTTTAGGGTGGTTTTGACTAGGAAGTCAAACTATAAGCCCAGAAGATGTTCTGGGGGAGTTCTTTATGGGGCACTTCCCTTGTGCTAATTGGTAAATCCCAGTTAAACACAGCTCCTCTCAGTGTGGTCTCAGAAGGTGATGTGTTCTGCTACAGCTTGATGCTCACAGGATGCTGCATGAGTGCTACCTCCCAGCTGCACCAAGAGAGTCCACTAGTGCTGTGCTGAGTCAATATACCACACATCTGGGACTGCAGCAGCACCTTCCAGGTGTTTTGTGTGGAGGTTCTAAGGTGTTCCCATGATGAAATCAAGCTCTCTTCTTTCAGCCCTTCACCAGTATGTGGTCATGGCATGAGGTGCTCCCACCAGGCAGGTCTGTGAGCGCTGAGGTAGTTAGCAGTGGGAAAGGCAGGCAGGTGTTCACTTCCTCACAGGGAAAGCCTTCATCTGCCCCATCCCTCTCTGCTCCTAACCTGTTGACACCTCTTGTTTGGATTGGAAAGGACCTTAAAACTCATCTCATCCAATTGCCTTCAGTGAGCAGGCTCATCTGCAATGGGAGCAGGCTGCTCAGAGCCCTGTCCAGCTTGTCCTTTCCCTTCACTGAAGGCTTTCACTGCCACCATTGTGGGGCTCTGCTGGTTTCCTCCAGCCCGTGGTGTCACTGTGTTTTGGCCTGAGGCTCTCTTATTCCTCAACTGCCACATCTTAGTTCAAGGACTCTTCCACCAGCAGTAATGTGCCAGGCAGGTCACTGCAGCTTGGTGGGATCCAGGGCCTGACTCACATCCTGGGGACCTTCTCTCCTATATTCTTTCTCCTCTTGTATCCTCTTTTTCCCATTTTTGGCAAGCCCACAGATGCCTGTTTGTTTAAAAAGCCATTTCTGTGGTACAAGATACTTGCAGTGTCCCTACAAGTGGCATCTGGGACAGATCAAAGGCCTGTCACTCGGTGTTGGTGACAGTAGCCAGCAGCAGTAGTTCAGGGAAGGACGCAGGAGCAAGGCAAGCTCAGATCATTCCCTGGGGATTTTTAGCAGCCTTTCCATACTACAAACACTAAAGTGCCCTTATCAGCTTGTCCTGAGGGGTCCAACTATCTCAGTTCTGGAAGGCAGCAGACCTTGCAGAAGGAGTTTCAGTTGTGAAATTATGAGGAGCAGGGGGAGGTGGGTGGGGTGGGGTGTCCAAAGGCAAATATTTTGTTCTTTGTTTAGAATAGGAGTTTGCAGAAGGAAATTTGGAGTCTCTGCCTGATGGAGCTGTGGATTTTAGGTGTGCCTTTAAAATGAAGCTGTCCCTGCCAGCAGAGGAGAGGGGCAACACAGGAGAGCGATGCACTGCTTACAGCTTACGTAACCACAGGACTCCTTCACCAAAAATCAGCTTCCACCAGGGTAGAGAACCAGAGGGCACACTGAGAGCTCTTCCTGCATGGTCGGAGCCGGGGTGGGGAGATGAATATTAGCCCAGTGGTGGATCAGCTGGCGATGCAGTGGTATGATTTAGGAGAGCATCTGACAATCCTGAGTTCCAGGGAAGGTCGTATTTGACAGTGACCCCTCCTCACTGCTTGTGTTCGTGGAGGAAATGTCACATCTGTTCTAACTCAGGGAAATGTGCCTTGTGAAAGCAGAGCTGCTCCTGCGAGGCAGCAGCCAATTAGCACGAGATGTTTGGTCTGATTATGCCTCAACATACAAATCTTCTCTGAACCAGTGAAGCTACAGCTGGAGAAGACAATACACATTAAGTCATGTTCCAGTGCGTCCGGGCCTGCTCCTCACGCTACTCAGAGTTACATAATGGGATCCCAGGGCTGCTTGCTCGTCTCTGGGGAGATTATTCCAAATGTTAAGATTTCCTCCTCAGAAAGGTTTTGCCCTAATGTGAAATGTAAAATTGACTTCTAGTCCTGTTGGTTCCCTGGATCCTCTGCACCCACAAAGGATTAAGTAAACCCCAAACTCTTTCCCTTCCCAGCATTCCTGCCTTCAGTAGGAGCAGTGCTCACTTGGTTGGTTTATTTTGTCTCTTAAAGAGACTTGTTTGGGTTGGGAAAGACCTTTAAGACCATCAAGTCCAACCATTCTCTAACTCTGTCAAGTCTGGTGCTAAACTGGATGATTCTTGAGGTCCCTTCCAGCCTAACCCATTCTATGATTCTATGACTCTAAGGTGTTAGGTGCTAGGTTGGACTCGATGATCTCAGAGGTCTTTTCCAACCTGCTTAATTCTGTGATTCTGTAAACCATGTCCCTCAGCACCACATCTCTGCCTCTCTGAAACACATCCAAGGGTGGGGATTCAACCACCTCTCTGGGCAACCTGTTCAGGTCTCTGAGAACCCTTTCAGTGAAGAAGTTTCTTCTAATCTCCAACCTAAACCTTCCCTGCTGCAACTCGACTCAGGCTTAGCTCTTCATTAACACATAACAGTGTCAAGAAAATCTTGTTCCCACCTTCAGAACTCAGAGGTGGTTTTTTGATTCTGCAAATGTAAAACAATTCCTAGTCTCATTCCCATCATCACACATTATGATGAGAAACTATCCATACAGGGTTTGGTTTTTTCCTTCATACTTCTGCTTTTAAGTAGAGAAAGTGAAGTTGTGGCAGGGTTTAAAACAGTGCAGCCATAGATGGCTTTGGATCTGGAACAAAAATGTATTGATCGTGTTTTATAAAGATCCTTTTGGAGTAGTGGAGAAACTGAACTTGTTCAGATGAAATAGTCAAAGGCAGCATGGAAAGTATTGGAGGGAACGAGGATATGCTGTGCAGGGCTGTTGTAGCAACAACCCAGGAATGTTTTTCACATGCACCCTTCATCAGTGGGAGAGTTGTAAATGTTAAAGCTCTAAGAACTCTTGCAGCCCAAAAGGCCAAAGGCATCCTGGGCTGCATCAAAAGCACCATGGCCAGCAGAGCAAGAGAGGTGACTCTGCCCCTCTGCTCTGGTGAGACCTCACCTGGAGTACTGTGTCCAGCTCTGTAGTCCTCAGTAGAGGAAGGACATGGACCTGATGGAGAGGGTCCAGAGGAAGCCACAAAAAAAGATCAGAGGGGCTGGAACACCTCTACTACAAAGACAGGCTACAAGAGTTTGGGCTCTTCAACCTGGAGAAGAGAAGGCTGCAGGGACACCTTAGCTACAGGAGAGCTGGGGATGGACTTTTTACAGGGACTTGCAGTGACAGAATGAGGGCAACAGTTTGAAACAGGAGCAGGGTAAATTAAGGTTGGACGCTGGGAGAAGTTCTTTACAATGAGGGTAATGAACTACTGGAACAGGTTGCCCAGGAAGATGTGTTGCCCTGGGATAGGGGTTCAAGAAAAGACTGGATGGGGCACTTAGTGCCATGGTCTAGTTGATTGGCTAGGGCTGGGTGATAGGTTGGACTGGATGAGCTTGGAGGTCTCTTCCAACTTGCTTGATTCTGTGATGTGGTGGAGGCCCCATCCCTGGAGACATTAGAGTCAAACTTGATGTGGCCCTCAGCAACCTGATCCTGGCTGGGGATGTCCTTGCTCACTGCAGGGGGGTTGGACAAGATGACCTTTGAGGGTCCCTTCCATCCCAGTGCGCTCTGTGACTCTCTGTAGAACAGGAATCAGCCCTTTCTCCTTGCTGCTATCCTGTTTTAATGCTCCCATTCCCATGTTTCTGCCATTCCAGGTGGTCAGCTTTATCCAGCGCTTACCTGGCTGCAAAGAGCACGCCTCTGTTTTCAGGGAGGAGGTAAGTCCAGCCTGCCCCAACCCTCTGCCCTGCCCTTGGCAGGTCCCAAGGCAGCAAGGTGGCGTTGGGCCCTGCAACTCTGGAGCTGCAGCACAGAGAGCAGAGCCAGGCTGGGACTTGGCATTAAGGAGCCTGTGGCATTTAGGAGGCAGCTTCAGCACGGAGCTGGATTCCAGCGTGGCTAATTGCATTCTGCTGCTTTAAATTTCCCCTGCAGTTCCAATCACTGAGCTTATGCTTGACATCCTGTCTTGGACTGTTGTGCAGTGGGTTTGGCATCCTTCTAAAGATGTCCTGTTGGAATGGTGCAGTAGAGATCTCATCTTCTTCCTCTGATGAGCACAGATGCTTGCTTCTCTTGGTGGGGCTGGCACTCCTAGGGTTTCCCAGGAATTGCTGGCTTTTCCCCGTGGGCGAGGTGAGAGCAGGAAAGGAGCCTTGCCCTGAACGAGGTGCTTGGGCAATCAAAGCACCTCTGACAGTGTGTCCTGTCATCATGGCCATGTGCTGGGCTGGACTGCGTTGGGGATTAAGGTTAGGATTAGGGTGAGCTGGGAAGGCTCAGAAGGCACAGGATGTGGCTGTCCTGGTTTTCAGCACACCTCTTTGCCTGGATCCTACACACTTAGTCCCTGTTGAGTGCTTCAGCTTCCAGCTATTTTGCAGGCATGACTTGGAGGCTCTTTATGAGCCCCTGATTAATTCACAGAGACATCCCTCCCCCTCTGGCATCTACAGCTCTGATGGTAGCAATATGCAGCGACCTCGTGCGCAGTGCAGTGCAGTGCAGTGATGCCTCCTTTACCCAGAACCTTAGGACATTCCACAATCAGCACTAACTCAAGGTCAAACTTTTAAAACACAGAGAGGCAAAAGACAAAAATAAAGCCAAAGTCTCTCTGTTTTGGAGTTAAATTGCAAAGAATTCAATTCAGCAGTGAAACTAAAGACTTCCACAGCATCAGCACAGCACAGCCCATGAGTGATCGTCTGGTTTAGACCGAGGCAAAGCACTGCACATGGCAGTGACTGTAAAGGGCAGGATTTTGATAGATGACTGCTCCCCAGAGCTGGCTGCCTTTCAGGATGAATCAGGCTGCGATGCACTTGATGGGATTTATGTATCTGTATTTTGCTTCCCTGTCTTTAAAAGAAGACACAGACTAAATAGGTGAAGGGAGGGGATTCTGCCCCTCTGCTCCACATTGTTGAGACCCCAGCTGCAGTGCTGTGTCCAGCTTGAACCCCCAACATAAAAAGGATATGAAATTGTTAGAGTGGATTCAGAGGCCACAAAGATTATCCCAGGGCTGGAACCCTTCTGCTGTGAGGGCAGGCTGAGAGAGTTGGGGCTGTTCAGCCTGGAGAAGTCTGCAGAGAGACCTTACAGCAGCCTACCAGTGTTTGAAAGGGGCTACAGGAGAGCTGGGGAGGGACTTTTGACAAGGGCTTGTAGTGATAGAACAAGGGGCAGTGGCTTCAAACTGGAAGAGGCTTGATTTGTTGTTAGGAAAAATTGTCCCCCTTGAGGGTGGTGAGGCACTGGAACAGATTGCCCAGAGAAGCTGTGGAGGCTCCAAGTGTTTAGGGCCAGGAGGGACAGCCTTGAGCAACCTGCTCTAGTAGGAAATGTCCTTGCCTATGGCAACTGGTTGGAACTAGAAGATCTTTGACCCAAACATTTCTATGAGAGTTAAAAGAAATGGAGGCTTGTGAGAAGAGCAGTTGGTGGTGTAACTCCAGTGCACTGCTCTTTCATTGAGCAGAGTGAGAAGAGAGCCAGCCTTTCAGGGTAGCTGAGAGTAAAAATGAGCATCCTGATTGCTAGTGAAGATTATTCAGGGGTGAGAGTTTGGGAGGCAAGATGGAAGTAGCAAAGGCTACATTCACAGTGCATTTGCTTTCTTCTAGCCACAGTTCAAACAGGTCCTGCTGCCTTTTGGTTCAGAGAGCACCCTGGGCATGTTCTGTTTCAATACCTGACTTTCTGCAGCCCCAAAAGATGATTTCTTACGCCATCTGAGAAAGACTTGGGTTGTTTTTCAGATTTATGCTCAAACCAAAGTGTCAGTTTGGAATGAAAACCCTTTTAGCAGTTTGATTTTGGCCAGAGTTGAGGTGTGAGTGACAGGACCGCTGAGCTCCACCCGTGCTGCCCATTAGCTGTCATCAGCCCTCCGAGTGCTTGTGTTTAGGATAAATAAATCCCTCACAGACTTCTCTCGCTGGGGTGGGGGTGGGGAGCAGGAGAAGTTGCTGCTTACATTAGGAATGAAGAGAACAAATTGTGCACAGGATTTTTAAAACCCATCCAAATAAGATGGAACAAAGAAATGAATAATAAAGTGCAGGCAGTCATCCTTTGCCTGTTTCTAGGGTCCAGTTCGGGGAAGGTCTGTTTAGAATATGCATCTTTGAGGCAATGCAGTGAAAATGAATCACAGTAATAATGTTGGACACAAAAGCATTTTGAGATTCAGGGCTGTTTTCCAGCAGTTTGCTGCTGCTCTCAGCTCTGTAGCAGTATTCTGCTGCTCTCAAGTCTGTGTTACTGAATTTAAGCAGCAGTCCATTTCTTTCAAGCTATTTTGAACGTTGCCCATTGCAGTAGTGTTGACTCATAAATAAGATGCAAGGATGTTGTGTGGCCATCCGTGGACTTGGGAGCACTGCTGTCATTTCCAGTGCATGTTCTGGGAGGTTGAGTAGCTTACCAAAGAGTGCCTTTGAGGTTAGAGAAAGGGGAACCCAATCTCCTAGCTGCCAGCTCTGTGCTTTATGTGTTTGCCCAAGTTTATTCAGCATTTCATAGAATCATAGAATGGTTTAGGTTGGAAGGGACCTGAAAGGTCATCCAGCTCCAACCCCTTGCCGTAGGCAGGGACACCTCCCACTAGAGCAGGCTGCTCAAGGCCTCATTCAGCCTGGCCTTAAACGCCTCCAGGGAGGAGGCAGCCACAACCTCCCTGGGCAACCTGTGCCAGTGTCTCACCACCCTCACTGTAAAAAACTTCTTCCTAGCATCTGGTCTAAATCTCCCCTCTTCTAGTTCAAACCCATTACTCCTCGTCCTGTCATTACAAGACCTTGTAAATAGTCCCTCCCCAGCCTTCCTGTAGGCTCCCTTCCATCAATCAGGTTCTAGCTGGGAAGGCAACAGAACCAGAGGAATTGTTACTCCTGCTGAGTTGGGTGCCCTGTGTTGTCTGCTGGGCTGATGAACATTGAATCACAGAATGGTTTGGGTTGGAAGAGACCTCCAAAGGTCGTCCAGTCCAACACCCTACAGTCAGCAGGGGCATACTCCACTAGATTAGTTTGCTCAGAGCCCTGTCAAGCCTGTCTTTGAACATCTCCAGGGATGGGGCCTCAGTTACCTCCCTAGGGAACCTCTTTCACTGTTCCACCACCTTCATGGTGCAAAACTTGTTCCTAACATCCAATATAAATCTTCTCTTAATTTCAAACCATTGCTCCTCGTCCTATCTCTGCAGGCCTTTGCAAGCAGTCCCTCTGCAGTTGCCACTTTGGGTGCTGGAAAGCTGCTATTAGGTCTCCCTGGAGCCCTCTCTTTTCCAGGCTGAGTAACCCCAGCTCCCTCAGCCTGTCCTTGTAGGAGGCTCCATCCTCCTGATCATTGTCAGTCTCTGTGAACAGGCTTCAGTGAAATAACTTAGGGAGACACAAACTGTTTGTCTGTGTCCATTCATCTTTGGCTTCTTCCAGCAGCCTTTGGGGTTTATATTAATTATATCTGTGTTGTCTCTGTGGATGTTTGTCATGGAGGCAGGGAGTTAATGTGGCTGAGGCAGGAATTTCTAGAACAATAGAGTTATTTTATTTTCCCAAAATCCCACCCCCAAAACTAGATACAGAAATTAATGGAGTTTTAATTAGCAGATCTACAGGATACCATAGGTAGATTTGACTATTTTGGAAGTCAGAAGTTGGAAAAGGCTGAGCTATTAAATATAGCCTCCCCCTTATTAATATAAGGCTGAGCTGAAGTTACTCCCAGCTGAGTCAGGCTGGCTGAAAGGAAGGGCGGTCCAGATGCTTGTCCCTTCCCTGTCTCTCAGAACCTCTGAGGGTCGTTAAGGGCCTATTGAGCCTGCCTAAAGGGTGATTAAGGTGGAAGCCGTCCAAAGCGGAGACAGCCCTGTCCCTCAGGAGCTTGTCTTTCGGAGCGCTAGGGGCTCCTTCTGCAGAAGCTATCCAGGCAGGGGAGGACACTCAGGCGGGAAGTCCCCCCAGTATTTATACCCTTCCTAGACACAGAGCTGAGTTACCACTGCGTGGGCGTGGGGACCACAGCCGATCCCAGCACGGGCCCTGCACAGGGCACCCCTGGTGCCTAAGGGTCCCTTGCTCCCCCCCTTCATGCCTGCAGGGCAGGGGGCAGGGAACAGGTCTGTTCGTGCCTTTTTCTCTCCCATTCAACCCACAGAGGGAGAGGAATTTTGGGGTATACAGGAATCCAGGACAATGTTCTTGTCAAGCCAAGGAAATGTTTAACCTCTTGTTAAAAGAACATGTTACATTTCCACTCCGTGCAACCTAGAGCATCCTGTATAGCAGCTTTCTCCCTTGCTTACTTTGAATCTAATCAAGTTAGCTCCTTGCTTATGGCTTAAGAGAGTGTAAATCCAGACAGATTAAGTGTCTCTGTATGCCTTGGCTTATACAGCACATGATCTCTTTCACCATGTGCTGACCAAGAATCACACAATGTTAGGGGCTGGAAAGGACCTTGAAAGATCATCAGTCCAACCCCCCTGCCAGAGCATGATCAGCTAGAGCAGGTCACACAGGAATGCATCCAGGTGGGTTTTAAATGTTTCCAGTGAAGAAGGCTCCACAGCCTCTCTGGGCAGCCTGTTCCAGGGCTCTGTCACCCTCTCAGTGAAAAATTATTCTTAATGTTCACGTGTAACCTCCTCTACTTGCACCCATTGCCCCTTGTCCTGTCACAGGACATCACTGAGCAGAGCCTGGCTCTGTCTTCCTGACACTGCCCTGCACATCTTTATCAACAGTGATTTAGTGTCATTGGCAACAGTTTCACAAGAACATTCTGTTTCTCCTTTAAACGGAGGCTTGGTGTCTGTGGACATAGCATGTCCTAGTTGGGAGAGTAGCCAGAAGTTCACATCTCAGGAATTTTCCTCATCTGTAAGGTTTTTAGCAGAGCTGGCCAAAAACAAAAAGAGAAGGAAAAAGAGCATTTGGCTCTAACTTTTATCTTGAGCATCTTTAAGAAGGTCTAAAGAGTCTCTGCAGTCGCAGTGTGACTGCACCAGGGGATGGTGATTCTTTGTTTCTAATCATCCTAGAGCAGTGTAATCTATTAATTCTTGGATAGCTGCCTCCTGAAGACTCATGTTCTGGATTTTCTGATCTGATTTCTGGCCACAGATTGTGCACAGGCTGTAGGATTTGTGACAGTTGTTGGCTTTTTAGAGCAATTGCAGAGAACAGAACATCTGAGGAACAAGCATCTTCCTCGTGGTCTCTCTATAAGCCTTGCCCACACTCAGGCTTCTCTACTTGGAGGAAAAGGGCTGCTGGTCTCGTTGGGGATGTCTCTGCTCACTGCAGAGGGTTGGACAAGATCACTTTTGATTGTCCCTTCCATCTGTGGATGAGGTCAAAGTCTCTTGGAAAGGCAGCATGGCTGGGATTTCATATGGGAGGGGGGAAGAGATGCAAGGTTTCAGTCTTCATACCTGTGTTTGTCTTTGGATCCCCCAGTGCCTTGTGTGAGTGATGCGCCAGAAGTGAGGATCCTGCCTGTCTGCTAACGTGTCTCCTACCTTGTGTTTTCCACCTTTAGCAGATAGATGGTATAGCCTTCCTGCTCCTCAACCAGAATGACTTAGTTAAAATACTTGGGATCAAGCTGGGTCCTGCCCTGAAGATCTACAATGCCATCCTCATGTTCAAGACTGCAGAAGACAACTGAGAGGAGCCCTTTGGCAGAGCCCACGAGGAACTGGCAGGTCTTCAACTGAGAGCATTCCGACAGCAACAGCGTAGGACTAAGATAGATGTTGGCTTTGTCTTTTTAAAGTAAGACTTAATAAAAATATTTTGGAGGACATGAAATATCCTGCCACGGTCTGGAATTTGGGGCAGCTTCACTTCCAAGAAGAGGATCTTATTATATTTTGTAACTTGGGTTTGCAATATCAATCTCCTTTGGAGATCTAGAAGAAAACCTCCGGTTCTAAGGGGAATCCAGGGTAACGTTGGTGGAGCTGCAATGGCAAGAGGCAAGTTTTAAGTACAGTGGCTGCTGTGTGCAACGATAGTGCCTGAAAGAGAGACTGACTGATCACCAGCACTGGTCATTGATCATCCTCTGGGTGTAAAGAAATAGGAGAAAGATGCACTTCAGAGCAACACACCTGTGTCCTTCCACGCTGTGACTCAAGAGGTGACCTCTCCAGGACTGAGTTTCCAACTCCAGCTTCTCCTTACTGATCCTGGTTGTTCTAATACTTGTGGCTCCTGGGCTGCTGATGCCACAGCAGAACAATAGCACAGGCAAATGGTTTTCATCACTGATGGCTTGTCTCCTGCAAAATGTTCTCATTTGTGTCACAAGAGAGCAGGAAGCAAGCCCTGTGTGGACAGTCTGTGGGTAAGCAGAGATCTCTCATGCAAGATGCCTCCCACAGAGCACTGAGATACTCATTTTAGCTGCAGTTCTCCTGGACCAGGAGCACCTTGTGGCCAAAGGGCACAATCAGGGGCACTTGGGAGTTCAGTGGATTCCTTCTTGTCCCTTCCCCTGTCGGCCAAGTGGAGTTGGAAGCCCAGCAGTGGCCAGCACGTGCCTGGGGCTGCAGACAGAGCCCCTGAAAACAATTTGGCTTTTCCTTTTGAGCAGCCAAAACTCCTGAACAGTGCTTTGGCCTCATCAGGCTCCAGGTGGGATTTGGCCTGTGCTACCAAGGGGTCACTGAGCTGTCACAGCAGGGCACCTCTGCCTCTCTAGTGGCCAGGCAGGCAGAGCACACAGAAGAGTGAGACTAGAGGGGAGCTGGGTCTGAGCAGAGAGAAAGCAAGCTAAGAGTGCTCAAAGAGAGCTGAGCTCTGTCAGGGAGGAAGCAAAGCTTGTGGCTGCATTCCTGTGCATGCAGCCTGTGCTCTCCTGGCCAGAGGGGAGCAGAAATATTTCCTGCTCTGCTCAGAGTCAGAGCATCACTTCATAGACATGCACCTGGGGCTGCCATGCCCTGGCTGAGGGATTTCCACACTGTTATTCCAGAGCCCTCCTCTTCCAATGGAAGCCTTGGAAGAAGCAGTGAGCCCTGCTGGGGCTCTGCTTAGTGTTCCCGTCCATGCCTGGCAGCTGGCTAGCTCGTAACTCTTCCCCTGGCCACTCTCCTGATGGGTGTTTGGCTTTCTAGAGTGCAGCTAGACCCAGCTGAGTCTTCCCTCCCTTCCATCAGAGCTGCCAGGCAGAACCCTGTGTGTGTGAACCCTGAGTGTGTGCACCCAGTGTTGCTGCAGGCAGAGCTGCCATCAGCCTCTGGGTGCTGCATGACAAGATGTGACCCATCTGTGGGGACCTCAAACTCCTTCCTACTTGGCATCTTTGTCACCAGTGGTGTTGCTGCAGCCCCAGCCCTGCAGCTCCTCTGGGAGCTGTTGGGCACAGAAGGAACACACTGTCCATGGCTGCGTGCTGACACAAGGAACGCTCTTGGTCTTCCTTCCCTCATCACTGCATGTCCTTTGTCCTACCTTCCAGCTGCTGAGGAGCTCCCTGTGACTTGCCTAAGGCAGTAAGTTCCTTAAAATTGCCAACAGAGCAGAATCCAAGCTGCTGAAGCCATTGTGTCCTGCATTCATGTACAGAGCAATTTGTCTCCATGCTCTATATTTTTATGTAAGGTGTTGAGGAGCTGAAGCCTTCCACAGAGAAGAGATAGGGGTGGGAGGGGAGGATATTTAATAGCTGAGACATTAGATATCAGCCAGGCAGCTGCAGGAGAGTAATGCAGTGTTATGGACTGAAGGTATGAATTTAATTTATTGCAGTACATTTTAGTAGGCTAACTAAGATATTCACCAAAGAGTTGGGTTCCGTTATCCCTCTGCACCTCCAGTGTCACTGTACAGACTGGGATTGCAAGTGGCATGTCCTGGGCTCTGACACAACTCACCTTCTAGGCAAAGCTAAATTGGTTCCTGACAACTGGAGCAGAGGATCCTTGCCTGCACTGTTTTGTTCCTGGCTCTTCACTACCATGCTAAATAACCCCAAGCCCTCTCTGCTCCAGTGTCCCCTGCTGTGACACCCAGCCAGAAGGCGTGAGAGTGGCTTCACCTTGCTCTTGTTTCTAGCAAGCAGGTCCTGCCACATCTTCTGTCTCACCTCCTTCAGGAAAGCAAGCTGGGGGGTGACAGCAGATCACCTCCAGCAAGAAAGCAACATATGAGATTATTTCATCTCCTTTGACTATATATAGAGGATGAAGAGAGACAGAGAAAGAAGCAATGAGATTCTAGTCACCGAAATTATTCAAACCGAGAGGAATCTTTAATCCTTGAGGCTTCCAGGCCAGCTGGATCAGAGCTGAAAATGCGTACTTGGAGGGTGTTCAGTGACAGAGTGTAGTGCTCTCAACAGAGGAGGAAAGAGGAACCCTTTTAGGGCTGGAAGGAGGAGGAATGTGCTTCTTGTGCCTTTTTGCAACCCGATCATTGTCTTTGCAGAGCAAGCAGGAATCTGCGCACATCTATTAGCAACTCCTTCCCCAAACAGAGCTGCTTTGGCCCAAACCCCTGCGATTCGCTGTTGGGCAGGGGCAAGAACATTCCCTGTGTCTTCAGCAGCCTCACTTACAATTCCCCAATATTTGCAAGACACAAACCCCAGCTCAACCAGCTCATCCTCTACCCCCTTAACGCAGGCGTTCCGTGGTTGCTGAGCCTGTTGTGCTTGCTGTCATGGGTGGCTCAGGGACGCGTCCCTGCTGCCAGCCTCTGCCTTTGCCTTGGCCCGAGCTGGGGCTGCAGATGCCTTTGATTGTCTGATGCCTTGTTGTTGTAATTTGAAACATGCACTTTGAAACAGAAAGCAGAAAGTTGTAGCTGTGTGGCAAGCAAAGCTGACCCTGGTTAATGCTACCTGGGTTTGGGAGGCTTTTGTGGGCTGCTGAATGGCAGCAGTAGGCAGGTGTTGGCCCAGGGGAGCCCAGGAGTCACTTGGATAAACCTGTCAACTCAGAGCTGTGATGGGGAAGGCTCAGTTCTCAATTAAAACTGATCTTTACTCCTGAATGTTGTTTTTTTTCCCGGTTGCTGGTCCTGTATCCCTGGGTTTGAGACCCAGAAGAATCACATTTTGCCTCCTTTTCTCCTCGATAGAAGGTCCTGTTTAACATTTCTCAGTGGCATCACCAATGCTCAGCCTTGTAATCCAGGAGCAGCAAAATTGTGCTCTGGGTAATGAATTGCATTAAAGTTGGAGAGAGAGGTTTGGCAACACTGATAGCAAAACTCTGCAAACCAAAGAGAAGGACAGAAAAAGAAACAAACCTAAAGCCCTGAACCATCCAGCCTGGGGGATAAGCTAGTTCAGCTGGAGAAGATTTCCTGCCTGCTACTTTCATGCCCTGCTTAGGGATTTATCCCACAGAAAGCTTTAAAGTTTCTGACATGCTCTCAGTCATGTGAGGAGCTGGCTTAGCTTACTTCTGAGATTCCTCTTGACTTGAACTGGGGACACGTGCAGGGAACAGGAGTGTGCTCTCATCCCTTGGGTCCAGCCTCTCAGATGTTTGCCTGCTCTAAACCAAACAAACCCGGGAGGGCTTTGACACTGGCCCTGACGTTGTGCTCCACTGATGCTTCCTTCTGGAAATGTGAATAAAATTAATATAAAGTTCCAACCTGGCTGCTGCTGTCTGGGCTTGGGGCTGACCTCACTGCATGTGCTTGCAGCTCCGAGGGGCTGTCACTGGGCTGGGTTGGTCACCAGGGAGCTTTGTCCTCTTCTTTTCCTTCCTCTAATGCTGGCAGTGGGAAGCAGGCAGCAGTTTCTTCCTTTGTCTCAGTCACCAGGCAGAGCTCTCTGTGGTTTGGATGCAGGACAGCAGCAGCCTTGGTCAGTGTCTTTCACTGAGGCTGTGGAATCATAGAATCGGTCAGGGTTGGAAGGGACCACAAGGATCAGCTAATTCCAACCCCCCTGCCATGGGCAGGGACACCCTACCCTAGAGCAGGCTACCCACAGCCTCATCCAGCCTGGCCTTAAGCACCTCCAGGGATGAGGCTTCAACCATCTTCCTGGGCAACCCATTCCAGGCTCTCACCACTCTCATGCTGAACAACTTCCTCCTCACATCCAGGCTGACTCTCGCCTCCTTCAGCTTTGCTCCATTCCCTCCAGGCCTATCACTCCCTGAGAGCATAAAAAGTCCCTCCCCAGCTTTTTTGTAGCCCCCTTCAGATCCTGGAAGGCCACCAGAAGGTCCCCTGGGAGCCTCCCCTTCTCCAGACTGCACAGCCCCAACTCTTTCAGTCTGTCCTCACAGCAGAGCTGCTTCAGCCCTCATCATCCACTGAGGCTGTACTGACCCCCTATTCCAGGCTGTCCTCTGCTGCTGACATTAATCATAGAATGGTTTGGGTTGGACTGGACCTTAGAGATCATCCAGTTCCAATCTGCCATGGACAGGGCCACCTCCTACCAAACCAGGCTGTTTAAGGCCTCACCCAACTTGGCCTTGAACAGCCTCCAGGCAGGAGGCGTCTACAGCCTCCCTGGTCAACCTGTGCCAGTGTCTCACCACCCTCACTGCAAACAGCTTCATAACATCCACTTTCAATCTCCCCTCTGCCAGTTTAAGCCCATTTCTCCTCATCCTGTCATTACAAGACCTTGCCAATAGTCCCTCCCCAGCCCCCTTCAGATACTGCAAGGCCACTCCAAGGTCTCCTCATATCCTTCTCTTCTGCAGGCTGCAGAGCCCCAACTCTCTCAGCCTGTGCTCAGAGCAGAGCTGCTGCAGCCCTCTCAGCATCTTGGTGGCCTCCTCTGCACTGGCTCAAACACTTCCATGTCTTTCTTGTGCTGGGCGCTCCAGAAGTGCACACAGGACTCCAGGTGGGGTCTCAGGAGAGCAGACTAAAAGGGGATTCCAAACCCCCCTGGCCATTGTGATCCTGGGCAAGCTCCTGTGGGTGCCCTGCTTTAGCAGAGGAGATTACCTGGATGATCTCCAACCAGCACCATTCCATGATCCTCACAGAGCTGCTGCTGACACCTGCAGCACAGCACTGAGAGCTGGGCAGGAGGACACCAGGCTGCAGATTGCCTTCGGTGCCTGAGGTCAACAAACCTTGAAACTAAAAATATTGGAGAGCTGGCTCCCAGCCCTCCTTTCAGAACTCTCCCATCAGCAGGGTAAACACTGACTCTCGTTGGCTCTCATTGGCTTTTCCCTTCCAATGCTTTTTTTCCCTTGCTTCTATTTAAACCCAGGGTTGTTTGCTTTTGTTACGGTGATCGGATCCCAGCCTGGTGAGCTGGGGTGCTCCTGGCACGCTGGGGAACATCACATCTTGCTTGCTCTGCTGGCTCCCTCGGGGCTGTGTGCTTCTCTTGTGTCCTTCCACTTGTGAGAAGTGCATTTCTCTGCAGGAAGGATTTCTCTTTGTTTTTGAAGCAAGATGTTGATGGAGAAGCCTTAGCAGCGCAGGAGGCATTAATCACCCAAATGGCTGATTGTATTTGCAGATTATTCTGCTCAGGCAGAGGGAATTTTTTTTGTCCCAAGTCATATTTCTCCTTGGCCAGGAAAAAACCTGTCTTTATTTTTTTGCCTGCTTGGATGCTGGAGTTGTTCTGTGGTCAGCTCTAACCGTGCTCCTCAGGGCTGATTCTTCTCTCCTGCCAGGGCTCTTGCACAAGTGCCCAGAGGGGTTTGCATACTCACTTTGAGGGGCTGGGGGTCTCTGATTTAAGGTGGAGACAAACTATGCTGGAAGAGACCTGCCCCCTGCATTGCTTCGTTGCATCATCCTTCGGCATCATCTCTCCTCTCCCTCAGCCCAGCTTAGACCAACTGAGCAAAATCCTTTAAACTTTGCCTGTCCCAGAAGCTCTCAGACCCTTCTAATTACACTGAGCTTGGAAGCTGTAACTTCGGGCTTGCATTTGCACACACTCCCTTGAAGCAGGTGAGTGAACCACCTGGCCTGGACCTCCAGAAGAGACCTCCTCCACCTCGTGTTGCTGATCCTCCTCCACCTGCTCCTCCCCTGCAGCAGCTCTGCCCCATGGAGGACATCACACCCCAGCTCTGCACTGAGGTACGTACAGGAACCTTCACTCGGTGCCTTCCTTTGCTCGTTTCTCCTCAGGGAAGGTGTAACCTGCCCTGCTCGTGGGGGGCTGAGTGACTTTATTGCTTGCACAGAGCTTCCAGCTCCCCTTTGAGCATCTCCTTTGTTCTCATTAACACTGCTGTGAACGTTTGCCAAAGGAGCAAAAGTGGCTGATGAGGGTAGAACCAGCAAGGAGGAGGAGGAGCACCACCTCCACCCTGTGCAGCACTACTCCTGCACGGTAAAACAAGTGACCACACATCCTCTTCTTCATCTCCTCCCTTGCAGGGTTCAGCTGTGTCTGTTGGCATCCTCTGCCTTTACAGCTGGGGACAGAGTCCCAGCATGTTGAGGGTTGGAAGAGATCCCTGCAGATCACCCAGTCCAACCCCACTGCTAAAGCAGGGCACCCACAGCAGCTTGCCCAGGATCACAATGGCATGAGGGGGTTGGAATCTCTGAGAAGGAGACTTTACAGCCCCTCTGGGCAGCCTGCTCCTGGGCTGCATCACTCTCACACCAAAGATGTTTCTCCTTAAATTACAACTGAAACCTCCTAGGTTCCAGTTTGTGCCCACTGCCCCTTGTCCTGTCACTGGGCACCACTGACAAGAGTCTGGCCTCATCTTCTTGTCCCCCACCCTTTAGCTCTTGCTGAGCACTGATCAGATCCCCTCTAGGGCTGCACTTCTCCATGCTCAGCAGCCCCAGGGCTCTCAGCCTTTCCTTCAGGATGCTTCAGGCCCCTCAGCTCTTTGTAGCCTCTTTGATCCAGGCCCCTTTCCTGGAGATATTTGAGGTGAAGCTCAGCAGGGCTCTGAGCAACCTGATCTAGTTGAGGATGTCCCTGCTGACTGTGTGTAGAAGAAGGGGGTTGGACTAGATGACCTTTGGAGGTACCTTCCAGCCCAGCCCACTCTATGATTCTTTCCAGTAGTTGCTTGTCTCTCTTCTACTGGGGAGCCCAGAAATGGATCCAGTTGTGGGGCTGGAGTGGGGGTGCTCTGGTGAAGGAGGTGTGCACATCAAGAAAGAATGGTGGCAGAAAAGAGAATTGTAGTGGTTGGAGGGGTTCAAGGACGAGGGTCTGCCCAGAGAGGGACATGCACTGTGCTGTCTGTGCCCCAGCTGTCAGCAGAAGTGCCAGTCCCTGCCCCAGGCAATGCTCTTGCTCCACTATTTATTGCCTTTGCCTGGCACTTCCCTGATGCTTTCTTACATCCTTGCCACTGAGCACAGCTCAGTTTATTAATTACCCCACCATGCTCTCTCCTCTCTGCATTATTCACCACCCAGACACTGTTAATGTAAGCAAGATATATTTTTTTCCCTTTTGGAGATGGATACATTTGCTGCTGGAGCACTTCCAGCTGTTCCTCTGAGAAGCAGGCTCAAGTCTTGTGCAAGAACAGTGTCCATGCTGCAGCCCTGAGGTGCTGGCAGGGGGTGGGGGGAGCTCTGGCATAACCCCAACAAACCCCTTCCCCACCAGCTCCTATCTTGGAGCATGGCAGTGGTGCCCTCAGTTGTGGGGGTGTTGCATTTGCAGTATGGTTTGTCCTTAAATCCATGGACCCTGGAGTGGGTGCAGAGAAGGGCAACGAGGCTGGGGAGAGGTCTGGCAAACATGACCTATGAGGAGCAGCTGAGGGAGCTGGGGTTGTTTAGTCTAGAGAAGAGGAGGCTGAGAGAGGATCTTATTGCCCTCTACAACTCCCTAAAAGGAGGTTGTAGTGAGGCTGGAGCTGGTCTCTGCTCCCAAATTACTAATGATAGGCCAAGAGAAAATGGCCTCACTCAAGTTGCATCAGGGGAGGTTTAGGTTGGATGTTGGGAGGAAGTTCTTTACTGAGATGTTGTGCTGAGGGATTTGGTTTAGTCAAGGACTCATCAGTGTGAAGCTAATGATTGGAGTCGACAAGCTTGAAGGTCTTTTCCAATCTAAGAACTAATGTGAGTCTGTGATTCTGTTATGGCTTTGCCAGCATCAATCTGACCCTGGAGTCATAAACTGGTTTGGGTTGGAAGAGACCTTAAAGATCATCCAGTCCCAACCTCCCTGCCATGGGCAGGAATGCCTCTTGTTGCTCAAAGTCTCATCCAAACTGGCTTTCGCAGGCTCACAGATGTTAGGGGTTGGAAGGGACCCAAGGAGATCATCCAGTCCAACTCCCCTGCCAGAGCAGGACAATCCTATCTGACACAGATCACAGAGGAGCACATCCAGACAGGCCTGGAAAGGCTCCAGAGAAGGAGACTCCACAACCTCTCTGGGCAGCCTGTGCCAGGGCTCTGGGACCCTTCCAG
>WAAF01019296.1:233346-317223 GCA_013400475.1 Tricholaema leucomelas
TGCAGTTTATTATTCCTCCCCAGATGCAGGACTCTGCACTTGTCCTTGCTGAACTTCACCTGGTTCCTCTGTGCCCAGCTCTGTCTGTCCAGGTCTCTCTGGATGGCTGCACAGCCTTCAGCTCTATCAACCTGTTTCAGTGTCTCACCACCCTCACTGCAAACAACTTCTTCCTAACATCCACTTTCAACCTCCCTTCTGCCAGTTCAAACCCATCCCTCCTCCTCCTGTCATTACAAGACCTTGTCAATAGTCCCTCCCCAGCCCTCCTGCAGCCCCCTTCAGATCCTGGAAGGCTACTCCAAGCTCTCCTGGAAGCCTTCTCTTCTGCAGGCTGCAGAGCCCCAACTCTCTCAGCCTGTGCTCAGAGCAGAGCTGCTGCAGCCCTCTCAGCATCTTGGTGGCCTCCTCTGGACTGGCTCAAACACTTCCATGTCCTGCTTGTGTTGGGGGCTCCAGAACTGCACACAGGACTCCAGGTGAGGTCTGAGGAGAGCAGAGCCAAGGGGCAGGATCCCCTCCCTTGCCCTGCTGCCCACATTGCTCTTGCTGCAGGCCAGCACAGGGTTGCTGTCTGGGATGCATGTGCAGGTCCCTGCCACCAACCAGCTGCACTAAGCCTCCAACATTTGTCCCCAGGGAAGAAGCTGCTTTGTTTTTTTTCTACTGCTGCCCCCAGAGATGCTCCTTGGCTTGATTCCTTGACAAGTTTCAGCTAATAATCACACCCCGAAGTGCCTGCAAACATAATCAGTGGTAAATGCAGTGATATAATCCTGCCAGGCAGGAGAGGAGGTGCCACTTAGCAGCTCTGGAAAAGCCTGCAAAGAATCAGCTTTCTTCAGACTATTGGTCCTCGGGGAAGGATAGCACATGCAATATTCAGTGGGACATGGAGAGCAACATGGAAGAGCCATAAATATCTCCAGGAAAAACATCACTGATGGAGGTTAGGAAGCTGAAGAGGAGCAGAGGTCTGGAGAGCCTCCTCCACGAGTCAAGAGGCCTCAAGACCTTGGAATCATAGAATCACAGACTGCTTCATGTCGAAAGGCACCTTAAAGCTCATCTACTTCCAACCCCCCTGCCATGGGCAGGGACATCTGCAACTAGAGCAGGTCGCTCACAGCCCCAAACAATGGGGAATGGTTGCAGGGATGGGCATCTCCCACCTCTGGGCAACCTGGGACAGGCTGTTGTGGAGGCAGGGAATTAATGTGGCCGAGTCAGGAATATATATAAAAATAGAGTTATTTTATTCTCCTGAAACCCGCCCTCAAAACTAGATACAGAAATTATTAATTGAGTTTTAATTAGCAGATTCAGTTAGATTGAGAAGATCTTACAAGGATACCATAGGCAAAAATGACTATTTTGGAAGTCAGAACTTGGAAGAAGCTGAGCTACTAACCAGAGCATTCCCCACTATAGAATCGTAGAATGGTTTAGGTTGGAAGGGACCTCAAGGATCATCCAGCTCCAACCCCCCGCCATAGGCAGGGACACCTCCCACTAGAGCAGGCTGCTCAAGGCCTCATCCAGCCTGGCCTTAAACACCTCCAGGGAGGAAGCATCCACAACCTCCCTGGGCAACCTGTGCCAGTGTCTCACCACCCTCACTGTAAAGAACTTCCTCCTAACATCCAGTCTAAATCTCCCCTCTTCCAGCTTAAACCCATTCCCCCTCGTCCTGACATTCCCAGACCTTGTCAATAGTCCCTCCCCAGCCTTCCTGTAGGCTCCCTTCAGATACTGGAAAGCCACTCTAAGGTCTCCTCGAAGCCTTCTCTTCTCCAGGCTGCAGAGCCCCAACTCTCTCAGCCTGTTCTCATAGCAGAGTTGCTGCAGCCCTCTGAGCATCTTCGTGGCTCTCCTCTGGACTGGCTCCAGCAGTTCCATGTCCTTCTTGTGCTGGGGGCTCCAGAACTGAACCCAGGACTGCAGGTGGGGTGTGAGGAGAGCAGAGCCAAGGGGCAGAATCCCCTCCCTTGCCCTGCTGGCCACACTTCTCTTCTATGAATCAGGCTGAGCCAAAAGCTCACTCCCAGGTGAGCCAGGCTGGCTGACAGAAAGGGCGCTCCAGAGGCTTGGCCTCTCGCTCTCTTTCAAAGACCTCCGAGGGTCGTTAAGGCTCCAATCAAGCAGCACAAAGGCAGTGCTTATGGTGGGGGCCGTCCAAAGCAGCGACGGTCCCGGCCCTCAGCAGCTTGTCCTGCGGAACGCCAGGGGACTCCTGCGGGAACTATGCAGGCTGGGGAGCACTCTGAGGCGGGAGCCCCACGGCGGGAAGGACCTTCCTAGACAAAGGGCCGAGTCAGCTCTGCCTGGGCGCGAAGGGCACAGCCAATCACAGCGCAGGCACTGCGCGGGCACCCCTGGTGCCGGAGGGCCCTTTGCCGCCCCCCTCACGCCTGCAGCCGGCGGGGGATGGGACACACACACAGAGGTTTTTCGCGCCTTTTGCTCTCCCGTTCAGACCAGAGGGAGAGCAGCGTTGGGGGGTACAGGACTGCAGGGCACAGGCTCTCACCACCCTCAGTGGAAAAAAAAATCTCCTCTCCAGCCTGAGTCTCCTTCTTCTGGCTCAAACCATCACCTCTTGTCCTGTCACAGCAGGCACTGCTCAAAAGTCTGTCCCCAGCTTTCTGATCAGCCCCTTTAAGCACTGAAAGGCCACCAGAGGGTCTCTCTGGAGCCTCCTCTTCTCCAGGCTGAACAACCCCAACTCTCTCAGCCTGGCCTCACGGCGGAGGGCTTCCAAGAGATGTTTAGGGCACTTCCCCACCCTTTAGCTCTTGCTGAGCATTGATCAGATCCCTTCTGGGGCTGCTCTTCTCCAGACTCACCAGTCCCAAGGCTCTCAGCCTTTCCTTCTCACAAAGATGTTCCAGTCCCCTCAGCATCTTTGTAGCCTCTGCTGGACTCTTTCCAGTAGTTCCCTGTCTGTATTGAACTGGGGAGCGCAGAACTGGACCCAGTACACCAATGGCCTCCCTTGAGCAGAGCTGAAGGAAAGGAGAACCTTCCTAGATCTGCTGCCCTCACTCTTCTTCATACCTCCCAGGAGAGCATTTGCCCTTCTGGCCTTGAGGTCACATTGCTGGCTCATGGGCAACTTGTTACACTCCAGCACTCCCAGGTGCTTCTCTGCAGAGCTCCTTTCCATCACGTCAGCCTCTCCTCACCTGTGCTGGTGCAGTGGATATAGACGTATGTGGCTGGGGCTGGGTCGTGCAAGGCTTGGTGTTCTCTAGGTGAAATTCCTCACCGAGGCTCTGCAACTGCTGTTATTTCACCTCCTGGATTCCCGTCTGTGCATTCAGCCTCCTCACCTCTGCTCCATGCCATCACCCCCACCAGCTGAGTGCTTTCTAGTGAGGTTCTTGGAGAGGAAGGGTTAAAACTCACCCAGTGCCAGCAAACTCCAACCAAGGGCTTTGAAGTTTGCTAAGGACCAGAGGCAAGACCTTGAAATGAGAACGGCTGTGCTGTGCTAATTGCAAACAGCATTGCTGGCTCTGCTCACAGAACAGCCCCATGAGCTGCCTGACTGCACCACTGCAGCCTCCAGTCCTGCCCTGGGAGACTGAGAGCTCACAAGGGCTGCTCCCAGGCTCTGGAGAGCAGCTTTTGGATGCTTGTCCCTGAGATCTGGGTCACACAACAGAGCAGGGAAAGGCTGAGCCGTCCTTTGGCTGGGAGGGCTCAAGTTGGGCTGCTTTGGCAAAGCAGGGGGAGGCAGCCTGGGCTTTGTCTGCTCGCTGCCATGTGGGGTTTGGTAGGAGCAAGAAGGGCAGGAGGCTGGCAGGGGAGAGAGCAGAATGGTTCTGCTTGTTTGTGAGTCTCTGTGTGTGTGAGTCTGTCTCTGTCTGTCTGTGTGTGTGGTAATGGTTGCCACATGGATGCTTGGCTGGCAGGGACTGAGCAGATCCCAGTTCTCATGATGGGTTTAAGCTGCAGTATGTTCTTTGTGGGCCCCTTTGCCCTGGAGCACCCCAGCCTGGGACAGCAGGAGAGTGGCTTTTTTGGGGGTGTTCACGTGCAGCTGATGTTGTGACATGAAGGAGGCTGAGGGGAGACCTTCTGGCTCTTTACAACTCCCTGAAAGGGGATTGCAGTGAGGTGGGAGTTGGTCTCTTCTCCCTAGTATCAGGTGGCAGAATGGGAGGCAATGGCCTGAAATTGTGCCAGGGGAGGGTTAGGTTGGATATTAGGAAAATTCCTTTCCTGCAAGAGTGGTCAGGGATTGGCAGAGGCTGCCCAGGGAGGTGGTGGAGTCCCCATCCCTGGAGGTGTTCAACAAACCTGTGGCCACAGCACTTTGGGATATGGATCATGGTGGTGGATTTGTGGTTGGGCTTGATGATCTTAGAGGGCTTTTCTAACTGAAACAGTTCTTCTTGCCCTGTCTCCTAGTGCACAGCATGGGGCAGAGGACACTGGGATGTCTTCTTATGTTGTGTTTTGGTTGCAGGTTTGGCCTTGCACTGAATCCCACAGTTCCATTGTTTCTCCAGACAGCAGTGTGAGGTAATTGGGAATCTGCTGACACATCTTTGCTTTGGGGAGCTTTGAGCCTCTTGTGGCTTCTCCTTGCAAACCCTTTCCCATCCCCAGCAGGGATCATGCTCAGTACTGACCTTGCACCCAGTGGGATTTAAAGCATCTCCCCACTGGTGACCAGGGAAGCCCAGAGAAAGGGATGGGAGTTTTCTCCAGCTGAGGATGCAAACCCAAGGCTGTGCCCAGCCCTCACCAAGATCACGTCAAAGAGGATGGCACAGCTCAGCTGTTACCCAGGACAGCAGGGACCTCATGGAGCACCTGCAGAGCTGGGTGGCTCAGCTGAGGCTGGAAAGGACAATGCTGCAGCCCCATGACATGAGGAGCTTTATTTAACTCCCAGGGAGGTGCTGTTGTTCCCCTCATTTGTGAGTGATCCGTGTTGGTGCTGAGCCTTTGCGTGGGTATTTATAAAGTGCCCTGCAAGAGGTCCTGGACAGACACCAGCTCCTGACATCCTGGTGTGTGGAGGAGGCTGAGGTCAGCACTGGAGGAGAGGCAGAGTGAGAGAAACACACTGTAACAGTGCAAGAGAGCGGGGTTCATCCATCACACTCTTTCTCCCCCTCCCTTTTTCTCTCTTCAAGGTGAAAATGCATTTGCTGCAAAAATTCTGACTTTAATCTTAGTTGCAGTCGTTAGCAAGGAGCTGGTCTGGGGTAGCAGACTGGCTGCTGGAGGGTGCTTTGCCACTTTGGTGGCCTAAAACTGCGTCTTTCTGGATCTTTATCACCCATGTAGCACCAGGAGTGGCTGCGATGGAGTGGGAAGCAAGGACAGAGTGGCACAGCCTGGCCCCACAAGTGCAACTGACCTGTGAAGGCTGCAGAGCTTCAGCCTGGTGAGAGAGGTCCCATCTAGCCCCCTTGCCCCATCTCCAAAGCCATAGCTCCCTCTGCACACCCACACAGGGCAAGATCTCACAGAGTCGAGTCTGAAAGTGTCCTACTTTATGCTGGAGCTCCTCTCCTGTCCCCAGAGCCTCTGCTCTGGCAGTTTTACCTGGGTAAGCTCCAGCTGTCGCTTCCATTTCTCCAGGCTCTGTTAAGTGCCTGGCACTTGCATTATTCTTTAAGTGTGCAGAGTTCTTCCCAAATTCATCTTCTTCCCAGGGAGATTCAGCAGTTCCTGCAAGCTGCCAGTCATGAAGGTTTGCATCATCCTAGCCAGTGGTTCCTAGTGACCTTCCCTGGAAGCTGCTGGTGGGTACTGGGGGATGGTGAAACTCCAACATTGTGCTTGGTCCTGGTAAATATGGAGAAGTGAGGTCACAGCTTCACTATCTGGGCTTTTCTTGTACCACATCAGCTGTGGATCTGCTTCTTTGGGGCTAGAAAACAGCATATTGAAGGTACATCTCTGTTGCTAATAGATCAGGTGGTAGGTTTGGTTGGAAGAGACCTTTCAGATCACCCAGCACTGCCAGGGCACCACTAAACTATGGCCCTCAGCACCACATTTCCATGGCTTTGAAACCTCTCCACCAACAAGGACTCCAGCACTGCCCTGGGCAGCCTGGTCCAGGCCTTGACAGCTCTTCTAGGGAAGAAGTCATTCCTCACGTCCAACCTAAACCTCCCCTGCTGCACCCTGAGGCCATTTCCTCTTGTCCTGTTGCTTGTTCCTTGGGAGAAGAGCCCAACCCTCACCTGCTTCTAACCTCCTTTCAGGGAGCTGTAGACAATCATAAGGTCTCCTCCCAGCCTCCTTTTCTCCAGGCTAAACACCCCCAGCTCCCTCAGCTGCTCCTCCCTAGCCCTGTTCTCCAGACCCTTCCTCAGCTTTGTAGCCTTTCTCTGGACCCGCTTCAGCCTCTCAATGTCCTTCTTGGAGTGAGGGCCCCAAACTGAACCCAGGATTCGAGGTGCAGCCTCATAATTCAGTTGAGGTCCCAGTTCAGGGTGAGGGGGAGAAAATGCAATCATAATATCTCCATTCTGCCAATAATAATCAAGAGCTCCATTTCTGGTGAGCACTGGTAGGATCTGGGCTGATTGCTGAGGTAGCACTCCTGCTGAGGTATCCTGCATCAGAATTTAGCTTCTGGAGAGGTCCAGAGGGTGTGTAATGGACTGGGAGCAGAGAATGGAAACTGGGATTTTTGCATCCTAGGACCTGGATGGCATCAGCAAAGCAGAGCTGGGACCTGTACAGCCACAGCCACACCACTGCCAGCTCCCAGTGCTTGCAAATGGGGATCCCTGCCCTCAGCTCATTGCTGCACATCCCCGCCGACTGTCCACAGCCACAGACTGTCCACAGCTCATCCCATTGCCACTTCCAGTGCTCAGCATCAGCTCTGCACACAGCACAAGCAGGACCTACCCCAGCACCACCCTGGGCAGGAGGAGATGCCTCCAGCTCTCCTGCAAGGCAAGAGAAGACATCAAAGGCATGAACCCCCTGACTGGTCCGTGTCACTCCTCAGTCTGTGTCACTGCTCAGCCCCTCTCCTTCCCACATCCCAGTTAGCCTCATGGAAAATCATGTCCACAGGTTCCAGTCCAGGCCGCTGGCTGTGCTCCATGGAGCTGCTCAGCTGAGGCACAAACACCAGTTCTTACTCTGTCCAGGAAAGGGGCATTTATTTCCCCTCCCTCTTCTGCTGCTGCATCACTTCCCCTCTCCAGGAACAGTTGTAACTGCCTGGGAAGTGCCGAGGAGAGGCAGCGGAAGAACCTGCTGCGATTTTCTCCTTCCTTCCACCTTCTCCGCCAGCCAGAACCAAGTAAACCCAGGGAGGCTCAGCCCTTCCCTGCTTTCCTTTTAATTTCAGACCCCTCATAAGAGGAGACATGATAAAATGCAAGATTAAGTGCCTAATACCCAGGATTTGGGATTACAGAAGCCAGACTGGAGGTAGAAGGATGTGTCTGGTTAAAGGGAGGTTGGAACTGATGATGCCTTCCTGCATTTTCTCTCCAGCCAGTGGCATCAAAAGGGCAGGAAAAGTGTGAAACCCTGCCCGGATCCAGCCTGGAGGTGTTCAGAAATGAAAGGCTTCTCTCACTGGTCTTCAGGGGTGGCCTTGGAAAGGGCTTTCTTCATAGGGCTGAGGGCTCAGATTCAAATTCCCACCCCACAGCAGCAGGGCAGGGGGTCCATGGGACCAAGTCTCCTGAGTTTGTAGGCAGCAGCATCAGGTGGCCAAATGAACCAACCAGGTTTGTTTGACATCCCCTCCGCTGCTCACTCCATGCTGGGAGGTTTCAGGCTTTGATGGCTGGAAAGATGCTGCTGATTTATGCATGGCCACTTCCCACCCATTAGCGTTAATAGCTCTCCTTGCTCTGCTCCATCTATGGAGCCTGCTCCTGCCCCTGGAAGGTCAAGCACAGTGAGATGCTGGAGCCCAGGTAATTCGTTGGAAATAACTGCTGTGCCAGCTTTCCACCCTCAGCACCTGACCTTTCCAAGAGGAAAGGAGAAGGATGCCAACAAATGTCCCTTCCCTGATTCTCCTTTCTCTTGGTCTTCTCACTGAGGAGAAGAAAATTGCCAAGATGAAACTGTGGAGAGCTGCTCTGCGGCTGCCTCCCTGCCAGCTGCTCCCTGGCCACTCCATATGGCAAGCAAGCTCTGCTCTGGCTTGCTTTGGGTGGCAATGGGCCTTTTGGATTGGGAACTGACCCTTTGAGTGAATCCCAGCCCATAAACCCTTAATGAGGTCACCAAGTCTTACTGAGCAGCCAGGGAGTCCCCAGGACCTTTCTAGAGAAGGGAAAATCAGGTGTCTGAGATAAACCTCCACATCTGAGCTGATGAGAGGGAAATGAGCTCCCTGAGAGATGTTATTAAATGCCTGGGTGCTCCTGCCCTTTGGCTCTCTTGGCTTCAGCCCTATCAGCCTGCTCTGCCCCCATGCTTTCCCCCCCCACCTCCTCTAAACACAACCAGGGTGCAGCCCCCGGCCTGCTGTCGGGCTGATGGCTCCAGGTGGGACAGGAAAGATTCAGAGCACCATGCTGAGGTTCTGGTGTTGTAAGGTTGAAATCCCCTGCTGAGACTTTTGGGGGGCTGCCCTCCTGGGAGCAAGGCAGGAGCTGCGTGGGAGCATTTTGCATCCTCCCAAGGCCTGGGAAGTGAGAGATGCTCTTTGCTCGTGGCAGCTCTGCGCCCGCGGAGCAGTGTGGGTGGGGGGATGCGAATCTGTCAAGGAAAGGACTGCAGAGGATGAGCTTGTAGCCAGGGATGAACCCAAATCAAGAAAGCTTTGTGTCTGAGCTTCAGGTTGAGAGCTTCAGATTGGATTCAAGTCCTTTTCCAAGGTCCTTTGCCCAAGTCTTCCCTCATCCCGCGGTCTCCACCCCCTGCTTGCACTCCAGGATGTTCACAGAATGGTTTGGGATGGGAGGGACCTTGGAGATCATCTAGTTGCAACCCCCTGCCATGGGCAGGGACAGCTTCCACTAGACCAGGGTGCTGTTATCTGAAGCAGGGCCATGGATAAAAGCAGTAATGTTTGGGAGATGGATGGAGGAGCAGACAAACATACTGGTGCTGAGACACTGCTCAGGCTCCTCCTGCCATAACTCACTCGAACACACAAGAGAAGGCTGTGGCCACTGCTCTGGGTGGCTTTTCATCATTACTAATCCTTTAGAGGCTCAGTAGCAGAACTGGAGCCTTCTCTGGGGCTGCCTGGGGAGATGATGCTCAGACACAGCAAGAAGCATCAATGAAGTGAGTAAGGCCATGTCTCTGCTTTGGGGAGATTCCCTACCTTTGGGAGATGCAGGGACATTTGGGGAATTGTCAGTGTGCTGACCAAAGTTGTGTCCTCAGCCTGTGGACCAAGAGAGGTGAGAGGACATGTTCTTCTCATGGATGCCCAAACACCTGAGCACTGTGCTCTCCGTTGAGGGATGCAGTGAAGATGCTCACTGAATCACAGAATGGCAGGGGCTGGAAAGGATCTCAAAAGCTCATCCAGTCTAACCTCCCTGCCAGACCAGGGTCACCTAGAGCAGATCACATGGGAACACATCCAGGTGGGTTTTGAATATCTCTAGAGAGGAAGACTCCACAACCTCCCTGGGCAGCCTGTTCCAGTGTCCTGTCACCCTCAGCTTCTGCAGCACTGAAATGGATATTGAACAGTCTTCACAGAATCATTGAATGGTCTGGGTGGGAAAGGACCTTTAAATTCAGCTATTCCAACCCCCCTGCAGTCAGCAGGGACATCTGCAACCAGAGCAGGTTGCTCAGAGCCCCAAACAACCCAACCTAGAATGGCTCCAGGGATGAGCATCTCCCACCTCTCTGGGAAACCTGAGCATCAAACTTCTCTTCCTCCTTTCTGGTCTGAATCTCCTCTTGTCCTCTTGCAAGGGAACATTACAGGATGTTCTGTGGGAGCAAGACACAGGGATGCTGGCAGACCCCATTGGTGTCATCTCCATTGAGAGAGTCCTTCCATCAGGCTGTGAGCAGGGAACAGCCCTCTCCCCCTGCCACACCAGCACAGGGAACTGATGCTAAAGTCCTGGTGCTAATGAGGGTGTGATAAGGGAGGGGACAAACAAGGGATGGGCAGTGTGGATGGTTGGGGATGTGGAACCCAGGCTGAGAACTAGGATGAAAGCTGGGTGTGAGAAGGAGAGTGCTTTCCTGGTGGGCTCCATCCCTTGAGAGTGCCTGTGCCACAAGGGCTTCTGTGGCTGTAGATGTCACCATCAATCACAGTTGTTACCTGCTGAGGAAGGACTTCTCCATCAGTCTGAGTTCTCCCCTTCTGAGCTTGTTGCTGAGCTCCTGCAGCAGAGGACTCATCAGTTCAATCAAGCAGGGTCTGAGAACGTGTTTCCCTCTTTGGACTCTAAAATTTGTCTCTGATGGGTTTGCTGGATTCTTCCAGGATTTCTCCCATAGGATAAGACATCACAAAGATCCCTGACCTGCTGGGGTTGATCAAGCTGCCCTACCTGATGTCAGCAAGAGCTCAGCCAGCCCTGAGCCCTGCCCCGAGCCCTGCCCTGCACCTGCCCATGCCGGGTTGGAAATACAAATTGCCTTCCCCCAAGAGCTGTGTGGAGATGGAATTGTTATGGTTCATTTTGAAATGAAAAGGCTATTGCTGGTCCTGAGTGTGCAGTGGCTTCCTCCTCACTTCTCCTCCTCCTCTTCTCCCTGAGTGGCTGCTGGAGCATCAGGACTGTAACTGCAGCAGGCAATGTTATCTTCCCCAATAGCTTGTGTGGAGAGTGGAGGTGTTCCTGTGGACTTTCAGTTGTGTAAAACTTGACAGAGCTGCTTTTTGGGCTGGAGTTATCAGCTTGACATTCTCTTCAGGTGGAAAACAGTTCTTTGGGGCTTGCTTGTATGGAAGAAAGAATTCTTTACATGGAGCTCTGCAAGCCCTGAGCCTGGTCAGGCGAGGAGGAATGGCTTTACATGGCAGTGGAGGAGAGATGCCATAAATCAGATCCCACCTCCTCTCCCCTGCAAGCATTCCTGGGGCAGGGAATGAACTACAGCATCACCCGGAGCAGCCTGACATGTGCCATCCAGGAAAAGTGCACAAAGCTGGATTTGAAATCACTGGAGAGAGAAGAGAGATTTCCTGTAAGGCTTTGGGAACGTGTTCAGGCTGGCTGGGTTTGTAAATTGGGTTAACTGGTATTAATCTGTGAGACTCTGCAGGTTTTCTTCCACGTGGAGATGGGTGACATTTCCAGAGCTCCAGTTCTCCAGGTTCCTACTGAAAAGTCAGAGATAATTACTTTTCCAGGGACATAAAGCTACTAACTCTGCATTGACAGAAGATGATTAATAACCAGGCTGTTTGTATTTACAGCTGCCTCACCCACTGCTGAAACGGGGACACCTCCCAGGCAGCCCCTGGAGCTCTTTCTCCTGTGGCACCAGGAATCTGGTGCTGTGGGTAGTTCCAAGCAGGATACCAAGAAAAATCTCTCTGAAAGGGACTTTGGGAGTCTCCTGCTCCTGGTGGCTCCCTCCCTGCCTGCCTTGGATCAGTGGATGGAGGGGAATGGTTATGCCCTCTTCTCTCTGCAGCAACCTTGTGAATATTAAGGAAGCTGCTGCAGCCTCTCCCATGGGTGGAAGCTGGATGAAAGCTGGGTAGAAGATGGGTAGAAGCTGAATAGAAGCTGGATAGAAGCTGGGTGGAAGCTGGATGGAATAATAGTGGCCTACAAGTGCTGGCTGCCAGCAGCTCAGGAGGGGATGGCGATCTGACTCCTCAGCCGGAGATTGCTTCCAGCCACAAAGTGGTCTGGCTCTTCCCAGCACGGGCACGGGCTGAGGATGCAGCAAGCAAGAACTGTCCTGAGGCTTTTTAACCTCCACAGCTGACTCTCTGGTGGGAATGCATCACAGCCCTGCTCTGGGCCTTGCTTTCTGCATTACCGGGGAAAGCAGAGGAAGAGGGAACAGCGTCAGGTTGCACCACAGGAGGTTTAGCTTGGAACAGTTTCTTCCCCAAAAGGGTTGCCAAGCCCTGGAACAGGCTGCTCAGGGCAGTGGTGAAGTCCCCATTCCTGGAGGGGTTTTGACAGCTGTGTAGAGGTGGTGCTGAGTGACATGGTTTGGTGGTGACCTGGCAGTGCTGGGTTAATGATGATGCTACAGGTCTCTTCCAGACAAAACCCTTCTATGATTCTGTTTGCTTCAGCCCCTGGGGCTGAACAGATCTGACCCATCCAGCCCCATCCCATGGCAGAGGGGTTAGAAACAGATGATCTTTAAGTCCCTGCCAACACAAACCATTCTGTGATTCTGTGATCCCAGCCCCACTGCTCCAACTTCCCCCTTCCCCGGGGCAGCATCATCGAACCTGGCTGAAAGTAGATAAGCTTCTGCAGGTCCCTCAGCCAGAAGGGACTCTGCTAGCAAGAAACCTCACTGCTGAGACTGCTGCCCAGAATACCTCCCCGAGCCATGACCCTGCTTTGGCAAGTGGTGTTCCCCTCCCCATCACCTCCAGCACAGGTTGGCAGCTGCCCCTGCCAGATCAGAGTCACCGTGGAGGCTCCTCTCTCCCCTCTCTGCTAATAGGGAAGGCTCAGGGGCCGGTGCCAAATCCTGCTCCAACAGCTGTATGTTCTCCAGCATGAGTCATCCCCACCCCGAGCTCTCAGCCTCTCCATAACAACATTCCTTCTCTCTGATCTCAGATCCTGGCTGTGATCACTTGCTGTCTAGTTCTCCTGCCTCCATCCACATGGTTCCTCCTGTCCAGGCTCTGTCTTCTCCTCAGACAGCAGAGGAGCCTTTGCCAGGATCTCCAGAGCTTGAACCAAGGTGGCTGCAGATCCCCCCCTTCTCCCCCACAGTCAAGAGGAGGTGCCCAATTTCCATGAGATCCATTTCTGCTCTCTCTGAAGAGAGACAGTGATGCTGATTCTTTTTCTTGTCGTTGTTCCACCCCTCCAAGACATGTCTAAGAGCAACCACTGCCCACCCTCTCCCACAACATTGGCAAGAGTGCTCAGAGCTTTTGATCCTGCACATCTCCTTCGGTCTTGCTGCGAGCTCCTCTCCACAGCCTCCTCCCCGAGCCACTTCCCCTCTCTCCCTGCTGTCCCCTTTGTCCCTAGTGGGTTATTTTCTTTGTCTCTCTGCAAGACCTACTGTCTGTGTGGACACAAGCAGCAGCAACACCCACATCCTGCTCCGTGAGGGGAGTGGAAGAGCCAAACAGAGCTCTTCCTCCTCTGCAGGACCTTGTCCCCTGCATGGTTCACCTTGAACCCTGCAAAGCTGCAGGCAGCTGCCCTCTCCGTTGAGCTGCCTCCAGCACCTTCTATCACCTTAATGGTAGCCAACATTAGTGAGAGACTTGCAACTGCAAAAGTGTTTTGGAGACCGGGTAGTGCCAGAGCAGCTCTGTGCCCATGGGGAGCACTGCCCGCTCCCTCCTTGCCCGTGCTGCCCCTCGCTTCCAACACAGAGCTCTCGCCACTCCCCCCTCCTGCTCTTTGGCCAGCTCAGCCTGGCACAGGTACAGCCACTGAATAGAAACCAAATTTTGCTCAAAAGCAGTAATTTCTCCTGGAGCATGGAGTGCCCACATGGTCTCCGGTGGCAGCGAAGGGAGACCTTGAAAAAGCCAAAGTCAGCCCTCCTCAAGCATGTGTCCAGTCACTTGCCTGGGTGGCTGGGATGAGCACAGGATAGCTCCAGTCCAGCACAGCTGGAACCTTGAGCCCCCTCAGCCTTCCCTAACACTCAAGGAGCTCCAGAGTTTCCCAAGTGCTGCAGGGTGTGGATGAAGAAGACCTCACACAGCATCCCCACAAGTTGAGATTTTCTTTCACTCATCATCGCCTCACCAGGTGCTGCTCCTCTGCCAAAATCAGGTGAGGACTTGGGGTCTTGTGCCCCGTTCCTGAGGTTTCCCCTAAAACCCTTTTCCTGGGTGCAGTCACGCAGGGAACTGCAGAGTTGTCGTCCCTTAAGAGGGTAGGGTGTGGGTTGGTGCTCTGAGCTCTACCAAGAGGAGGGGGAAGGGAGAGCCAAGCTTCAGTGAGGGGGAGAAAGAGAAAGAGAGAAGCCTCTGCCTGCAGAAGCTCACTGGCCTGGGTGTACAGCTGGGCCCAGTCTGCTCAGCACCTCCCAATGCAATGGAGTGTGAGTGTGGTGGTGAAAGCTGCAGGCACTGGTGTCAGAGCCCCGTGGATGCAGTCCTGAGGGATGCTGCTTGATGCCCAGGATGGAGAGGTGGGGATGGGAGCATGGAGATTGGGAAAGGGCTGTGGGAATGGAGATGTGATGATGCAGGGTTGGGGATATGGGGATGGGAATGGAGGGACAGGGATGTAGTGGTTGGGGTGCAGGGGTGGGGATAAAGGGGACACAGAGGTAGGGATGTGACGATGAAGCTGTGTGTTGGAGATGTTGATATGGAGATATGAGGATGTGGAGATGGGGATGTGGGGACGAGGATGCAGAGATGTTGGGGCAGGGATGTGAGGATAAGGATATAGGGATCCCATACCATGATCCTTGGGAATAATGAGAGATCTGCGTGTGTCTCTCTGGGAGGTTCAGAGAAGGAAAAGCAAAGCACGGCACTCAGAGCCGGGCAGAATCTCTCTCTGTGCCTTGCCTGAGGGAGAAAGTGCGTCTGGAACCTGCTTTAGATGCTGTCTGCAGTGGGGGCTGCATCAAACGCCTCGGCTGCCGGAGTTAACCCAGGGCAACACCACCCCTCCCTGCGCTCTCACAGCTGGAAAGGGAAACTCCTCCAAGTCCAGAAGTGGTGCACAGTGGCCTGACTGGCAGAAGTGGGATCTGCAGGGCCCACGGAGCTGCGGGGCTGTGCCGTGGGTGAAGGGTCCCTGCACCCTGAGCATCCCCCTGGGTACTTGGGGAAGGTCTCAGCCTGCGCAGGGTGCTTAGCGCAGCAGAGTGAGGACCCCACATAGGGCTGGGGGGGTGAACCCTGCGGCCGCCCGCGCTCCCCGCGCCGCTGCCGGGCTCCGGCCCCGCTCCCGGCCGGGAAACCCTCACCGAGACCCGCGGAGCGATCGCAACTTTCCCACGGCCGGGAAGCGTCGCCGGCAGCCCCGGGGAGGAGCAGGGGGGATCCAGTGCCTCTGTACCCCCACCCCCGCCCCGTTCCCCGCCATCCCGGCGCTCCGCCCTCCCGCGGGGCCGCGGCCGGGGCCGGGCGGGGCGGAGAACCGGGGCCGGGCGGAACCCGCCGCCCCCCGCCCCGAGCTCCAGACGTCCCGGCGGCGGCGAGCGGGAAGCTGGGAGCGAGGAGCCGGATTCCGCTGCCTCCTGCAGCTCCATGGCCCCGGCCGCGGCGGCGGAGCCCAGCGCCCGCCGCCCCCGGGGCACTGGCACCGGCTCCGGTCCTGGTCCCGGTCCCGGTCCCGGTCCCGGCGGGAGTCTAGCCACTCGGCGGCCCCCGGTGAGTGCGGGGCAGGAGGAGGGTGGTTTGCAGGGGAGAACAGGGGAAAGAGAAAGGAATCGGCGTGTGGGATCGACACGGACATACGGACACGGACATACGGACACGGCATCCGTCGGGCGCACTGACATCGGCCCCTGGCACACCAACCCCACAGTGTGAGGGCACCCATGGGCAACAGGCACCCACGGGGATGGGTACCCACAGGCACGGAGCACACACAGGCACCGACGGGCACAGAGCACCCACGGACACAGGGCACCTACAGACACCAGGCACTCAGACATGAGGCACAGGGCACCCACAGGCACAGGGCAGCTATGGAGAGAGAGCACCCACGGACACCCACAGACATGGGCACTCAGACATTAACCACTACTGAGCATGGGGCACTCACGGGCATGAGACACCCATGGACACAAGGCACACAAAGGCATCGAGCACTCATTGGCATGGACACAGGGCACTCATGGATGTGAGGCATACACAGGCACAGGGCACCACAAACAGAAGGCACCTACGGGCGTAGGACGCCCATGAACACAGGCAAGGGGCACTCACGGACAATGGGCATCTGTGGACACAGGGCACCCACATACACGAGGCACCCACAGATACCAGGCACCCATGAACATAGGCACTCGCTGGCACGGGGCAGTCACGGGCATGAGGAACCCACAGGCACAAACATGCTCCCACAGACACCCAGCCACACAGGGACAGGCACAGACACACAGCTGTGGGTACACATGTGCAGCCCACATGGCCACCCTCACACGCAGACACTGACAGGCAGGTGTGCACAGATGTGTGCTCACACTCGTGTGCAAGACCACACGTGGGCACACACGAGCACCCTCACACTGCCAGCACCAGGGAGCTGGGCAGCACCCCACTGTGGGACCCAAATCCCAGCACTTCTTGCAGCTTCCCAGTCCTCTCGCAGAGGGTGAGGAGCTGATCCCTGTGCGTGTTTGATGTAGACACCCGAGAGAGAGGGAGAGGGTGGAAATTATCCCAGTAGCTCCTGGAGTTTGGGATCGGGAGGGCTTTTGGCATAAGGGGCACAGCTTTGCTGTTTTGAGCAGGGAACAACCACAGTGGAGTCCTGGAGCACTTCCAGGTGGATTTTGATCTCGTGCGTGGAATCGGAGGGTTGGCAGGGTAAAGAGGGAAGATGGGAGGTTTAAAATGCTAGAGGCAAGAGTAATCCCAGCTGGGAATACGACTGGGAACTTCATGGCTTGCAGCAGAGTGGGATGTGTGTCCCTGGAGCGGGAGGAGATGGGTTCAACGTGTTTGTAACCCGCTGGATCACTCGGGTCCTGCCTGGGAGCAGGGAGGACTTGTCAGCTCCCTCCTCACTCCTCCCTGGCAGGGTTTTTATCCAAGGAGCAGCAGTAAGGGTGCCAAATCCACAGTTTGATCCGAATTCCCTGGAAATCCCAGTTTATGGATTGGTTTTGTCCCTCTTTCCTTTTCTCTTGGCCACGAAGATTTGCATGGTGCATGGCTACAGCCTGCATCCCACGTCCCCGGGTACCCTGGCACCCTGCATTGCTTCCAAGAGGCAGGAATCGTCCCAGGAAATCCCCCTGAGCTCCCCACTCCTCCTCCGAGCCAGCAGAAAGCTGCCATTAGAACCCCGCTCCCTGTTTAAATTTAGATGCCTGCATTAGCTTGAATTTGGATTTATTAATTATTTGCATCTGGTTCCTATCAGACAAAGTTGAGCAATGCAGATGTCCTGGTTTCAGCATCAGCTCGGAGGAGGAACTCACAACTCAGTGGTGGTTCTATTGTCTGCTTAAACAATGGCCTGTGGGGATCGGGATCGGGAGCAGTTGGGAATGAGGATCCCCTTTGCAGGGGTCTGACATGAGTTAAGCATCCAGGCAGCTTGCGTGATCTGCTCGTGGCTCTGGGTGACTGCAGCTCATTTCCTAGCCGTGGAGATTAGTCTAATTAGCAGAGCAAATCTGGGTAAAGCAAGCGCCAGTAATTAGCAATCGGTTGAATGTTTCCATGCACTTTCTTTGCCTGAGGGGTAAGAGGAGTTTAGAGGATGGCCCCGTTTGGGGAGCTGGAGAAGTCAAGGTGAAAGGAGCTGCTGGGGGCACTGAAGGCTCTCCTCAGTCCCGGGCGATGCTGGATCGCATTTGCCCATCAGGACCTTCTGGAGGAGCTCATCAAGCAGTGAGCAGAAAGCAAAGGGACAGGCCCATCTGTATCCTCAGCCCACCCCAGCACCATCTTTTCCTGTAGCCTGCTGCTCTGGATTGTATTGCAAGTGACAGTGGTGGCCCTGCTGGCTCCTGGCTGCTGTCAGGGATGTGTGGCCCGAGGGACGTGGTTTAGTTGGTGACCTGGCAGTTTATGGTTGGGCTGGATGATCTTAAAGGTCTTTTTCAACCTGAATGATTCTGCCATTCCATTAGATGGGAATCTGGCAAAATGCTTTTTGGTATTGTTCAGCCTGGAGAAGAGAAGGCTCTAGGGAGACCTTCTGGTGGCTTTTCAGGACTTCAAGGGGTTGGTCAGAAAGCTGAGGACAGACTTTTGAGCAGGGCCTGCTGTAACAGGATAAAGGGTGATGCTTTGAAGAGAGATCCTCAAGACTGGAGAGAAGAGAGAGATTTTTTTTTACTCTGAGGGCTACCCTGACCCAGGCTGCTCAGAGAGGTGGGAGATGCCCCATCCCTGGAACCGTCCCATGTAAGGTTGTCTGGGGCTCTGAGCAACCTGCTGTAGTTGTAGGAGTCCCTGCTGAATGCAGAGGGTTGGAACAGATGAGCTTTAACGGTCCCTTCCCACCCAAACCGTTCTGTGACTCTGATTGGATGATTCTTCTCCACAGCTTGGCCAAGTGGAGGTGATGTCTCCCTGAGGTGGTTGGTGCTCAGTGGAGGTGGTTGGATGTGAACATCTCATCCTTCTTGTCCTTTTCGTGGGGAAACTGAGGTCTTCACTGCTGTGGAGAGAGGAAGAAGGGATGTTTTGGACAGATAAGCCATCACCTCTGGGTGATGGGCAGAGGAAGGTCACATCTGGGCTTTTCTGCACTACAAGCCCAGTTCAAACCAGGTGTGAGACCCTCAGCCCAGGATCAGAAGATGATTCCTGCTGGGAGGAGGGGTAATCCTTCCCATGCCATGCTAATTAGCATTACTGGGTTAAGTGGAAGCTTCTATGAGGGAACTTAATTAACCGATTGATTAACATGAGTCCCCCGTGAAAGCTGAAGCTGAAGAGACAGATTTTGTCACCACATCAGGGACAGGCTTGTGCTGGGGTCACAGTAGGAAGGTTTTACCTCTCAGGATTGAGCCTGGAGGAGGCTTTGTAACTTCAAACTGGGAGCTGCTGGGGGGTGTTGGAACGGTGAGAAGCTTTTCTCCTGCTGAGAGAGACCCAGGAAGATGCCTGGTGGCTTTTTATCTTGCTCCTTCTCTCTGACCATCTTTAATGTGCAGCCAAGGGGGGAGAATTTGAAGTGAATTGAGACAAATAGGAAAGGAGGAGGCACCCTAGGGGCCTCAAACCACCCCAAGCATCCAAGATGAAGGATGCCCCCGCACTGGGACTGATACTGCTCCACACAGTCCCCTCCCAGCCCCATAGTGGGGGCGGCAGTGGAGGTTAGGCTGAAAAAGGGAGTTATTTTTGATCATCAGAGCGCAGTGCAGACTGTCACTACCCTTCTCCCTGCCTTCAGGTGGGTGGGAAGCCAGGAGGGCTCTCACGGCACAGCTCAGAGCATCCTCATATCCATAAGGTCCTGGCTGCTGGATCCCCCTTCCCTATGGATTTGGAGGGGTTGAGTGGGCTCAGCCACCACAGGCTTTGGCATCACAGACTTTGGCATCATGGGCAACCTTGGGGCATTGGATGAGGTGGAGGAGGCTGTTCTGTGCCTTGGTGCTTTGCAGAGGAGGGTCTCACACATCACCCTGACTGATGTGGCACCAAATTGAGGTTTCCCCCCAAGATCAGGAGAGCAGCTTTAAAGTCACAGTGTTCTGGGGGAAGTAAAAAAAAGGCGGGGGGGGGGGGAATAATATGTTCATGTTTGTCAGGCATGTCCTGAGTGTGGGTTATACACACCTGGGATGCCCCCAGTGCCACCTCCCTGGGCTGATGCTCTGCAGATGTGACCCAGGGGATGGGATCCTGGGTGCAGGATGGGATGGTGCCATACAGCTGCAGCAGGGCAGGACAGAGGTGGAAACTCTTTTCCTGAGGAGACGCTGGGCTTTAGGCCCATGATGGAGTCTGTCCTGCACTGAAGCCCTTTCCAGGTGTGATCGGGGGGGGGTGAGTGGGATAAAACCTGATAAGCCTGCTAAGGTGGGAGGGGGCAGCTGTCCCCAGTGTTGCCTGCACTTGGCCCTTTGGCATAGGATGGTTTTGCAGCTCTCCAGCACATCACAGAGCTGGCTGGCTGCTAGTGGCATGTCTTGTGGCACAACCCCGGAGTGGCACTGCCAGGCACCATCACAGTCCCTCATCCTTTGCTGGAGGGGAGATTTTGGGGCCAAATCTGCATTTTGATAGCCTGGGGTGTGCTGCACATCAAGCTGGCAGTGTGGGCATGGCAGGGCCAGATCTTCCCCAGGGCTCCAAGTGCAAGAGGGACCCTCCTCACATTCTCCTTTACTTCCCATCCAGCTCCACTGTTGTCAGATGCCTTGGGGGGTAGTGTCATATTTTTGGGTGGTCTGTCCATGAAGGAGGCAGGAGAGGACCGTGCCAGCAACATGTCCTTGTGATGAGAGGGATTAGAGAAATATTGGTGTTTATTTTAATGCCAGGCTTATTGCAGGGATCTGGCAGCAGAACAGTCTCAGCAGAGAGTCCCATTCCATCCTGCTATCCATTTCACAGAACCATGGAATCACAGAATCCCAGCATGGTGGGGTTGGAAAGGACCTCTGGAGATCATCCAGTCCTGCTACAGCAGAAGCACCCACAGCAGCTTGCCCAGGATCACAATGGCCAGAGAAGGAGACTCCACAACCTCTCTGGGCAGCCTGCTCCAGGGCTCCAGCACCCTCACACCAAACAAGTTTCTCCTCCTGTTTAGATGGAACCTCCTGGTTTCCCGTTTGTGCCCACTGCCCCTTGTCCTGTCCCTGGGCACCACTGAAAAGAGTCTGACCCCATCCTCTTGGCCTCTACCCTTCAGCTCTTGTCCTGTTGTTCCTCTCCGCTGGCAATCAAAACTTCAAAACTGGAGGCGTTCTGTGACCTGTGGAAGGTCCAGGGCTGGAAGGAGGTGACCAGAAGCCATCGGCTACTGCTTGCCTCCACCAAGAGTCCAGGCTGTCGCTCTGCCCTGGCAGCACCTCCAGGACCCCCAGCCCTGTCCCCGAGCTGAGCTGGGTCCAGCGCTGACTGCTTCCATCCACCTGTCGGTGGCTGGGAGCGGCAGAGCCGATGGGAGCATCAGAGCTGATGGGAGCGGCAGAACTGATGGGAGCGGCAGAGCTGATGAGAGCAGCAGAGCTGATGGGAGCGGCAGAACTGATGGGAGCGGCAGAGCTGATGAGAGCAGCAGAGCTGATGGGAGCAGCAGAGCTGATGGCAGCTCCTGGGTTTAGTTTTTCTTTTCTTTTATTATTTTTTTTCAAAGCTTATATAACCTTGGGGATTCTATTAATAAGAATAATGGGTTTGAACTCTGGGAACAACCAACCCCAGCAATGAGCAGTCGAATGCTCCAGCTTCAGGAGCAGGCAAGGATTGGGCAGTCAGGATGTAAGGAAGAAGGCATTGAGGCAGGAATAGTGGCAGGGGACTGGCAAGAGGTGAAGGGGATTCCCTGCTCTAAGGGGGATCCCTGGCATCTCTCTGTCTCTCCTGCCTGGGATCTCCTATCTCTGCACTCACAGAAAGGGATAGGAGAGGGGAATGAGGTCTGGACCTGAATCCCATGGATATGAGGTGGGTGGGCAGGCTCTGGTCCTGCTGCACCCACTTCTGAAGCAGCCCAGTTCCAGTTCCCCTGGTTCCATATCCAGTATGAAGTCTGGGTGCAGCTATATGGTACAACGCAGGTGAGCATCACCTGGACTCAGCCCAAATCCCTAGGTAGGACCTGGAGGGACACTTGGGATCCCCATAGGTGCTGGATTTGGCTCTGTGGGGCTTAGGGTGGGTTAAGAGGCAGAACTGTGTTTAAGGAGGCAGAATTCGGTTTAAGGAGGAGGAACTGTGTTTAAGGAGGCAGAACTGGGTTTAAGGAGGCAGAATTTGGTTTAAAGAGGCAGAATTGTGTTTAAGGAGGCAGAATTTGGCTTAAGGAGGCAGAATTTGGTTTAAAGAGGCAGAATTGTGTTTAAGGAGGCAGAATTTGGCTTAAGGAGGCAGAATTTGGTTTAAAGAGGCAGAACTGTGTTTAAGGAGGCAGGATTGGGTTTAAGGAGGCAGAATTGGCTTCAAAGGGGCAGAATTTGGTTTAAAAAAGCAGAACTAGGTTTAAGGAGGTTTGGATCCAAACCCAGGAGATGGCTGGAGAGGGGTAGTGTGTGTATTTAGCATGACTCTAGGGGCTGGGAGCCCTGGGAGAGGTTCAAGTTCTCCCCTTCCAGTCCATATCAAAAAGCCTTTGCTCCTCTCTTGTGGTTTAGGGTGGGGGGCTTTTTTAATCCCTAAGTAGGCAGCAAGGTGCTTAAAAGGTTTGCTATCAAGTGAAGAGAGGCAGAATCAAAGCTGGTCACTGGAGAAAGCTGGACCACAACCTAAATCAGGGCATTTGGAGGCCAAGGACCCCCCTGGGCTTTGGGCTGTGTTCAAGTGCCCTGCTGTTTCCCTTCCATACCAAAATATTTAAGGACTCATTTTCCCACTCAGGGTGAGCCCTGCACTGGGTTTGTTGTGTTTCCCCCCACTGCAGCGCAGGATTATCAGCTGGTTTGGCAGGAAGGTTGAACATCCCACTCAGCAGTGGGCCGTGGGCTGGGCTGGTTTGTTTGGGACTTTATTTTTTCCCTTTAAATCTCCCTGATTCAAATTGTCACAGCTTGACAGCCTTGTGCCAGGAACATGCTGTCATCCTGCAACTTGGAGCTTTAATTCCTTCCCTCTGATGCTAATAACACCTAAAGATGATTAAGACTAGGGAGAAGGAAAAAAAAAAGCCCAGCCCATAGTATCTTATTTTTCTGCCACTGGTGATGCTGGTTGTTGGCTCTGGGTGCTTCATTCATCTCTGGAAGTAAAATCAGAGTGGTCATCCTCCTCCTACCAGGGTGTTCCTCTTTGGGTTTGCTTTCTGGATTTTAATTGCTAAATATCATAAGATGATGGAATTGTTTCAGCTGGAAAAGCCCTCTAAGATCATCACATCCAACCATCAACCCAGCACCACCATGCCCACTAAACCGTGCCCCAAAGTGCCATGTTCTTTGAAGACCTCCAAGAACATTGCTTCCTGGGCAGCCTGTTCCAATGCCTGACCACTCCTGGAGGAAAGAAATTGCTCCTCATGTCCAACCTAAACCTCTCCTGCTGCAACTTGAGGCCATTTCCTCATGCCACTGTGCTAGCCAGATGCCTTCCTTTGGCCATTTAAGCTGCAGGGACCCTGCAGCCCCTTCCACAGCATCCCTTGGCTGGGGGCCACCCTGCAGCACTCCCTGCTCTCAGCGCCGGCACATCCCCGGTTTGGGAACAGCCTGGGCAGCGTTCCCACGCTGGCAGTGCCAGGAGATGCAGCTGAGGGCACGGACACGCCGTCCTGACCTGGCTGCACAGACACAGCCCACGGTGCCAACCATCACTGGGCACACAGCAGGCAGGCTGTGAGGACACAATTCCTGCCAGCAGGAATTTTAAAGATGGTTTTGGTCTGGGCTGTGCTCAGAGCATGTTTTAGCTTCCCCGTGTCAGAGGGCACCACTTACCCCCTGCAAACTGGTGCCAGCCCAGCTGATGCTTCCCTGGGCTGGTCACCAGCTGGTTTTGGTAGCTGCTTTGACACCTTCTTGCTTCTCTGGGAAACAGGGTGCTGGGTAAAAAGAGATCTCATGTGCTCTGCAAGGACCCTGAGGGTATGTGAGGGCAGGACCTTGTGGATGCACCCAGGGGATTGGCTTGCTCCTGAAACAAGAAACAGCAGCAGACTGGCAAAAATGCCTAATCCCAGGTGGGTGCTGGGTTGGTGCTTCCCCCAGCACGGGTTGATGAGGAAGCATGAGGAGGATGGTTTGGGTTTTAGGTCGTGTTTGGAAAGCGAAGGGAGCAAAGTGAGAAGCTGCAGTGCTCACAGGGCTTTGTCAGACCCTTGGTTTGGGGTTTCACATGCAGCCGTGCCTCAGTTTCCCTACAGAGCAAAACAAACCCTTCCCTCCCTGCTGTCAAGCTGAGCTGGCTGCTGCTGCTTTTGGAGGTGTGGTGGAACTTGGTGACCCAGGACAGGTCGTTTGGGCCCCCAATGCCAGTGATGTCTCCATGCCCGTTGGGCAGTTGTGTTCCTTTCTTCCTTGCTGCCTTGCTCAGGGGGGATAGTGGTGAGAGTGTTGAGGTTTTGGCAGTGCAGAGGCAGATCCAGAGCCCTTCCACCACTTGAGTGGGGAGAGAGAAGGGCAGTGGGCTGGGAAGGAGGAGAGCAAAGCTGCTGGTCCCTGACGCAATGCAGCACATGGATTCAGTGTCCTCTGTGCTCCAGCATCTTCATGTTCCTGCTATCCCTGTGTCCTCCATGTAACTGGCATCCCTATGCTTCCAGTGTTCCTGTGCTCCTTGTGCTCCTGACATCCTCATGCTCCCCATGTTCTTGGCATCCCAGTGCTCTCAGTGTCCCCTCCATGTTCCCAGTAGTACTGTGCTCCCAATGTCTACTTGCTTCTCGTGCTCTTGGCATCCCTTTGTCCCAGTATTCCTGTAGTCTTCATGCTCCTGACATCTTTATGCTCCCGATGTTCCCAACTTGCCAGTGCTCCAAGTATCCATCTGCTCCTCATACTGCCAGTATTCCCATGCTCCCAGTATCCATCTGGTTGCCACACTGCTAACATCCCTGTAATCCCAGCACCCATGTTCTCTTCATGCCCCCAGCATCCTTTCGCTCCTGGCATCTCTGTGGTCCCCATGTTCCTGGTATCCCTGTCACCCTGGTGTGTTCCCAGCATCCTCATGCTCCCAGTGTCCATGTGCTCACCATGCTCCCAACATCCCAGGCATGTGGACCTCCCAGTGATGTCCTTTCTCTTTCTCCTCCCCACCCGCAGGACAAGCAGCCGAGACAGAGACGATGACAGCTGAGAGCACCAAAGCCAATGGGCCCACACAGGAGCCAGAGGCAAGGGGCACCAAGCCACCGGTGCCCCCTGCCCCACCACGGCGCCGGAGACGTCGGCTGCGGCACAAGTCCCCTCCAGAGGTCCAGGTGAAGGGGCAGCTCCGCATGCGCTCACCCTCAGGAGCCTTTGTCATGGTGGGCATCTCGGTGGTGCTGGTGGGCATGACCATCGCTGTGGTGGGCTACTGGCCCCACCGGGGTCCTGCGGTTAGCGGGGCCAGCGCAGGGAATGGCAGCACTGGGGGGGACATGAGGAGGGAGGTGGCCACAGCAAGAAGCCACCTGCCTCACAGCGAGAAGCTGAAGCTGATCGGCCCTGTCATCATGGGCATCGGGCTCTTCATCTTCATCTGCGCCAACACCATGCTCTACGAGAACAGGGACATGGAGACCCGCCGGCTGATGCAGAAGGGGCTCTACTCCATGGCAGGGGGGCTCCCCGAGGGGACCGTCCCCGAGGACGGGCACTGCCAGCGTGAGGATGGTCAGCCTGTCCCCAAGGCCAACGCCGAGTGCGTGGAGGGCTGCTACCAGGTGGATCTCTCCTGCCAGCCCTGCCGCAGCCCTAGCAGCAAGTGGTCTGACTGCTATGGCCCCAACAGGCTGCAGGCCACAGCCGAGCTCCTCCAGCACCCAGCAGCATCTCCTGCTGCCTCCCTCCTCAGCCTCCGCTCCGGTGCCTCCACCGAGGCCAACCTTGGCCTCCCCTGCCGTGCTGGAGCTGAGTCCCTGCTCTCCTCGGCCGTCGGCGCCTTGGCCTTGCCTGTCATCAAGCTCAACAACTGCTTGCTGGATGCAGCAGCACGAGAGGCTGTGGCAGCAGCAGAGGAGGATCCCACCAAGCTCCTCCCTGAAGCTCCACAACTCTTCCAGGCTCCGCTCTCCAACAGCAGCAGCAGCAGCATGGTGCCTCGTGGCCGGGACTGTGGTGGTGGTGGTGGTGGCCACATAGTCATCAACATGGATGGCAGCTGCCCCAGCACGGAGCTGGCGATGCCAGAGCTCAGCCTCGGGGCACAGCTGCACACCCCAGGACACTCCAAGTCCCTGGACCTTGGCCGGCCAGGGGTGCTGCTGGTGGCCCCCATCAAGGACCGTAAGAACCGGAGCTGGCCCCGCCTGGACCAGGTCAGCCTGGTGGGTTACGCCAAACTGGAAAGTACTGGCGAGTCCTCGGACCAGCTGCTGGAGCCCTGCGAGCCAGCGAGCCGGGGCGAGCCCCGACCCAGCTCCTGGGCAGTGGGGACGGAGCGGGGCTCATGCGTCTGATGTCCCAATGCCCCTGGGGACATCATACCCCCTCCTTCTGCCCCCAGCACCCACCCCAAAACCACACACCCAAGAGGGGTTTGGGGATGATGTTTTCAAGTGGACGCCAAGAAGAAGGTCCTGACCCTCTGCTCCAGGAGAAGGACCCACCTAGGGTGGGATGTCCTCTTCTGGCTGCCTCTCAGTGGCTTCCTGGTAGATGCCCTTGGCCTTACAAGCCCTTCTCTTGGTATCTTCTCCAGAGAGATCCAACACAAACTGTGGGATGGGGACATGGGGGTGGATGAAGCCTCACCAGCCCCTGCAGCACTTTATTTCAGCAGGGTTGGGGTGGGGGGGGGATGTTTTTGGAGGGTGGTGTCCACTTGCCCAGCCTCAACCCACCAGGACATTTGCTTGACCAGAGCACGTCAGCCCAAGGGGCTATTAAATATTATCTCGATGCCACACGGTCCTGCCTCGCCTCAGCCTCTTCCCTGTGGGATGCTTGGGCTGGGCAGCTCTAGACCTGCTGGATGTTACCAGGAGAAGATGAGAAGCTCAAGGCTTGGGATTTTTTTTTTTGCAGTGTAGGGATGGGAAAGGTGCCCAAGAGAGCTGCAGGCAGCAAGAGAGGTGCTGCTGCCCACCCTCCTGCCTCAAGGCAGCTGCAGGCTTCAAATGGAGTCCCTGGGATGTGGTAGGTCCCAAAACCCATCTGCAGGTTGGGGTTTATTGGTGCTGGTTTCTGGTAGGGTGAAGGATGTGGGTCATGAGAGGGTGAGGGTAGGGAGAGGATGTGATAGATTAGAGAGGTCCAGGTGAGCTTGGGGCTGGTTTTGCCCCATCAGGTTCCATCATGGTTCTTTGGTGCCCTTTGGATGCAGAACAGGGATGAGGCTGCAGAGACACCTTCCGCTAGCCCAGGTTGCTCAAGGCCTCATCCAGCCTAGCCTTGATCACCTCCAAAGAGGGGCATCCCTGGGCAACCTGTTCCAGTGTCTCACCATCCTCACTGTCGTGAATCTCCAGCCTCAATCTCCTCTCTTCCAGCTCAAAGCCATCGTTGCTCATCCTACCACTCCAAGCCCTTGTAAAAAGTCCCGCCCCAGCTTCCTGTAGCCCACTTCAGGAACTGGAAGCAGAGATGGGGCTGGCAGTGACAGTCTGGGAGCTGGGTGCATCCCTGTGGATTGGTTGGGAGTGATCCCAGCCTTTGGCTCAGCTCTTTCCTGGGCTGGTTAATCTCAGAATTCTTAGGCACGGGTTCAACGCAATAAACAGCAACAGCAAGAAGTCAGCAGCAGGGACTGCCCCGCAGCAGCATCCCAGGGGATGTGCCAGGAGCTTATTTTTAGCCCAAAATAACTTTTCCTTTGGGCTGGACCAGCTGCAGCCAGAGCTGAGGCCAGGCCCTGGGCCACAACTGTGAAGCCAGCAGCAAGGAATTGGAGCCCAAAATGCCACCAGGAGCTGCTTTGGGGCTGGAGGCTTTTGCTTTAATTTTTCCTCTTAATTTTCTGGTTGAGGCTCAGCCTGAGCTCAGGAAGCAGCTGGAACCCAGCGTGACAGATGATGGGGGACAAGAGGGGAACCTGCCTGCAACGTCTCTTGCGTGGACTGTGCACCCACTCCAGCATCCTCCTCTATCCCCAGTATCCTCCTATGGTCAGGGCCAGCCCTGGCAGTGCTGATTGGGTTCCAGGGTCACTGCTGGGACATCTCTGTCCCCAGCATAGAGTTGTGAAAGAGGTGAGGGCAGTTAATAAAAGCCCTTTGAGCACCTACATGGAGACAGAGCTAAAGAACACGCAGCAAAACCAGAGCAGAGTCAGAGCTGGCCCAGATTAACAACCCCAAGGGGCAAAAGAGTGGGGGCAGAGAGAGAGCAGGACTGGAGCAGCCACACCAAAAAGTAGCAGAGCTCCTTTGCAAGGCTCCCCGACCCCAGTCTCAGAGCCCATCAGCTGCAGCCATGCTTAGACAGATCAGCTGCAGCTTTGGGGTGGTTGCTCCCACTCCACACCTGATGCTGCTCAACCTTTTGAGTGCACCAAGCTGTAGCTCTTCCTCCTCCTTCCTCCTCCTCTCTCCACAGCCATGACTCTGCCTGGCCAGTGAGTCCTTTCTTAAGATTTAAAGTCCCTGGGAAGGAGAGGACTCTGCTTGTGGTGTGCGCTTGTGGTACAGACACGGAAGGAGTCCTTGGTGGAGTATTTAGAGTGGGTGCTCTCTGCTGTAAATCTCCTTCCCGAGGCACTGGGATGATGAAGCCTTGGGGCTGAGCCTGGGGCTGTTGTGATGTGTGAGGAGCCACAGCCCGGAGCCTTGCACCTTGTGAGTGGACATGAGTGGGGCTGATGGAGGGTGATGAGGTGTGGATGTGCTCCCTGGGGCTGTAAAGCCTTGTGAGGTGTGCAGGGTGCTGCTTTTGGGTGCTTTAGCTCAAAATAAGGAACTCTTTGCATTAATGAGCCAGCACTGAGCCAAAGGTGCACATCTGTGTTCTTCCCAGCACCTAAAGGAACTGGAACAGGGCTGGAGCTGGGCTGGGCTTGGGGGGGGGGGGTGTTGTGCCTTTATTTATCTAGCTTTGTTTTCTGACTTCTGTGGGGTTTGAGGTGTGCAGCACAGGCTTGCTGCCACCCCAGGCTCTGCATGCTTCTCCTGCTGCAGAACTGGGCTAAGCAAGGTGGAGATGATCCTCCTGGGGCTGGTTCTGGGTGGCATGGTTTGAGCTGAGCTCCCTAAACAGAGTCCCCCATTGGCTGTTACCAGGATCTGTGCCATATCCTGACAGCCGAGTGCTGGACTGTGGCCAGAGCTGGAGCCCAGATCTCCAGGGCTTTGGCTTGAGGCCCACTGTGGAGACCAGGGGACAAACCTGGGGAAGGAAAGGGTGCAGGGATAAGGTGGGGTGTGTGTGGCATGCTATCTGGCTTGTTAACATTATTAACTGGGAGTTCTGGGCTTTGGGAATCCACCCCTATCCCAGGAAAACTCTCATCTTGAGCAGCTTGGTAGGACATTGGTGTTGGGGAGTAGCAGGGCAAAGCTCAGGTCTTCAAGGTTTACACCTAGGGAGGCAGAGCAGGAGCATCCCAACATCCCTGGGGACCCAGCCAGTTCTGGGACCTGGACCAGCCTCAGTGTCCCACAGGTCTCAGCCTTTCCTCTTCACAGAGATGCTTCAGTCCCCTCAGCATCTTCACAGCCCTTAGACATTCCTTGCTTTCAGCCCTGTTTATGCCAGACCCCAGAGCACCCTGCACTCTCCCATCCAGAAGTGATGGGGCCAGCCCCACTCCTTGCCTGGTCCCTGCACCCTTTCTGTTCCCCTCGGGACCCTGAGAGCAGCCTTGACCTTGGGGCTGACCCTCCAGGAACACGACTGGCTCTGCCCAAGCCCCTGACATGAGAACAACCTAAAAATAGCCCAAGCTGCAACAAGCTGGTGTTGGAATGGGAATGTTCTCCTCCAGCATGACAGCTGCTCCTCCAGGTTCTGGGTCAGGGTCTGGGATGGAGACCCAAGGAAGGACCAGAGACAGTGGTGAAGGGAAATGGCTTTTGTGTCTCTTTCCCAAAGGATGGGACCTCTGAGACAGAGCTTTTGCCTTTGGTGTGGAATTTAGGGGCTGGAGCTGGCTTGGAGCCACTCAGGAGCCTGGTCTTGACCCCCTGGGACACTGCAGGCTGCTGCTGCTGCCTTCTGCTGGAGTTGTGACAAAGGGTTTGGGTTTTTCCTTTCTTTATTTGCGTCTCTCCAGATTGCCATGGTGTTTGTTTACCTAATATTTTCCCTTGCTTGTAGCCAGGCAAAAGCTGCAGGGCTCAGGGCTTGGCAGGGACTGGTGTGGGGAGGGGGGAAACTGAGGCACGGAGGGTAACAGAAAGGATTAGAGCTGAGCCTCATCCTGCTCTGGCTGTGAGGGGGGAATGGAGTGAAGACATCTTGTGCTTGGGACACTCAGCCCTAAGGAGGCTCTAAGGGAGGGTGTTAAAGGAAAAGCCTTTCAGCTGGGGAGATCTGCTGCTTGTTGGCCTCAGGGCTTGGTGCTGAGCATCAGTGGTTTGCGTTTGCTGTCCCGGTGCTTGTCCCCATGGGAAATAAGCTGGGGACAAATGTGCCCTGAGCATTAGAGGTGGGGCTCGTGTCCCTTTGCTGTGGGTGTCCTTGTGCCTGAGAAGGCAACGCTCCTGCCCGGCAAGGCAGCGTCAGGGAGAGGATGGGCTGGGACCGCCCCGGGGAGGGCATCAGGCAGTGGGGATGGGCATCAACCCACCTCACCTCCCTGAAGGCTGCCCCGGTGCAGGGCTCTGAGGGCTGCTAGGGTTTCTGCTGGGACACACTGCTGGAGTCCAGCACAGCCCAGGACGTGATGCCTCCCTGTATCACCAGTGAGCAGAGCTGGTGCTGAGCTGGGAGCTCTGGGACTAGGCTGGGAGCCACCTCTGCTGTGGGGCAGCTCACTGGAGCCAGGCAGAGCTTGGAGATCACAGAATCCTACCATGGTGGGGGCTGGAGGGGATCTCTGGAGATCATCCAGTCCAACCTCTCTGCTAAGCAGTGTCACCCACAGCAGCATGTCCAGGATCACAGTGTCCAGGTGAGTTTAGAATCAATCCAGACAAGGAGACTCCACAACCTCTCTGGGCAGCCTGCTCCAGGGCTCCAGCACCCTCACACCAAAAAACTTCCTCCTTAAGTTACAACTAAAAGTTCCTGGTTTCCAGTTTGTGCCCATTTGCCCCTTGTCCTGTCCCTGGGCACCACTGAGAAGAGTCTGGCCCTATCCTCTTGCCCCTTCCGCCCTCATTTAGCTCAGATCCCCTCTGGGGCTGCTCTGCTCCAGGCTCAACGGCCCCAGGGCTCTCAGCCTTTCTTCCTCACAGAAACGCTCCAGGCCCCTCAGCAGCTTTGTAGATGCTCCCTGAGAGATGTTAAATCGCTCAGAGTGATGCCTTGGCCCCTGGCTGCTGAGTGGGGGACGGCTGACACCCCGAAGTGAAACTGAGCAGTGCAATGAAGCCATTTCTCAGCTGTTTGCCCCCTCCAAAACTATGTCTTTGGAGCTGCAGTTTGTGGCTCATCACACCAGAGCTTCATCTGCAGGATCTGGCACCTCCACAAGTCCCAGCTCCCAGGACAGGCTTCGTTTATTTTTACATTTATTTGAAGTGTGTTTTGGTGTGACCCTGAGGGGGTTGGCCACGGCAAGGGGCCTGGGGCTGTGACATCCCACGCTGGCTGGTCCCAGCTCTGCCCTGCTCTGTGCAGCGCTGGCAGTAAATCAAGTGGCTGGGATGTGGCAGGGAAAAGCAGCTCCAGCTGTGGCTGTTTCTCAACCATCCAGGACTGATTCCTGTGGCTGCTTTGGAATTTTCACTTCACAGGACGCTGAGATTTAAGACTTGGAGCTGCTTGAAAGGCAGCACCCGAAGGCAGGGTGACGGCAGGAGGCAGCAGCTCTCTCTGCAGATGTGTGGGTTTGTGTTGCTGTTACCTTGTGAACTTAGACTTGTGCTCTCTAACCCTTCCCCTTCCCTTCTGCTGGGGAAACTGAGGCACAGGACGGGATGGTGGAACGGCAGCCAGCCTCTTCCCATGAGGATGCTCTTCCCATCACATTCCCAGTCCCCCACTGCCCTAACTGGGCCAACTGGCTTGTGTTCAGTCAGGCCAGAGGCCAAGGTGCTGAGTCAGCTTTCTCTTCAGTATTTCTGTCCCTTCTAAAGCTGCTGCAGCCAGAAAAAAATGAGATGGGACCAAAAAAATCAAAAAGCTGTGCTAGAGACCATCTGCTGCCCTGCCCCAGTCACTTTCACTTGGGGTTAGGCAGCAGGTGGGGAGCAGAAACCCTCACCTGAGCTCACCTCAAACTCAGGAGCTCAAAGGGAGGTTTGATACCAAGTGATGATGCTTTAGGGTGAGCACAGAATGCATTGGGTTGGAAGGGACCCTCGAAAGTCATCTAGTCCAACCCCCCTGCAGTAAGCAGGGAAATTCCCAATTAGATCAGGTTATTTAGACCCCATCAAGCCTGACCTTAAATGTCTCCAGGGATGGAGTCTCCACCGCCTCCCTGGACAACCAGTTCCAGTATTTCACCACCCTCATAGCAAAGAACTTCCTCCTGAGCCAACCCTGCTCTGGTTTAAAACCATTGCCCCTTGTCTTAGTGCTACCAACCATTGTAAACAGTCCTTCCCCATGGACTCTGGGGCTCCCTTTTGGCTGCTGTGGTCCCAGTGGGAGCTATTTAAAGCCTTTGAAGCCACCAAGAGCGTCACAGTGGTGGCAGAGGCAAGGAAAGCTCCAGCAGTCACAGCATACGGTGGCATAGCCAGCACCAACTCTGCTGGGGATACCCTTGGGTCTGGCTTAGGAAGAAGCTCATTTTGATGAAGCCAGGCTGGGAAGGGAGACCTGGAGGAAGGTGAGATGAAGGAAAAAATCTTCAGGGGCAGGGAGAGAGTCTTGTTTGAAAATGTTTTGAATGGAATACAAGAAGCAATACCCAGCACTGCCTAACCATTACCCAGCACTGCCTAACCATCACAGCAGATTTCCCTCTGCTTTACTATGGAAGTCCAAAAGAACAGCTCCCAACTTTCCCTCTGATTCACTATGGAAGTCCAAAAGAACAGCTCCCAACTTTCCCTTTGATTCACTATGGAAGTCCAAAAGAACAGCTCCCAACTTTCCCTTTGATTCACTATGGAAGTCCAAAAGAACAGCTCCCATCCCTAGTCCATCAGGACTAGGAAAGATTTGCTCATTTTAAAGCCTCAAGAAGATTATGCAAGACATAAAACCAGTCTCTCAGATGTCCTCCTTCTCCTTCCCTGGAGACTTTCAAGGCCTGTCTGGATGCATTCCTCTGTAATCTGTGCTAGTGTGGTCCTGCTCTGGCAGGGGGATTGGACTCAATGATCTCCTCGGGTCCCTTTCAACCCCTAATATCCTCTGATCCTGTGTAAAAGCTCCTGTGTTTGTGAGGCTTCCCCTAGACAATTCACAGCTGCCTGAGAAATAACTTTACAAAGCTCCTCTGTGTCCTCAACTAAATTCTTTATGATACAGCTTTGTACAAGTTTCCTCTCTGAGGCTGGGGCACCACCACCTCTCCAGGTAAGCTGTGGAATTAGGCAACTCAGCAAGGCACAGCTTATGAAAACCAGTCCTGTGCTGTCAGCCCTTCGCCAACAGAGCCCTGCTGGGTCAGCTATCGCCGCTTGGCAAGCGGAGCCTTGCTCCAGCCTAATGGAGGAGCAGAACAGGAGCTCCTCGCCTTCCTCGTTCATTCATGTATAAATAGCTTCCATATAATGTATCTTATACAATCAAGACAGGCTCTGGGTGAATTGGTGGAGTGGGAAGAGCTGGGAACATTCATATAAATAGACTTTCCTTAGCTGCTTTGTCCCTAGAAATGACACAGCAATGCCAAGAGCCAAGGACTGGCAAAGCCAGTGGAGGTTGGAAGGGATGCAGCAGCCCTACTGTGGCCCTGAGGATGGAAGAATTCAAGAGACCTCAAAGATCATCAAGTCCAACCTTTGACCCAGCACTGAAAGGTCAACACTAAACCAAGTCCCTAAGCACCAGGTCCGCAGTCTGCTTGAACACCCACAGGGATGGTGACTCCAGCATTTCCCTGGGCAGACCATGCCAAGGTTTGAGATCCCTTTAAGTGAAGAAATATTTCCTAGCATCCAGCCTGAACCTCCCCTGACACAGCTTGGAACCATTTCCTCTAGTCCCAGAGCTGCTTCTGCTCATAACTCATCTTTCCCCTAGGCTTCTGCTGCTCCTGGCTAGCTCCTGGAGGTCAGTGGCAGTGTCAGCTGGAGAGGGTCAGCAGGGCCAGAACCCCCACTATGGGGTCCCACAGAGGAGTGAGAACAGCACTGAGCTGAGGCTCAGTGCAAGGCCTGAGCCTGTCTGCACCCAGCTGCAGGCAGTGCTGTTGCCATGAAGAGGCAATCGTTTGTTTAAAGCACTCAGGGAGAAGCAAGGACTTAAAAATGGGAAGTGAGAGAATCACAGAATGGTTTAGGTTGGAAGGGACCTCAAAGCTCATCCAGTTCCAACCCCTTGCCATAGGCAGGGACACCTCCCACTACAACAGGTCCCGCAAGGCCTCATCCATCCTGGCCTTGAACACCTCCAGGGAGGGAGCAGCCACAGCCTCCCTGGGCAACCTGTGCCAGTGTCTCACCACCCTCACTGCAAAGAACCCTTTCCTAACATCTAGTCTGAATCTCTCCTCTACCAGTTTAAACCCATTCCCCCTCATCCTGAATGAACAACCTGACAACAGACACCTGGGGAAGCAGCAGCCCAGGGCTATTGTAGTCTATGGGTCCTTAGATGTCTGCAGCCACCGTGAGCATGTCCTTTTGGAAGGGAACCATCTCTTCTGCCAGCAGGGTTCTTGCCCTAGAAACCCCCTGCTCAGGGTGTTCTCTCCTGCTCACTGTACCCAGGACACTCCATAGGGCACAGCTGCAGCCTTACACCACCATGATCCCCCAAGTCCTTGTGACAGCCAAGTGCCTGTTAGTGCTGTAGACAGACTCAGTTTCATGCTGACTTTCTCTGATGAAGCTCAGAAAGCTTCTTGGCAACGCAGCATGCTCATTGCCTCCTCCAGCAGCTGCTGCAGGGTGAGGAGGAAGCACTGGGAGGCAAAAGGAAGAAGTTCTTTACAGAAACACTGTAAACACTGGCACAGGTTGCCCAGGGAGGTTGTGGATTCTTCCTCCTCGGAGGTGCTCAAGGCCTCATCCAACCTGGCCAGATCTGTTCTAGTGGGAGGTGTCTCTGCCTGTGGCAGGGGATTGGAACTGGCTGAGCTTTGAGGTCCCTTCCAACCTAAGCCATTCTATGATTCTAACTAAAAAAGCTCAGTTGCCAGAAAAAGGGCACGGCCAGAGGGGTGCTCAGCACAACAGACATTTAAGGCAAGCATTACCCAGCTGAGGGCAGCAGGGACACAGCTGTTGAAGGCTCTGTCTCACAGAGTCAGGAAGGAAAAGGCTGTTCAGGCATCAGTAGGAAGTAAGAATCTCTGAACTACAGCTGTGGAGGTCAGGACTCCCCAGATCCCCCAAAGAGGAGCATCACAGGAGGGGACCACATAGCCAGAGCAGACTGAGAACTGCCAATGTGGGAAGGCTGGAGCCTGGGAAGGACTCACAGCCAGCAAGGCTCAAAAGAAAAGGCAAACCTCCAGCAGGTCCAGCATTTGCCGCAGTCTCTAATCAATACTGACAGCTTGATTAAAATTGCACCTGAATGGGAGAAGCTGCCCTGGCCCCAGCGTAGTTCCAAGGCTGCTTCTGCAGCTGAGCAGTGAGTGACCTCTGAAACATTATTCCAGTTTAAACTAGCAGAGAGCTTTCTTTTAATTGCCTTTTCCTCCCCATCCTCGACTGAGGAGCAGCAGCAGAGCACTGCATGGCCTCAGCTACCAATGTGCCACACTATATAAAGAAACTAAATCAACTTCCAAGTGTACTAAAGTGTTGAGGAGCATCTGGAGAGACTCTTTACAAAGCTTGGCTTTATTTTTTTCTTTCCTTGATGCATTCAAGCACTGAAAGCGGAAACCAGGCCACGATCAGAGCAATTTCCATGAAGCTCAGTGAGCAGCAGCAGGAGCTCAGGCCTGATGCAGTGGAAGGAAGAGCATCCAGCCCCATATAAGATGTTTTCTGGCCATCCCCACCCCGCTGGAGCTGGCCCCAGTGCTCTGTGAGCTCAGCTTAAAGATGCAACCACTAACTCTGGTATTTCCTTCCAGCAAAGTGGTCACAAAGCCACACAAAGCCCAGACCTTGGAGCCAGCGTGGAAGGTGGTGGTGGTGGCTTTTTCCAGGTGGTTTGGCTCCATCACAACCAGCAACATCCAATACCTCCCAGGATTCCTTCTTCAGCCTCTCCAAACACAGTGTTCCAGGCCTAGGAAGTGCTGTCTAAAGGGGTTTTAATTCACTGGTAGCAGGATGGATGCCCTGGTCTGTGTGTTTAGATTTAAATAGCACTGTGAGGGGAGGAGGAAAAAACCCCAAGCCATGACTTACAAACCAAACAACCCTTCACTGACAAGTCATGAACACAAACAAGTGAAAAACTAAGACACTGAACAAAACTGCCACCAGTGCTGCAGAACATCTTTGTCAGTGATGTGCACAGAGGAATCAGTGCACCCCCAGCAAGTCTGCAGATGGCACCAAGCTGTGTGGCACAGTGGACTTGCTAGAGGGCAGGGATCTATCCAGAGGGACCTGGACAGGCTGCAGAGGTGTGCCCAGGCCAACCTCAGCTGCCTCCCTGCACAATGTGTTCCTGTTTTCCACCACCCTCATGGTGCAGAACTTGTTCCTAACATCCAGTCTACAGTAGCCCACATTTCTCACTGTTGCAGTTTATCACTTGTGATCCTGACTTCACTGCTGAAAGAGCTGAGAGTGCATCCACGTTGCCCTGAGAGCCTTTAGGGCATGCTGCTGCTGTTTGTGCCCCCAGGTTTCCAGCTGGCTACTGTGAGGCAGCCAAATACAGCAGGAAATAAAAATCAATGGCACACATCATTACTGCTGAGCAGGACTGAGGAGGTCTTGATTTCCAGAGTATTTCCACAGCTGAACGATTTCTGTGGCTAACCTTGAGCTAACAAAAAGCAACACAGACATTAAAGTTTGGGAGATGTTGGTGTAAATAGTCACATCTGCACCATGGAATCATAAAATCATAGAATGGTCTGGGTTGGAAGGGACCTCCACAGGTCACCCAATACAACCCCTCTGCAGTCAGCAGGGACATCCTCAACTAGCTCAGGTTGCCCAGAATCCTGTTGGGTCTCACCTTGACTGTCTCCAGGGATGGGGCCATGACCACCTCCCTGGGCAACCTGTTCCAGTGTTCCAACACCCTCATGGTGCAGAACTTGTGCCTGACATCCAATCTAAATCTGCTCTCATTTCAAACCATTTTCTCTCCTCCTTTCACTGCAGGCCTTTGGAAACAGTCTCTCTGCAGCCTTCTTGTAGGTCTCCTTCAGGTACTGGAAGGCCACTATTAGGTCTCTGTGGAGCCTTCTGCAGGCTGAACAACCCCAGCTCCATCAGCCTGTCCTCACAGGAGACGTGTTCCAGCCCTCTGATCACCTTCATGATCCTGCTCTGGACCCACTCCATCAGGTCCTTCCTGTATTGAGGTCTCCAGCCCTGGATGCAGCACTCTGGGTGAGGTCCAACCAGAGCAGAGTCTGGATTAAGGTAAAGGGCAGCATGAAATTATCACCAGTGCTCAAAATTAACTTTCTCTCCCAAGCTGTGGAGTTGTAATTTGACTGAAATATCTTTTGAAATGAAAGAGTGCATCTCAGATCATGATATGCAAATCATTAAATGTTCATCTTAACATTTGTCTTTTAGAGAACAAGGAGACCCTCAGCCACCATAGTTCAGTCTCACTGAACACTTCATGATTTCCAAACACAGCTTCAGCATCTTTGCAGGAGGTGTGGCTTAGGGGGGTGGTCTGTGGACTTCAAAGGAGTTAGAATCATGGAATCAGCCAGGTTGGAAGAGACCTTCAAGATCAGCCAGCCCAACCTAGCACCCAGCCCTGTCCAGTCAACCAGACCATGGCACTAAGTGCCCCAGCCAGGCTTGGCTTCAACACCTCCAAGCACAGCGACTCCACCACCTCCCTGGGCAGCCCATTCCAATGCCAATCACTCTCTCTGACAACAACTTCCTCCTAACATCCAGCCTAGACCTCCCCTGGCACAGCTTCAGGCTGTGTCCCCTTGTTCTGTTGCTGGCTGCCTGGCAGCAGAGCCCAACCCCACCTGCAATGAGCTCTGCCCTGAGCCTCCTCTTCTGCAGGCTGCACACCCCCAGCTCCCTCAGCCTCTCCTCACAGGGCTGTGCTCCAGGCCTCTCACCAGCAATAGCAGAAAAATGCTTAGAAACCTCCCTTAAGGACTCAGTAGAAGAGATGGGTGTTTAGAAACTTGCTTGAAGTACCTGATAGAACTGGTGGGCTGCAGACTGAGAGCTTGCCAGAACGAGTGACTGCTGCCAGGAGAGCTGTTATTTAACTCTGGAATCGGACACGACCTATTGACTGATCCTCAGCATCAACATTAAAGAAGAATGATGAGCATTTCAGAGCCCTCAGCAAAGGAAATGTATTTATCCTCTACAGGATACTCAGATCCATGATAACACTTTCACAGGGCACTGAGGAGAATCATCTCAAAGAGCATTATGGTGCTAGCTGTAGTTTTTAATTCATATTGATCCTGGTGGGGGAGTTAGACATTAATGCCAGGCCTGCCCAGCACGGCCCCATCCTTGGCCACTGCACTGCTCATGCTGGATCCAGGACAGACTTGTACACAAAACAGTTCTCTGAAGGGAGGCCTCTTTCCTTCCCTGTGCTAGTTTGAAGCTAGCTAGAATGTTTTGGTAAGAAGGATTAGATCACAGGCTGTGAAAGGGAAACAATGGTGATGTCTACTTCACTCATAGGCTTGCTGAGATGTATAAGAACAAGAGTAAAAACATAGATAGGGCATTTGGGCACAGCTTGGGTTTTGAGCTGCATCTCTCTGTAACCTCATTCTCTGTCTCTCTGATTAATCCACTTGCTTCCTACCCACCCTGGCCGACCCTGCATTCTTCCTTGGGGCACAAGGCAATGTCTGGGGTAAGGTAGAGGGGTGGGAGAAGGTGGAAGGGCTCTTGGTAGCCCCTCCTGGGGACTCAGGTATCCTCAACAGTTTTTGCAAGTGCTTCCTGAAGTTTAAAGTCTTTGAAAGGGCATTCCCCTGCCTCACATCAGTCCCCCAAATGCACTGCAGCAGTCTGACTGGCTCCAAAACATTCAATTAGATTTTAAGCTCTCTTAAGTGTATTCTCGGTGTTCCCTCAGGTTACCAGTTGTGATGTGTGCTAAACGGAGAGAGAAGCAGAACAGACTGTCTGCAAACATTTACAGTCGTGGTGTCTGCTAAGATTTACCTTCTTCTGCTTTTGCAGGCAAGCCAAGTGTCTGCTGCTACTGAGAGATGTAAGCTGAGCCCAGCACTTTCCCTTGATTCTGTTTCTCTGAGGCTGAGATTGTACTACAAACCTGGGACGTGCTGGAGAGGCAAACCCGTAAGGAGACGCAGAGTTTCCATGTCTAGCTTTTAAAAATGATACTCTTTCACTGCTGATAGTTGAATTATGCTGGGAGCAGTAGCAAACTGAACAGCAGATTGATTTTCTCCTCCCTCTGTCCCCAGCAAACATAAATTCAATGTGCAAAGCCTGCACTCCATCACTTGCTGCCGTAGAGAAATAAACCTCTTAGAACGTGAAATGTATTCACGCAGACGGAAGATGGAAGGGGTTGTGACACTGCAGATCTTTAATTTGACACACTTTTGTAAGGAGAGGTATGTTTTATTGCTGATTTGCCATTTGTTTTCCCTTTGTTTCTCTTTTAGAATGTCTAACTTGCCTGTGTGTGTCTGCCAGTTCGCAAAAAGATTATCGTGCTTAGTCTGCTTTAACATCGAGTTTCTCCTACAGCCATCGGTACTGCAAGGCTGCAACTTCCATTTGATTCCTTAACAGTCCTGTTTCCCAGAGGGTGAAAATTAATCCCACCTGAATGGGAAATGCTGTGTTAAAGCATCTTTATCCTAAAAGAATAATAATAATAATAAACAATAACAAATTCTTCAGTTTTTAGCACGACCGAATTCTGCTCAGTTTAGTGCAGCTGAATCCTATCGAATTGCGCTGTACGTACAATAAAAAGGCAAAGCTACAGGCATAGAGATTATCCCTGGCACAGAAAACCCAAACATGTTTTGTAACATAAACACTGACAAGGAATTTAACATCTTGCTTACAGTTATAGGCTCCTGTCAGAGGGAAAGAAACAAACACAGGGAAGAAAAGTGAGGTGCGCAGTTGTGCACACGTGTAACCGTCGCGTCTGTCCTCAGGTGCTAAGCATTTAGGAGGAGGATGGCAGAAGATTTTGGCACCAATCATTTTCTTTTTCACAGAATCGAGGCCAAAGAGAGCACCACTTGAGACTCAGGCACTCTGCTCTGTATTTCAGAGTGCAGCCATCATTGATCAGATGGGAAGTGGACTAATTATGGTGGTTCTATTTATGTGTTTATTGATGACATCCACACAGAGCAATCGTCTGTGCCGAGCTATGTGTGCAAACGTCCTCTTGGATTTAACAATGCCATTTTAGTGAAACATTCTGCTCCTCCTAGGGCTTTTGTGCAAATTAGATTGTAGGGTGGCTTAGGTTGGAAGGGACCTCAGAGATGTTCTGTGATTCTGTGATTGAGTTCCTTCATGTAAACGATTTTTCCTGCCAAATAGTAATTAACCATTCCTGTAACTTCAGCTGCAATGTGGGGCTCAGGACACCTGAAAAGGAGGACCAGGAAATATTCCTCTGCCTTCATAAATGCCCTAAATATAAACACACCATGATCACACTGCTCTTGGGTGATGGGTCAAACAGACCATATAATGCTCTCAAAATCCTACTATGAGTAAGGCACCTTAGTTTCCACTGATTTATGTAGACTGAGGGTGCCTAATACCTCATAGTGATGTGCTTATGAGGACATCTTTCACTGATAAATTAGACACGGGTGGATGATGCACTTCTTCGTCTTGTAGATGCAAGGGAAAAGCAGCCAGAGCATGAATGAGCAGTGGGTCATGTTGCTGTGGTCCCAAGGTGAGATGCAATATTTTTTTCCCAGTGTCTTCATGGCTTTTGATAATGCTTTAAGGAAGGGCTGTAGCTTTTGCAAGGTTTGATACTTTGTTCTCTCGTACATTTTAGCGTTACGATGGCAGAATAACCATGGGAGACTGGAATTTCCTCGGAGGCATTTTAGAGGAGGTTCACATTCATTCCACTATTATTGGAAAGATCTGGCTAACTATCCTCTTCATATTTCGGATGCTTGTCCTTGGAGTGGCAACCGAGGATGTCTGGAACGATGAGCAGTCAGAATTTATATGCAACACCGAACAACCTGGTTGCAGAAATGTATGCTACGATGAGGCCTTTCCCATCTCTCTCATAAGATACTGGGTCTTGCAAGTTATATTTGTGTCCTCCCCTTCCTTGGTATATATGGGTCATGCCTTATACAGACTAAGAGCCTTGGAAAAAGAAAGGCAAAAAAAGAAAGCTCAGGTAAGAGTAGAACTGGAAAGCACTGAATTAGAAATGACTGAAAGTCGGAAAAGGCTGGAGAGAGAACTCCGGCAGCTGGACCAAAGGAAGCTAAACAAAGCACCCCTGAGAGGCTCTCTGCTCTGCACTTACGTGATACATATTTTCACAAGGTCAGTGGTGGAAGTTGGGTTTATGATAGGGCAATACCTTCTTTATGGCTTCCATCTAGATCCCCTTTATAAATGCCAGAGAGATCCGTGCCCAAACACAGTCGACTGCTTCGTATCCAGGCCAACAGAAAAGACAGTGTTCATTTTATTCATGCAGTCCATAGCAGCTGTGTCGCTGCTTTTAAACATCCTGGAAATCATCCACCTAGGGGGTAGGAAAATTAAGCTAGGACTGTGTGGGCAAAATAAAAACAAGGACGATCCTGATAATTTCTATGTCAACAAAGCTAAGAAGCACTCTGTGATCCCACACTCTTGCTTGGGGATATCCACCAGCTCGCAGAAGAACCTCCCGCCTGCAATCAGCGGTTACACTTTCCTCCTGGAAAAGCAAACTGACACTGCCATCTACCCGGTTCTAACTTCTCCTCTCCTGTTTCAGTCCATGCAAAATAACCACACAGAAAAGAGCAGCAATTACACCCATCACAATTGGGAAAATAAGCTGCCAAAGAAGGGGGCAGCTACCAACGCTTTAGATAATCAGACTCAAACCGCTAGCACAGGCTTGCTGGGCAAGCTCGGGAACGAAGCGCAGGATGCACAGAAGAAAGCTGAGCAGAAACATTTCCTTGCTGCCTCTCAAGATGCAGATATAGCTTCGAGCACCTGCTTGAGAAGCTTTGCTGAAATGCCACCTCAAACTTCACTGCAGCCTGAGACGACTTTTCCTGCTGCCAGTTTCAGAAGCCAACATAGAATCGGTTCGTCTTGGCACTGCTCGGCAGCGGCTGAGCACGAAGGAGCCTCAACAAGTTCTCTTGTGAAGAACAGCAGCAGAAGACAAAGTGGTTTGAGTGCAAACAAAGCCCAACCTCCTTACAATATTGATGTAAAATACTCTAACCGACCAGATACTCCTGACTCTACAGGGGAGGTGAGCTCAGAATCTAAACAAAGTAGGAACTGTGACAGTCCGAAGCCTTTCTCCCTGTCGAGGCAACTGTCGCTGTCAAGCAATGCCAGCAGCAGGCGTGCGCCCACTGACCTTCAGATCTAGTGTGAGCTAACCCATCAGTTCCACTTGTCAGTGCTGGGATAGTTACTGAACACTGCAACGTGAGGGAGCAGATAAATGGTTCAACTTTTACCAGCTGCTTCACATAGATAAAAAACTTGTGTAGCCCTGTGGCTGTCAGCCAAGTAACATTTAAAGTCTCTTTACTCCCTTTCATCGAATCATAGAATCAAACAGGTTGGAAGAGACCTCCAAGATCATCCAGTCCAACCTAGCAGCCAGCCCTATCCAGTCAACCAGACCATGGCACTAATTGCCTCACCCAGGCTTTGCTTCAACACCTCCAGGGACTGCGACTCCACCACCTCCCTGGGCAGCCCAATCCAATGCCAATCACTCTCTCTGCCAACAACTTCCTCCTAACCTCCAGTCTAGACCTCCCCTGGCACAACTTGAGGCTGTGTCCCCTTCTGTTGCTGCTTGCCTGGCAGCAGAGCCCAACCCCACCTGGCTACAGCCTCCCTTCAGGTAGTTGTAGCCAGCAATGAGCTCTGCCCTGAGCCTCCTCTTCTGCAGGCTGCACACCCCCAGCTCCCTCAGCCTCTCCTCATAGGGTTTGTGTTCCAGGCCCCTCACCAGCTTTGTCACCCTTCTCTGGACACATTCCAGTATCTCAACACCTCTCTTGAGTTGAGGAGCCCAGAACTGGACACAGCACTCAAGGTGTGGCCTGACAAGTCTTGAGTACAGGGGAAAAATAAACCTCCCTCTTCCTCCTGGGCACAGTATTCCTGATACAGGCCAGGCTGCCACTGGCTCTGCTGCCCACCTGGGCACTGCTGCCTCATATTCAGCTACTCTCTGCCAGCACCCCCAGGTCCCTTTCTTCCTGGCTGCTCTCAGCCACTCTGGCCCCAGCCTGTAGTGCTGCTTGGAGTTGTTGTGGCCAAAGTGCAGAACCCTGCACTTGGTCTTGTTCAATCTCATCCCATTGGCCTCTGCCCACCCATCCAGCCTGGCCAGGTCCCTCTGCAGGGCTCCCCTACCCTCCAACAGCTCCACAGCTGCTCCTAGCTTGGTGTCATCTTCAGACTTACTGATGCTGGACTCAATCCCCTGGTCCAGATCATCAATAAAAATATTGAAGAGGACTGGTCCCAGATGAAAGAGTGTAATGAAAGGGTGGCTTAGACCTCAGCATGTAAACTTCTACGTGACCCTTCCAGCTAAAAAGGAAAACATTCTTGAGTAAGTCCACATCTTAGGAAATGTCAGGCATAAAATCACAGCTGATATTATTTACACTGAATAAAAAGTAGAAGACAAAATATAGTCCAAAAATACATTTCACACAGACCAGTAAATGACATCAGGGGAAAGACGACATCGGCGTGCTCAGGAGGAATTCATTACTGGTAAATTATGTTCCTGCTGAATGCCTCTGAGAATTCAGCCATTTGATGGCTGCCTTCAAGCAGAAAGTCAGACATATTCTGCTGTATGAACGCTGGCAAATGCAGAAAGAACAAAGCAGTGGCTACATGTATCACTCATGCTTCCACTACACAGTGTATCACCACTGCCTTCCTCAGCAGGATACTCAGCGTGGATCTCGTATCATGCACTAGGGCTGGGTGCTAGGTTGGACTGGATGAGCTTGGAGGTCCCTTCCAACCTGCTTGATTCTATGATTCTACCTTTCAATAGACTATTATATTTTTAAAGCATCAAGAGTTGCAGATGAGTTATGAGCTTTGGTGCTGAGAGTTTGCTTAACATTAACAACCCAGTCTTTTTAATCAGAAAAAAAAAATCAAGCTACTACAATTTATTATTTGGGGGTTTAATTTCAGAAACCAGAAAGTTTACTGCAGTTTAAAATAGAAGAATAAAAGATTCAGTTTTTTTTTCTTTAAGGTAGTACCTCCCTACTGTCAGTTACCATGTAAAAAAGAAACATAAAAGGTATTTAAACTCTAAACCTACTCCTTTTCTGCTAGGGGGTTCATCTGTCCCTCAGATTCTGATAAACTTTTAAATCAAATAGAGCTTATAATTACTTAGACTTTATGCTTTTCATAGGGGTAATAAAAGAAATAAAGGACATGCAAGCTCTTGCTGCTCCAGTCCATAGAGTATAAGGCAAGTGCCATGAGCCATCTATGAAACGATAAAGATGAAGGAAATACCATTTTACATTTGTGTTCAAGACTGCTGTGAATGAAATACATTTACTTGAGTAGCACAGCACCCTCAGGCTGTAAATACTTGGTGAGGTGGTCATAGAATCATAGAATCAGTCAGGGTTGGAAGGGACCACAAGGATCAGCCAGTTCCAACCCCCCTGCCATGCCCAGGGACACCCTACCCTAGAGCAGGCTGCCCACAGCCTCAGCCAGCCTGGCCTGAAACACCTCCAGGGATGGGGCCTCAACCACCTCCCTGGGCAACCCATTCCAGCCTCTCACCACTCTCATGCTCAACAACTTCCTCCTCGCCTCCAGCCTCACTCTCCCCACCTCCAGCTTTGCTCCATTCCCCCTGGTCCTGTCACTCTCTGACAGCCTAAAAAGTCCCTCCCCAGCTTTTTTGTAGCCCCCTTCAGATCCTGGAAGGCCACAAGAAGGTCCCCTGGGATCCTCCTCTTCTCCAGCCTGCACAGCCTCAATTCCTTCAGTCTGTGCTCACAGCAGAGCTGCTGCAGCCCTCTGAACATCCTCATGGCCCTGCTCTGGACATGCTCCAGCATCTCCACATCTTTCTTGTAACAGGGTCTCCAGAACTGGATGCAGTACTCTATGTGGGGTCTCACGAGAGCAGAGGGGGAGAATCACCTCCCTCGACCTGGAGTCCTATCTGGGGTGCATTAATGTATCCACACACAGGTTTTAATAGTGGATTTGACTCCTTGTATGTATATTGGAGAAATCATTAGGGAGATACAAAGTCACAATGCTACAGCATCATTTGTGCATTATAGTTATGTGTACAGCACAGCCATGTTTCAGACTGGGTGGAGGTTCTGTGATAGCAGCAGGATTACATTTGGCCCTGTCCACATAAGAAACAGGCATTGATACTTTTAAACCTACTCACTCCAGATTTCTCTCTAGCAGATATTCTTCTCACTCCTAGTTTCACTCTATGTGTGTGTATAAATGTTGCCCTTTGTAGTTCTGCCTGCTCTGTAAAACTGATAAACAAGGGTGGTGTGAGTTGGGATTGTTCAGAAGACCTTATTGTGGCCTTCCAGTATCTGAAGGGGACCTACAGGAAAGCTGATGAGGGACTTTTTAGGGCGTTGGGTAGTGATAGGACTGGGGGGAATAGATCCAAACTAGAGGAGGGGGAAATTTACATTAGATGTTATAAAGAAGTTCTTCACTATAAGGGTGGTGAGACACTAGCACAGGTTGCCCAAAGAGGAAGCCTCATCTCTGGAAGTGTTTTTTAAGCCAGTGTCTAGGTTCTAATTTAAATTTCCAGAGACTCAAATAAATTTGATAGAACCAAATAATAATTGATAGAGTGCCCATCCCTCTTCCCCCTTCGTTCCCAAAAGAAAGGAATCAGATGTGGAGAGAGGAAAGGTAAGCACACCCAAATAAATAAATCTCACTCCACTTGGAAGTTAAAAAGAAAAGTGTAACAATAAATTGAAAAGGTAGCTGAGGTAGGGGAGTTACAAAGGTATAGGGAAGAGAAAAACAAATAGCAAATGTGTAGATACAACCCGATTTTGACGGTGATGGCCACGTGGTGAAACAAAAGAGGAAGAGGATGGTGATGCTGGTAAACAGGGAGGCAGGGAGCAAGGAGAGTGAAAGAGGAAGTCCCCCTGCTTTCATGGATCTTTAGACAGGAAGGGGGAATGAGCTAACCAGCACCTGGTGGTGTTCAGACCCAACCCTGGGGAAGGGTCAAGACCACCTAGGGTCAGGTTCAAGATTACTCCCCCTGGAGGGTTAACCCTGTACAGCCAGGCTCTGAGCAACCTGTTCTCATGAAAAGTGTCCCTGTCCTCGGCAGGGAGGATGGAACTGGATGGTCCCTGAGGTCCCTTCCAACAATGACAGTTCTGTGATTTAGCTGAGCCAGTTCTGCTACTGCGGTTTGAATTCTCACATTTATTGCTGTGTAGGTTTCTGGGGGTGGTAACTGTGCCGATGCACATTTTGCATTCAATGCCTCTGCAACAAAAGCATTTGATTCACTCTGCTCCCACTGCTTCGATAATAAAACCCCGCAGCGTTTAGATGTTCACATATAGGATATAAAATTTGCATTTCTGTCGGTCCAAGACAAGACACAAAAGATTTCGTTTTTCTGAAGCTGATAGTGGATGGATTTTTACCTGTTTTGGTTTGCGTGGACGTGGGCCAAGCATTCTCTTTCATCACAGCAACTTGACAAGTGAAAAGAGTAACTTAGTTCCAGTGCAAATTGAAGACACTGCAGAAGTCTGTGCAGGGAAAAGTGTGACAAGACATCGCAGCTGCAACGTTATTCCGTTGGGGTCTTTCATTTTAATGTGTACACTAAGCAGATTTTATCAGGCAGTGGACACCACAACGTCTGACCAAACTAAACCGGTGCGACCGCCTCCGCTGTTCACATGTGGAACTCCGCAACGAGAAAGGCCGCGCACAGCCTGCGAGACAAGGCCGGCAGGGAGATGCTGCGGCGCTAGCGGCAGCCGCCCGCCGCCGAGCCGGGCTCGGGGCCGCCGCCGGGCGCCGTCGCTGTGGTAACGGCTGGGGAGCCGCCGCGCCGTTAAAGCGCCGGGCGCAGGCGCGGGGCGGGGTGCAGGCGCGGTGAGGGTTAGATGGCGCATTACAAGGTAGGAGGGAGCGAGCTGCCGCCGCCGCCGTCGGCGGTGCGGGGTCGGTGCGGAGGGGCAGGTTGTGGACCGGTCCCCGGCTCGGCCCTTCGTGTTGCCTCCGCGGCGGGGAGCGGGGGGGCCGGCCTGGTGCATCGAGCCCCCTCCGTAAGCTGACGGGTGGGCGCCGCCGATCTGACCGTGTGGGCGTCCTCCCTCAGGCCGCGGACTCCAAGCGGGAGCAGTTCCGCCGGTACCTGGAGAAGTCGGGGGTGCTGGACACGCTCACCAAGGGTAAGTTACCGGCCCTAGCCGAGCCGCCAGATGGGCTGGGGAGCGGCTCAGGGGGCGCTTTCGTGGGCGGGGGCCGTTCGCATTGGGGCGTCCCGCTCCCGCCTGGCACGGCTGTGTTGCGTTCGCCCCTCGGGCTGCCCCGGCACCCTCGGCTGGCACCCTCGCCTCTCCTCGGCGAGCCGACCGGTCTTCTTCCGCAGTCTGCGCGGCGGCCGGCAGCAGAACTCGCCCGGAAAGCCCGGTGCGGCGGTGGAAGCGGAGCCCGAGCTGGGGCAGGCAGAGCACCTCCTCTCCGCGGACGCGTGGCCTCTGCGCCGCGGCGCCTTAACCCCTTCCTGGCGGCTCAGGAACGCTGGAGAAGCGTGAGGAGCACGACTGCGGTTCCAGTCCCCTTACGGGCTGTGCTGGAAACCTCTCTTAGCCTCCCGAAGCGCTTTTGGGGAGGTGAATCTCACGGGGGCTCCAGAGAAAGTAAATGCTTGACGCAAAATAGCACCAAGTGTACTCCTCAAGACCTTCTAGCTAAAAAGACTCTTAGACAGAGCTTAGTGCTTCTAAAACTCACGAATCTTTAAGTTTTGTGAGAGCAACTGCTCGTATCAGCGTGGGGACAATTATGATGATTAACTTCATGCATACTTTAGGCTTCTCTGTGGTTTAGCTTCTTCTAAAGTCTTCTGGAGCCTTTTTGACAGCCTTCTAGTAGTAGGTGAATAAAATCTGCTAATAATATTCGTGCTTGAAAAATAAGCTGTTTAAAGAGGGGGGAGCAGATAAAGGATGTCAAGTAAATATTGTGTTTTGCTAAGTTTCTTGCCAGGCTTATGGGTACCATTTGATTTCTCTATTGCAACAGCAAGCATCCTATGGGATGGCAAAGCCAGTCTGCCAAGCATCCTAATTGTGTCTTCAGTTTAGTTGCTTAGATTAAAACCAATTTGGCTGAGAAAAGGGGACTTAAGTATTACTTATGAGAGCAAATACCTTCTGTAGCCATGTGTGTGCCCCTATGGGGAGCAAGGTGTGATTGTGTCTGGGAACTTTCTCAGTATTCCTGTAGCTGAGTTATGCAGATCTGGAGTTGATATGTATGTGGCTAGTTTTATTTAAGCCATCAGGGTACTTGCTGCTTGTACCTAAAGCCTCTGGCATGCCGATGGCTGCTCGAGCCCTCATCCATAAAGGTTATCAGTGTCACCTGCTCTGAGGGTAGCCACTTAGTTTTCTGACTGTAGGTGTTTGATGGGAGTTTGCTTTTATGCACACCGATGTCCTGCAGCTCACAGATGGAGCTTAAATGGAGATAGTGGTTTATGGAAGGGACAGTCTCAAAACAGAGTTTCTGTTTTGTTGATGAAAGCTAAGTGCTAGGTTTGTGTGTAAAAATTGTCCAGGCAGGTTTGAGTCCTGTATTAGAGCAGCCAAAGGCTACATCTAGGTAGGAAACCAACAAATTGTTCTCTAGCTGTTAACAGGTTGAGTGCTCTGTCCACTCCTGTACAGCAAACCCCTTCTTAAACCTACTCTTTATCAAAGTAGGTGGGTGCAAATGTTGTTAAAGAGACAAGTGGGTTATAAGTGTGGCTTGCAGTTTGTATGCCTTATAACTGTTCATATGTGTGTTTAAAATCTTACACATTCAACAACTGCAAGAAGTTCATGCATGTGTTTTATTTGCAGTGTTGGTAGCCTTGTATGAAGAGCCAGAGAAACCAAATAGTGCACTGGAGTATCCTTTTTCTCTTCTGTGAAGGTTTCTTAGAGACTTCACACGGAAGCAGTACTGCTTCTGACCTGTAGATTAACTGGAGAGGCTCGTTTAGAAGACTTACATTTTAAATGTGACTTTTATGGATGGATTCGAAGCCAATAATTGCATTCTTGCAAGCCAAGAGGATGCTAGAGAGCTCTGTGTATCAGTATGCCAGCAATTAGGAAGTTAAGTTACAGGCTGTCACGATGTCACTAGAGCTGCAGCATTGGATTCAATCCTTGTACCTGTGGCTCCTGGATTTGGCTTCTTTACAGTGCTGTTTTTAAGCAGACTCTGCTTTTTTTTGGCTGGTTGCTTTAACTCTTCAAAATCAAGACAGGAAAAGGAGAGTGTAGTAAAACATGAGAATTTGTCCTGTGCCTGTGTTGATTTTTTTGTTTTTATTGTTTGTTGGATGCTTTTTGTCTGTGTATGTGTGGGGTTGATTGGTTTTTAGGGAATATACAAACTAACTTAAAGTTTTAATACTTCAATAATGGTTTAGGTTGGAAGGGACCTCAAGGATCATCCAGCAACTTCCATCTAGTAGGATGAAAAGCACCATAGTGATCTTAAGTGGTTTAATGCAATTTCAGTCATGTATTACAGCACTGCCTTCTCCATAAGTGTTAACACTACCATGCGGGCATGAAATCTAGCTGAAGAAATACTTAACATCTAAATATCAGCTTTCTGAAGCATCACCTGGGAGCTTCAGCTCCTGAGAATCCAGAAATAGAGGCACTTCGCTTGGAAGTGGCAGAGATGAAAGAGAAATACGACGCTGTGTTGGAAGAAAATAAAAAGCTGAAAGCCAAGGTAAAAAGTCTGCTTAGTAATTCCTTATTACACAACAAGAGTACTTTGGATAGTTTTAGAGTACAGCTAACTTTCTTCCATTACAGCAACTGATAAGTTTTATTGCATTGCTTAGCCTCGTGGCTGAGGAATGAAGACAGAATTCATGATGGTAAAGATTGATTGATTTTTATTTCCCAGATGAGACACTTCTTACAGTCACTAACATAGAACAGTATTGCTGCACCTAGGGATTTTCTTTAAGTGAGAGTATATGTCATTGAGGTCAATCCTCTGTCTTCAGTCCTGTCTGGATGTCTTTAAGCTGTGTGATATTATGTAGCTTCATGCTTCCACACGGGTTTGGCAAGAAAAAAGTGAGTGTATTTGTTATAAAGGTTTTCAAAAGGCCAACTGAAGGCAGAATGTTATATACTTCTGTGACCTGGCAGAGACTTAGCCAAGGTAGAGTGTTAGCAGTGGAGGCACCTGTGTCCAGGTGGAGCAGTAGCTTGCAGTTTTCATTTTAAATGGTCTTGGTATTCCTCTGTCTGCAACAGCAGTGGATCTGAAGTGCTGGTTAAAGTAGAGCCTTGACTGGGTTTACAGGCTGCCTGAAACAGCTGAGATGTTACTTCCCCTTCAGAGAGGGCACTGACTGTAAGCTGTACATGAACAACACTGAAGAAGGAAACCTTTGAGAACCCTAAGTTAGTAGTTTGTGTCACTTCAGTGTTCCATGCATTTGTTGGAAGAGGATGGCTGTTGCTGTGTGAGAACATCCCGGCAGGTTTTTTACTGGAAGACAATCGCCCTGCCTCAGTTCTGGGAGAGGGGATTCCTGGCATTGCCGTTTCACAGCTCTCATTTAAACTGCCCTCTTGCTGTCCTAGTCATTCTCCTGTTAACCCGTTGTGAGTTTTTAAAGCTATGTTTGTTGTTTCTTGCTGGGAAATAAGGCAAAGAGCAGAATTTTAGGGAGAGTAGCAATAGACCAGCAGTTCAATCAGTGTAGCTGACTTAAAAATGCAACTGATAGTAAGTAGACACATGAAAGCAGAGTAACTTGAGCCTTTGTGTAAATAAATCTTTTAAAGAAGTCAAAACTTGTTCCAGGTAAGTAAACCTTTCCATAACTGTAGGTTTATTTGTGATTCCAGCTGCTTCAGCCATGAAATTAACTCTCACTTAATGTGTTTTCCAGTATTTATGTTTTTGGTTTTGCCTTGTCTTTCCCTTACCATCTTCTGCTTGTTCTGATGTAGCATAGCAGCTCACCTGGCCAGAATACAGGGAGATCACTGCTGTCTAGCTGTTTTTAACAGCCCTCTAGCATCAAATATGTGCCTTTAACAGTGCATTTATTGGTAACTTGAATTGTGGCCAAGTAGGTGGTATTATTCTACTGCATTAATCTATAAGGGTTTGTTCTTTTCCTTTCATTTATTGTCAGGTATTTGAGGGGCAGGAAGTGAATAGTTAGGCCTTGGTGGGGAGAGGGGGAGGAGGGGAAGAAGGAACTAAGTTGTTTTTTGATTGTGTACTGCCCACCTTGTCATAGCAAAATCTAAAGGACTGGGAAAGTGCTGCTTTTAGTGGTTCTTGTTAGTGGTGTAGTGATTGCTGTGTTGCTACAAGGAACACCTGAGTATTTTACTTTATTCATGGGCTTTGTTTATTTTTAACCTACCCTGCAATTTGTAGAGAGAGGATGATTCTTAACTGAAGAAACTGGACTGGCATATTTCAGAGACTCAAGTCCTAGTGCTTGAACAGTATTTGAAGCTCGAGCTTATCTCTCATGTAACTTGAGTTGAAATAAACAGCTTCATATGTGTGTTTGGGAAATGACTTTACAAGAGAAGGTTGTGCATAGTTGCTTAGACGAGATTCTCCAGAAAGCATGATGAAAGCCAGGATGAAATCCTCCTTTGGGCACTCCTATTGCTGTAAGAATGAGTGTTTGATTTGGTTGTGTTTCATCACAATCAAAGCTAATAAAGCACCAGTGGTTATCGGCTGCTCTTTGAAATTAAAAGCATTTAATGTGAGACAGAACAAAACAAAGATGAGTATATAGGTCTTAAAGTGCATTTTCAGAGCTTCCTTGCCTCAGCTGCCTGATTATACAATGTGACAAAGTTATGCTTGGAGGGCAGGGTTACTTTGTTGCCTGCCTTGAAAATCGACTGGCATAAATATTAGCCATGAATGAAAACAGCACAAAGTCAGTGGAATGCTTCCACTGCAAACATTTTCGATGTTTCCTAGTGTAGAAAGTGTCTGAAATCGATGCAGCTAATGAAATTCCTCTCTTTAAATCCACAGCTGGCTCAGTATGAACCACCTCAAGATGAGAAGCATGGTGAATAACAGTAGTTTCTCCTTCAATGCCTTGATTTAATAAAAGGCTTCCTGAGAACTGCAGTCCTCTTTTTTCCCTCCTGGTGCATGTGTCTAGTCTGTTACCTCACCTTAAAGACATGAAAAGCACAGTATCATGAACGTGCAGCTGCAGCAGAACTGATGAGCTTAAGCATAATGGCAAACTTTCTTGCTTCCTGTGTATAAGCAAAGGTGATCACTATCATTAACTTGCAGGTAACTCTGCCTGCCAGCTGCGTTTAAGTTTTGCATGCTGGTGGTTGGTCCTATTAAACAGCTGATCTCTCTTGGCTTTCCTTTTAACTGGAGGTGATGATATAACACAGGTGAACCCAACTATAAGCTGAAGCAGGACCTCCAAGGTATGTTCTAAGTTGGTACTGAGGTTTGGCTTCTATTGATGCTGTAACCATCTGCTCAGAAGGGTCACAAAAGGGGTGAGCATAGTTAGGTTAAGTGGTAGACACAGCACAATGTTGGAGATGCAGTACCTACTGGACTTGTGTGAGGTGTATTTCCATGCAGTTCATGTCTCTGATCCTGTTTCAGAAACTGGGCCTCAGACAATTGATCCAGATAAATGCCTGGACACTTCTAAACAGGTTGAAGTCATACTTAAAGTGGATGTCCTGTGTAATTAGTGCTGCAAATAATGAGTACATTGCAAAGTTCTGCTTTCTGGTTCATCTAATGGGGAAGAGAAAATCTGGGCAGGGAATCCAAGAGTAGGGGGGTGGGACCTGTACTTTCTGGTTTTTGCCTGTGTTGAGGCTCCTGTTAACAAGTTGGCATTAAAAAAATATTAAAGAGCTGCATTTGTCTCCTGTCCTAAAAATTACTTTAAGGGGAAGGAGGGTGGGAGGTGAAGTAGCTAACTTAATGTCTTAAACTAACAGCTAGTAGATCTAACTTCATTTCTAGGATGGAGTTTGTAGCTTGTCTTACAGAGATGGTAGGATGCATCAGAACCTTTGCTAAAGGCAGTGTATGAAGTGAAAGGCTAATGGTTGCTTACCTTTTTACTGTACCTATTAATAATCTGAAGAGATAAGAAGTAAATGAAGGGAAGATACTGTGTTAAAACTGTGAAACAACACACTCCCAGCCCACACAAAAACAAAATGAAAGGAAAATAAGTAAGCTGAGGAAAATGAGTAAGCCAAGGAAAACAAATCCCCTCAAACAGAAACTAAACAAAAAGCAGAAAGCCCTTTAAGTTAGAGCACATACCTAGCGTTAAGTCGCAGCCTGTGGAAATAGGGAATGGATAATGCTGTAGAAGCGAGCTCATGTAGCTAAACCTGCTGAAACTAACGCGACTGGAGGAAAACACAAATGAACGCACTTCGAGGTGCACCTTGCCAAAGCGGCAGCAGGCAGATAAGCTCTTTAGAGAGGGTTGCAAGGCACGAAAGGCTCCTTGGTTGGCCCGTCAGGTGTAAGGGCAGTAATACACACTTACCCTTTCCATCAAGATTTGCATCCTTCCGCAAACCGTTTGGGCTTGTGAGCCTTAAATTTGGGTTGCAGCGACAGAAGTAGTTAAAACTTCCCTTGAGCTGCCTGTACAGGCGACACCGGCAGAAGATTAGTGACTGCTTAATGAAGGTGACGAACTTTGCTTCAGAGGAAGGGGCTGACCCTGCGACCCTTTAGCGAAGGCTCCCCCGCCCCGTCCACGTCTGCTCCGCGATCCCCGCAGCAAGAGCCCGGCCCGGGCCCAGCCCCGGCCCCGGCGGCCGCTGCTCGCCCCGCCCCCCGGCTCACGTGCGGCGGCGCCGTCAGGTGACTCGAGTCGTCTGACCGGAGCCATCCTAGCTCGCTGCCTCCCCGAGCCAATCGGCGCCCAGGAGCTCGATGGCAGCCAATCCGGAGGCGGCTGTGTGGTGTCGGGTTGGGTTGGACGAGCAGAGAGAGGCCCTGGGACGGGCGCTGGCGGTTGGAGGGCGGCGGGCTCGGGCGGACATGGCGCTGCAGTTCGGCGGGGCGGGCGCGGCGGGCGCGGCCGAGGAGCCGGCGTTGGTGGGGGGTAGCTTCGGGGCTGCGGACTCGTTCCCCAAGGACTTCGGCTACGGGGAGGAGGAGGAGGAGGAGGCGGAGCTGGAGGGAGGCCCAGGGCCTGGAGGGCCTGGTGGCGGCGCGGGCGGGCCCGGCGGCGGCGCGGGCGGGGCGGACTCCAAGCCGCGGATCCTGCTTATGGGGCTGCGGCGCAGCGGGAAGTCCTCTATCCAGAAGGTGAGGGGCAGCCGGCGGCTCCCCGCCCCCGCCTGCCGCGCTGCCTCTCCGGCGCCGAGCTCTTTCTCCTTTTTCTACTGCTGTTTAGGCAAATTCTGCTTTTTAATGTGGGCGCAAGTGGCGAGGTTGGAGCAGAGGGAGACTCCTGCTTAAAGACGCTTACTTCCCAGAACGGACTTCGATCATCTGCCCTAGAAAGGAAGGTTGTGTAGCATAAGTTGTAGCCTTTGTAGTTCTTCGCTTTGCTGCTTCAAAAATAAAAACTGAAGATTTTGGTGTAAAGTCTATCATGAGGTGTTTTACGGCTGTGAAAGCACCGTGAGCGGTACAGGTATGTGGTGGTTAGCGAGTGCTTCCGGTCGGAAGAAGACTTGAGCTCTGTTCTGCTTTTCGCTCCTTTGAACGAGACCTGCTTTGGTGTCAGCAGAGAGGCAGCCGCTGGTTGCCTTCAGTACGCTTAGAGCAAAGGAAAGTTGTTGGTCGAGGAGGAAATCAAACAGTTTCGGTTCTTTAGGTTACTTGGTTAAGTTCGTGTTAGTGAAAATGAGATGAAACTGACTCTTCTCGTCGGTCACGTAGCTCGAAAGAAGGGTAGATCTTTGTTCTTCGGTGCAGACGTTGTGTGTGAAATGCATTTTAAGGAGTTACTGGGTGATATTTTTGTAGGAGGATGTTACAGGTGAAGTGCTGTGGTTCTCCAGTTTAGACTTAGGGACCTCAAATTCTCTTCAAATGAAGGTGTGGAATCCTTCAGACATTTCTGAAAAGGTTTTATGCAGAGAAGCCTCTTTTGAACATTGCAGCATAGCAGGTATGAATTTGCTTTTAACCCTCTTAGGGTGCTTGGTAATCTGCCTAGGCAACGGGTTCTAAACTGTAGCCTGAAGACTCCTGTCTTGTGCTGTAGGCTTGTCTTGCTAAACCTTTCCAGACAAGGTTTGCAAAAGGTACTGTATCTGTTAATGAGAAGTTGTTTCCGTTGTGCTGTTAGGAAGTACAGCGGCAGACAGGGCTGTCATTGCTCTTTGGCCTTTCCTAAATACCCTGTGGTTTAAGCTTCATGCCCCCAAATGCTGTAATTGCACTGAAAGTCTTGTTTTGAGTCTTTAGTCATGTGAATGGCATTCACTCTAGACTCTTACTAGAAATCTTACTGTGCTAGCCATAGTTAAAACCCATGAACCTTAAAAGCTGGAAGGAAACCAATTCCAAATCGTGGCTAGAGTTATAGAAATAGTTTTGGGAGTGATGGATTCATTGATTGATTGAAGGACAAAGTTTAGTAATAGCAGTTTTCTGAGGACCCATTCAAGTAGTTGTACAGGAAGGGATCAGTTTGATATTGAGTGTGCAAGAAGACAGCATAGAGTTTTTCATCTGTCTATCAGTTGCCAGTCTGACCTGGGAATTAGAAGCGGTGGTTCTGTTAGTCAGAAGCTCATTTTGCTGCTGCCTGAGTGAACTCACTGTGGCAATAGTCTGAGACACTCTTAAGAGTATCAAGAAGTTTCTCTTCAGTAGCACTCCTGCTTTTAGAGCTGGTCCTAGGCAGACGCAGTCCTGTCTGGGCACTAGCTGTTGGTTGCCTCCCACAGAGTAGGGGTAGATGCAACAAACACTCTTATCAGGAAAAGTATTTGCTTTGGGGAAATGTCGATGGTTTTGTGGAAAACATGAATTATTAAACCATTTCAATATGAATAGGAAGATTTTTTTTTCCCTTTAGACAGTGAGATTTTCCATACCATTATAACCCCTGAGTGTTCAGTACCAAATTGAGATGAAAAGATTCTAGGAATGTGATGTTTGCTTCAGTTTGTAAGTCCATTTTTTCTGTGCAGACTTAGGTAGCTGGACCCCCTATGGCAGGGGGTTGGAGCTGGATGATCCTTGAGGTCCCTTCCAACCTAAACCGTTCTGTGATTCATTCTGTGATTCTGTGACTTTCTGTGCTGTCCTCTTCTAATAGCAACCTGGAAAGAGTTCAAAGAAAACACCTGATTTGTTGGGGTTTTTTTGGGGGGTGGATGAGGGAAGTGTTTGGGGTCTGTTTAGGGTTTGGGGACAACTCCTAATGAAGGAGTCTTCCCACTGGGTTACTTCTACCATAAAGATTCTTAGGAAAGGTCTGGCTCCAGCTGTTTTTACTCCACTCTGAGGATAAGGATGTCGATTTCTCAGGTGTAAACCAGCCGTGCACATTTCCACGGAGTCCAAAAGAAGGGAAGCTGTCCTAGATTGTTGCTTTGACAGTAACTTGCAACTCCTGCCCTCGATATTCTTCTTGCAGTTTATAGGTGTTGCTACAATGTACCCACTAAGGTGTCTTGCAGTGGCAAGTTCTATTTGATCGTAAGCTGTTGTAGTAGGGATGTTGTAGGGAAGTTAGAATTACTGTTTGATGGTCTGGGATATTTTTGTTTGTATGGATCAGGCCAACATTTCAGCTGGAAGTGTAATTCCAAATCTGACTGGGTTTTGACTTATGTGAAAAACCCAAACCCAACACAACCCAGGAACAAATCCCCACCAACTCGCCCCCTCTCCCCCCAAACAAAAAACAGTACCCCCTAAACAAAACCCAAATCAACAAACAAAACCAAACAACAACAAAACCGAAACAAACCAACCCAAAACTACCAAAAATCCAAACACTTTCTTCCTTGGGGATCCCATTCAGAGTTTAAAGTAGTGGCAGTAAATGTGTCAGACAAATTCAGCCTGCAGATCCAAGGAAGCCTTCAAAACAGGAATTGTGATTTAAAACACAGCCTGGCTGCTGGGGATTTGATGAGACTGTTGGATGTTGAAGGTATAAAAGGCACACTTGGGAATGATAAAAGCCATTGCATGGAAACTCAGCCCAGGATGTTACCAGCTCTGTCTGCCTGTTTATGCCTGTAGTCAAATGTGCCTGGCATCAGTGTTGGCTGCATTGTTGCCATCAGATGCTCCCCCAGCCTTTGTTTCCCTTGCTTTACTGAAGCTGTGTAGAGCACACCTCTAGATGGTTGGACTTGATGATCTTGGAGATCTTTTCCAGCTGAAATGATTCTGTGATTCCATCAGAAAGAGTAGAGGTAGATGCTAGGTGAGAGAAATTAAATTTCAGCAAAACTGTGAGCTGGTTCCCCTATTAGTAGGAAAAACAGATGGGGGATATCAGTCTGATGAAATGCACTGCTTTGGGTGGGTGGAAAAAGGGGGTTGATGGCATTGCTTCTTGGAGACTTCTCTGCTTTAAACTGGATTCACTGATTCCCTCCTAATTTCTGTGGGAGACTGAATTTCCAAGGAGGAATGTTTTAGCTCAGAATGCTTTATAACCATGCTTGCAAACCATAAGGTGCTTGCAGTATAGTAGCTACATGTCTAGAGCTGTTCTCACTTTTCCATAGAAATGTCCTCTTATTTAAAACCTCATTTAGATCCTGTCTGGCTCAGACATGCCTTGAGGAGCTGATTTTTTTCCCCTTTAGTTCTACTTTGAACATCACTAAGAAAATCTGTTAATTAGGCTGGATGTGGTGATGTCTTGCAGGCTTTTTGACAGAGATTGTTGCACTAGGTCTCTTTAATGGGTGGCTTCTGTTGCTTTCTGTGTGTGAAACATTTTAAGACAGCAGTCATAAATTACCAAGTGCTGTAGAGTGGGTTGGGGGTAGCTCTGAAGAGTCTTGGCTGTGCTGATTGTTGAGAAGCTCACCATGAGCTCTCAGGGTGCTCATGCAGCCCAGAAGGCAAATTGTATCCTAGGCTGCATCAAGAGGAGTGTGGGCAGCAGGGCAGGAGAGGAGATTCTGCCTTTTTACTCTGCTCTTGTGAGACCCCACCTCAAACATTGCATTTGGTTTTGGTGTTCCCATCATAGGGACACACAGCTGTTGGAGCAAGTCCAGAGGAGGCCACAAAGATGATCCAGGGGCTGGATCACCTCTGCTATGTGGACAGGGTGAGGGAGGTGGGAATGTTTAGCCTGAAGAAGAGAAGACTCTGAGAGAACCTTAGAGCTGCTTTTCAGTACCTGAAAGGTTCCTACAGGAAGGCTGGAAAGGGACTTTTCATAACAGGGAATGGTTTTAAGCTGAGGCTGAATCTTAGGAGGAAGTTCTTCAGTACTAAAGTGATGAGACTCTGGAATAGGCTGCCCAGAGAGGATGTGGATGCCTCTTCCTGGGAGTGTTCAAAGCCAGTCTGGATGAGGCCTTGAGCAGCCAAATCTAGATGAGAGGCATCCTTGCCCATGGTGGGGAGTTTGGAGTAGATGATCTCTGAGATCCATTTCAGACTAGGCCACACTGTGATTCTGTGATCTCTCGTTTTTCAGTCCTAGCATTTTGCTACCTTATGTTTGCAGTAACTTTTGTAATAGACAGTTGAGCTGCTTTAGAGAAAAGTTGGCTGTTGAAACTGACTGCTTTTGCTACAGGCTTCTTTGCTAGTTCTGTTTGTTCAGGAAAGGGCTAAAATCCAAGCAGGGCTTTTTTGGTACCAGGACTTAATGTTTCTCATCAGAGCTGCTAAATTGTCCATCAACTAGAATGAAAGCTTTCATCCTTTCTTTATAGGGTGCTTGAAAGTAGAGTCATCAAACATAATGGTTAATAGATGGCAAACTCCTGAGCTCTTTGGGGCTTTAGAACTGAGATGTTATTTTCATTTGCTTTTTTTGTAGTGCAGGAACAGTCTGACACCAGACTATAAATTTCCTTTAGAAGTTTTTAAGACTGGACAGGATCAATTCTTAACAGCTGGCAGTTGCTTAGTTAAGGTACTAGCTTTATACCACCTTTGAATTGGCTATTTACTGTGTTAGATTTGGAAGGAAACAAGAGTGGTTGGGATCTCTGTGTCTTTAAGGCAGTAGTGTTGGTAAGGTTTTTGGTTGCTTTGATTCTGGTCATGGGTAGGTTATTTCCTTAGGTGGTGCAGAAAGCTATTTACCAAAAGGAAACACTGCAGAAGGGATAAACCTATTGGTAAGATTCAACTCACAGAGCTTCTGCCAATCTCTTCTGATAAAGTCAAGAGTGTTGTTTGTGTTCTTTTAACAGGTGGTGTTTCACAAAATGTCTCCCAATGAGACTCTCTTCTTGGAAAGTACCAACAAGATCTACAAAGATGATATTTCCAACAGCTCGTTTGTGAATTTCCAGATCTGGGATTTTCCTGGGCAGATGGACTTCTTTGATCCAACATTTGATTACGAGATGATCTTCAGAGGAACAGGTGCTCTAATATATGTCATTGATGCCCAGGTAAATACACATGACTAGGAATCACAGGGGAGTTTTCTGTTTGTGTGCAAGAGGAATGATCAAGAAGCACATAGCTTATATTTTTAGGTCATGAAAATATCCCTTAATGTATGAAAGGATGCATTGGCAATCTAACCCTTGGTGTGGGAAGTGACAGGAACTCCTGGAGGAGGGTGTGAAAAGGTACAAGTACTCTGAACTTATCATTTGAACAGTAACAGTGAGAACTCACTCTGCTGGATGCTTTGAACGAAACCTTCCTGCTGCTGTTGCCTGCTGTAGAGTTAACGTAATAGCAGCACACTTCTGGCCTCACTTTCAAGTATCGGTGCTGTTTGGCATCTGGTAGCTTCTAATCAGCTTGGACACTGTACCATGGGAGATAACCTTGTTATTACCTGCCTTCCATGTAAAGATGAGGAGAAGTGTTTTCACTGTGAGGGTGGCAGAACCCTGGAACAGGCTGCCAAGGCGGGTTGTGGAGTCTCCCTCTCTGGAGATACTCAAAACCCACCTGAATACAATCCTGTGTGATCTGGCATTGGTGATCCTGCTCTGACAGGGGGGCTGGACTGGATGACCTTTCAAGGACTCTTCCAGCCCCTGACATTCTGTGGTTCCAATACCTGAAGGGATCCTACTGGAAGGCTGGAGAAGACTTTTCACAAAGGTGCCTAGCAATAGGAATGGTTTGAAGATGAGAGAGAGTAGGTATAGGTGGGATCTTAGGAAGAAGTTCTTCAGTACAGGGGTGGTGAGACTCTGGAATAGGTTGCCATGGGGAGTTGTGGATACTTCCTTCCTGAGGATGTTCAAGGCCAGGCTAGATGAGGTCTTGAGCAGCCAAGTCTAGTTGAGAGGTGTCTCTTCCCATGGGACGGGAGTTGGAGTGGACAGATCTCTAGGGTCCCTTCCAACCTAGGCCGTTCTGTGATTCTGTTAGGATCATCTTGGAGATTGTTTTTGCCTTTTGCTGGAGCTGAAGTGTAACCTGCCTTTTCCTCTGGAGCCTAGTTATATGTAGTAGAGCCTTAGAGAGCTAATGCAACTTCATTGATGTAACAGAATCTAAGCTCCTTGTATTTCATAACACTCCAAGGTGTTTTCTTCTGTGCTTCTGTCTAGTTACAGAAGAGAATTCTTGCACTGAAATATATTGTGCAGCATGGAATAGTTACTGGAGATAAAGCCTTGTCACTCATTTCTGTCAAAACTGATTTACAGGATGACTACATGGAAGCTCTAACAAGACTCCACATTACAGTTTCTAAAGCCTACAAGGTCAACCCAGAAATGAACTTTGAAGTTTTTATTCATAAAGTTGATGGTTTATCAGATGACCATAAAATTGAAACTCAGAGGGATATTCATCAGAGGGCTAATGATGACCTTACAGACGCTGGGCTTGAAAAACTTCACCTTAGGTGAGTTAAAGATTCTGGCATATATGATTCTACTGTTGCTGATGTGCATGCAGGCTAATGACTTCCAGCTGGAATAATAGTGGATGGACCAGAGCAAGGCCTTGTTAGTTCCTTAGTACTGCACAAACTCTTGTTATAAAATACACTGCTGAATTTATGGCCAAGCCTCAGCTGTTAGGCTGACTAAAACAAGGCAGGCCACTGTTACCAGATTACAATCAACAGATTTATTCAGAAGACTCACTGATAATTCAAGGTCCTTGTTCATGCTTGTCATTCAGGCTGGATTTGTACATGTGGCCTGGAGAGGCAGGGGAAGGAGAGGAGAAACTGCCTGCCTTCTAATCCTGCCTAGCACCAACTATTCAGCATGATTGGTTTTCAAGTTTAGTCTCTTGGCTCACTTTTAATGTGTTTCCTACAAAGATCTTTAAAATGAGCTATCTTTTCTCTGGTTTTACTGCTATTTTTATTCTCATGTATTCCATTCAAGTATTGCCAGTATCTGTCAGTGTGAACAAAGTGGAAGGCCAGGAATGAAAGCTGAAGAAATCTAGTTAAGAGTTTGAATTCCTTTGTGATAAGCATTCTGTAGGCCAAGTGTGTGTGCTAGTTTGAGCCTAGCTGGGATATTTTAGTGAGAGGAATTAGAGGATAGGCTGTGAAAAGGAAACAATGGTGATGTCTGCTGCACTCATAGGCTTGCTGAGATGTATAAAAACAAGAACACAAACATAGATCACACAGTTGCTCTCTCTGGCTCTGGCTGCATGCACTTCTCCCTCTCACTTGCTGCCTAAGTAATCCATCTGCTTCCTAACCCCCCTGGCCAATTCTCCACTCACTTTGAACATAAGGCAAAGTCTAGGATAAGGTAGAGGGGTGGAGAGGCGGTGGAAGGATGTTTGGGTGCAATTCCTGGGGAATATGGATTCAGGGAGGACTGTTGTGGTTATGTATTACTTTTTAACTTGTATATTTCTGTCTAAAGCTGTATAGATTGTAAATATCTGCTTGTATCTTGTGCTCAGCTGTAAATAGAAAGCTTTGTTCTAATTTCCAGCTCGGCTGAGTCTAGTCTGGGTGATTTCCACAAGTTGGGGGAGGGGGGGGCCAGGTAACACCCAAACCATCCCAGCATATTGTGAAAGCATGGACAGGTTTTCATTCTGTTATCCCATCTCCCAGGGATGGGGGAAATCTGCTTCATGTTTATTCCAGTTGCTCAGAAATCAGATTCTAGGTGCAGTGGCCAGGTAAAGGCATCCCAGCTAAAGCATCAGCCCTGAATGTTGGCAAACACTTCACATGTCTGTTGCAATTCTGAAATATTCTTGATTTTTTTTTGTTCTTTTTTTTTTTTCTTCCTTTCCTTTTCCCTCCCTCTTCATCTCAGCTTTTATTTGACCAGTATCTATGACCATTCAATATTTGAAGCCTTCAGTAAAGTGGTACAGAAGCTCATTCCACAATTGCCAACGCTGGAAAATCTACTAAATATCTTTATATCAGTAAGTGTTAATGTAACAGAACTTGATGTGAAATGCATGGCACAGTGAAACAATTCCTTCTGCTAAGGAGAGAGGTAGATCTGCCCTTGGGAGATTCATAGGGCACTTGTGTTGGCATACTCTGCTGGCCTGGTTGGCTGCATTAGAAGCTCTCTACTGCAGCTATGCTTTGCATGGGTTTCCCTAAATAGTGACAAAGCAAAGTCTGCCTGGTTATGACTGTTGAGACAGAAGGTTTCTGCCAGCACAATATACTGATTAGTCTACTAAGTCACTTAATAGCCTAATGGAGCTTCACTGGCAAGAGACTTTTTTCTTACTATTAACTTGGCCTTGAGCTAAACTGTTTTATGTGGCCTGTGGGATTTTACTCTTAGTCTTTTGGTGTTCACATTTCTTGTAGAATTTGTGACGTGGACATTTGCTGCTGTGTGCTCCAAATCACCCAAGAGGCCAGGCTGAAGTAGCCTGTCTCGTTTAACCTATGTCTGTGAGGCTGTTGCAGGCACGTGGCAAATATGAGGAAAAAACCCATCTGTGATTGAGAAGAGCTGTGTGGGTTGTACATGTTGCCCTATGCTACTTATGCTTGTTTGTTGTGTTGGTAGAGGACTGTTTGTAATAACCTGGCCCCTTGGATAAAGGGCACACGAATGCTAACTCTGCTCAGTGCCATGAGGATATGGAGCATGGCCCTGATGCCAGAAGGATTGTCTGGATGTCCCAGGACACTGCCTTGAGTGGTCAGACTGCGATAAAGAGAACTTGTGATGCAAAAATGGAAATGAAGCTCTGCCAGAAATCTGTAGTGTGTATCTGGTGACTTAGCAGTGGAAGGCTTCTGAAGTCAGCATGACCACATGCACTTAGCCAAAGGGCTGAGTTACAAGTGGGATGGAGCAGTTGGCTTGCTGCTTTTCCATACCTACAACTGCCATTATGTGATACTCTTCAAGGAGTCCTGAGTTCAGAAGCTGACTTCTATCCTCTCTGCATGTTTTGCTGCATGGCAGCTGTCTCAGACAGAAAGTGAACTACCAAGGCAGCACAAACATAGAACTTGAGTGTCAACAGGCTGCTATAAAGTAACTCATCTTTGAGCCTGACCCATTGGATGAATGTGAATGTGTGCCTCTTCTGGAGTTAACAGGAGGAGCACAGAAGAGGAAAACTGCTGAATATGGCTTGAATATCATTGTTGAATTGGTTGAATATGTTCAACCAATATATATTGTTGAATTGTTGAATATGGTTGAATATCAATGTCCAATATAACTTTAATTATGGTCTGGTAAATAATAAATGAAAAAGAATGCTAACCAAATCCCCAACTTTTGCCAGCCAGAAGCTGATGTTGTGATATATACGATAGCAACAAGGGTATTGTCTATATGTTCTAAGTCTTGATTCTGACTTAAGTCTCTAAATTAGTTAATGTTTAAACATTTTCCTGCTATTAAGAATGTGAAAGTGTGTGAATTCTACTTTAAAAAAGTGCAGATTAAAAAAATTCATCCAAATTCTTTCTCTTTCTGAAGAATTCAGGCATTGAAAAAGCTTTTCTCTTCGACGTAGTCAGCAAAATCTACATCGCAACAGACAGTTCCCCTGTGGACATGCAATCATATGAGTTGTGCTGTGACATGATTGATGTAGTGATAGATGTTTCCTGTATATATGGGTAAGTGATGAATACTCTCAGGTTAAAAAGTGCTTTAAAAGCTGTACCATGCTGGCTTTGTTCATCCAGCAGGATGCTACTGATTGGTCATTAGAGCTCATTGGTTTCTAACTGGAACAAAGCCAATGGATTTGGCAGCTGGATCAAGAGCATTTGTACTCAGTTTTGTTTCCTTCCACTCACAGCCTTAGACTGCCATCTGACACTGACCAAAGTCAAGTGTTTTATATGAGATCACAGGCTCACAGGATGTTAGGGGTTGGAAGAGACCCAAGGAGATCGAGTCTGACCTCCCTGCCAGAGCAGGACCAGACAATCCAGCACAGATCACAGAGGAACACATCCAGACAGGCCTTGAAAGTCTCCAGAGAAGGAGACTCCACAACCTCTCTGGGGAGCCTGTTCCAGAGCTCCGTGACCCTTCCATTCAAGAAGTTCCTCCTTGTGTTGAGCTGGAACCTCTTTTGCTGCAACTTACACCCATTGCTCCTTGTCCTATCCTGGGGAGCAAGTGAGCAGAGCCTGTCCCTCCCCTCCTGGCCAGCCCTCAGATATTTATCAACATTTATCAAATCCCCTCTAAGTCTTCTCCAGACTAAGCAGCCCCAGGTCCCTCAGCCTCTCCTCATAAGCCATGCCCTCCAGTCCCTTCATCATCCTCGTAGCCCTAAATATGAATGCTGCTGTGATTTGTTGGGTATGGTGGGTGGAGGTATGTTAATATCTGCAAGTAGCTGGGGTTGATAGCATGCCATAGCTCCTGAGGTGTAGCTTGCAGTTGCATTGCTTTGAATCTGGACAGGGCAGCTTTTGCAAGGCCACCTCAGCTCTTGCCAACTTTCTCTAAAGGGTGCAGGTAGTGCTTGTATCTCACAATTTACAGCTGAATTATGCTCCACTCTGGATTTCTGAAGTGGCTCTGGAGAAGCAGTAAATTATTTTGGAAGTGTGGTTTAGAACTGCACTGGAAAATAAAGTGCTGCCAAGAAATACCACAGTGCTTAACGATTCGTCTCCTGATAGGATAGGTCAGTCCAGAGCTGTTTGACTGTTTGCTTTGGGTTTGGTTTATTTTTTCAGGAGTGAGTAATTAGGATTAGCTTGTGACACATCTTGTGCTTCAAGGGCAATGAAGCTGGTGAGGGGCCTGGAACACAGACCTCTGAGGAGAGGCTGAGGGAGCTGGGGGTGTGCAGCCTGCAGAAGAGGAGGCTCAGGGCAGACCTCATTGCTGTCTACAGCTACCTGAAGGGAAGGCCAGGTAGGGGTTGGGCTTTTCTGCCAGGCAAGCAGCAACAGAACAAGGGAACACAGTCTCAAGTTGTGCCAGGGGAGGTCTAGGCTGGATGTTAGGAGGAAGTTGTTGGCAGAGAGAGTGATTGGCATTGCAATGGGCTGCCCAGGGAGGTGGTGGAGTCACTGTCCTTGGAGGTGTTGAAGCCAAGCCTGGCTGGGGCACTTAGTGCCATGGTCTGGTTGGTTGGACAGGGCTGGGTGCTAGGTTGGACTGGATGAGCTTGGAGGTCTCTTCTGACCTGGTTGATTCTATATGAGTCTATGAACTTGCAGGTAGAAATCAGAATCCTGTCCTGTTCTTGTAAATTCAGACTGGTTTAGCTTAAGAGCAAAATTGGTCTTGCTCCTTCTTGTACTCCCCACCCCCTCAGCCTCACTAAGGAAGCCTTTGTGTTAATTTTACCCAAAGTCATTTCACTAAGTTGTCACTCCATTGGTGCTTCTACACAAAAGTCCTGCATTAGAGTCTTCAAACCCATCACTTGGTACCTTACTGTAAACTCAGATACCTCACTGTAAACTCAGTGAGGCAGTGACTCTTTAATTTGAAGGTAGACTTTTGCTGTGACTCATGTGCTGTACTACCTCCATTATCTGTTAGCCAAAACCACTACTGACAGTCACAGCTCTTAGTTGATACCAGAAGGGTGCATGCTGATAGCTTGCTCTTACCTCCTCATCTGAGTTTCTAGGTAGTAGCTAGTGAAGGCCTCTACTTGTTGAGGTCTGCCTTTCTTGAGGAACGTCAGGTGTGGTAATGATTTTACAATAGTATTAAGACCTGCATCACAAATTCTTCACTTGCTTAGCATTTGGCTTGAGCAGTGCTCTTCTAACTGTAGTTAACAAGAGAGCCAATGGCATCCTGGCCTGCATCAGGAATGGTGTGGTCAGCAGGAGCAGGGAGGTCATTCTGCCCCTGTACTCTGCGCTGGTTAGACTGCACCTTGAGTACTGTGTCCAGTTCTGGGCCCCCCAGTTTAAGAGGGACATTGAGATGCTTGAGCGTGTCCAGAGAAGGGCGACGAGGCTGGGGAGAGGCCTGGAGCACAGCCCTATGAGGAGAGGCTGAGGGAGCTGGGATTGTTTAGCCTGGAGAAGAGGAGGCTCAGGGGTGACCTTATTGCTGTCTACAACTACTTGAAGGGTGGTTGTGGCCAGGAGGAGGTTGCTCTCTTCTCTCAGGTGGCCAGCACCAGAACGAGAGGACACAGCCTCAGGCTGCGCCAGGGGAAGTTTAGGCTTGAGGTGAGGAGAAAGTTCTTCACTGAGAGAGTCATTGGCTACTGGAATGGGCTGCCCAGGGAGGTGGTGGAGTCGCCATCCCTGGGGCTGTTCAAGGCAAGGTTGGACGTGGCACTTGGTGCCATGGTCTAGCCTTGAGCTCTGTGGTAAGGGGTTGGACTTGATGATCTGTGAGGTCTCTTCCAACCTTGGTGATACTGTGAGACTGTGAGACTGTAACAGGTATTTGTCTTGAAGCTACACATGTCAACTAGGTTATATCTTTGTTTACTTCCTTCTTCCCTAGGTTAAAGGAAGATGGCACTGGAAGTGCTTATGATAAAGAGTCAATGGCCATAATCAAGCTCAATAACACAACAGTCCTGTACTTAAAGGAGGTTACAAAGTTTCTGGCATTAGTTTGCATTCTTAGGGAAGAGAGTTTTGAGCGCAAAGGTAAGAACTTCCCCCACTGAATGACTTTTATCTCCTGGGTTTTGTCAGCCATAAAATATTAATAGGCCTTTACAAGTCACTTTGACTTTGGGCTAGCTAAATTTGTATCATTACTTCTGGGAGGAATTTTCTCCTTTCCTAGAGATTGGTGTATTTTTGTACTTGTGAATCATCACTTTAATCCCTCTCTTCCTGCTGAAATGACTTGTGTGGCTAATGTGGCCTGTGTCACTACCATCTGTTGTAGTGAAGTGAGTAGAATGGAGTAGGGCTCATTATGTTCTGCTTGACAGCTGCTGTGTTGTGCACAGACATATTCTCTATTGGGTGTTGCACAAATGTCATTTTTTAGTGCACGACCAAAAAAATCAACAGTGGTAGGTTACTGAATTAAGTGTTTAATATGTTGCAGGTCTAACCAACAGTGTAGTTGCTTGGACCTGTAGGATGTGATGTTGTGAATGGTGTTCTATGTGTTACAGGTAGAAATGACAGCACAGGCCCTAATTTTAAAGTATATGAGTTAAATGGTACCAGTACTTACCTTGGCATTTAAAAAAGAGAAGCAGGTGTTCTTTGAATAACTGTACTGCAATTTATCTCACCTCAGATAGATGTCAATGGCATAAAGTGCAAGCTGCCATTGAAGTGATGGCTGTGCTGTACCGTGTGGTTTTGGATGTCAGAGTCTTGTGCTGCCTGCTCACCTGCTGTTTAACTGTGAATATACAACAGGTGTTCCAAAGGAGTGAACTTCTTTTTTCCCTGAATACTGACACAGTCTAAATACTGGCAGCAGTAAAACTTAGATCATAGAATGGTTCCAAGCAGCTCTGGGTGCTCTGGTGTCAACCATTCCCTGGGCTGCTGCCCAGGCATCCAAAAAGCAGCTCTGGGTGTTTTGGTGTCAACCATTCACAGGCTCACAGGATGTGAGGGCTTGGAAGGGACTCAAAGAGATCATTGAGTCCAACTCCCCTTGCCAGAGCACAACCATACAATCTAGCTCAGGTCACACAGGAACATATCCAGACAGGCCTTGAAAAGCTCCAAAGAAGGAGACTCCACTGCCTCTCTGGGGAGTCTGTGCCAGTGCTCTGGGGCCCTTACAATCAAGAAGGTCCCCCTCGTGTTGAGCTGGAACCTCCTGTGCTGCAGCTTCCATCCATTGCTCCTGTCCTATTGCAGGGAGCAAGTGAGCAGAGCCTGTCCCCTCCCCCCAACCCCAGCCCTCAGATAGTTATAAACATAATCCCCTCTCAGTGTTCTCTTATCTGGACTAAACAGCCCCAGGTCCCTCAGCCTCTCTCTCATTCCCTGTGCTGCTGCCCAGGCACCCAACAAGCAGCTGAGTGCTCTGGTGCCCACCATTGCCTGTGCAGCTGCCCATGCACCCAACAAACAGTTCTGGATACTCTGGTGCTCTCATTCCCCGTGCTGCTGCCCAGGAACCCAACAAGCAGCTCTTGGTGCACTGGTGCCCCTCATTCCCCGTGCTGTTGCCCAGGAACTCAACAAATAGCTCTCGATGCTCTGGTGCCTATAATTTGTCCTGGCCTTAGCATCTGGGACATGTGCCATGCTTGTGAGATACCCATCCAGAGGGATAACTGAGAAGGAAAACTCTTCCCAACCGAGTGCTGGGCTGCATCAAGAGAAGTGTGGCCAGCAGGGCAAGGGAGGTGATTCTGCCCCTTTACTCTGCTCTCGTCAGACCCCACCTGGAGTACTGTGTGCAGTTCTGGAGCCCCCAATACAAGAAGGACATGGAACTGCTGGAGCGGGTCCAAAGGAGAGCCACGAAGATGATCAGAGGGCTGGAGCACCTCTGCTATGAGGACAGGCTGAGAGAGTTGGGGCTCTTCAGCCTGGAGAGGAGAAGGCTTCGAGGAGACCTTATAGTGGCCTTCCAGTATTTGAAGGGAGCCTACAGGAAAGCTGGGGAGGGACTATTTACACGGTCTAGTAATGTTAGGACGAGGGGGAATGGGTTTAAGCTGGAAGAGGGGAGATTTAGACTGGATGTTAGGAGGAAGTTCTTTACAGTGAGGGTGGTAAGGCACTGGAATGGGTTGCCCAGGGAGGTTGTGGATGCTTCCTCCCTGGAGGTGTTTAAGGTCAGGCTGGATGAGGCCTTGGGCGAGCTGCTCTAGTGGGAGGTGTCCCTGCCTGTGGCAGGGGGTTGGAGCTGGATGATCCTTGAGGTCCCTTCCAACCTAAACCATTCTATGATTCTATGATTCTATGATTCCTAACCAACCTTTCATTCTAGAGATCCAACCTCATCCTCTCCACCCCATCACCTGAGCAAGGTAGATCCCAACCTTTCTGCCTCCAAATCCATACTAAGGCAGCATGATAGCTGCTGGTTCAATGAAACATTTTATGTTGCTTTTCTGAAGCTCTGTTGATGACACAAACATGCCAAGCTGAGCAGAGTCTTTTTTTCCCCCCTTCTCTTCCTTCTTGACAGGTCTGATAGACTACAATTTTCATTGCTTCCGCAAAGCCATTCATGAAGTCTTTGAAGTAGGAGTTGCCTCTCACAGAATCTGCAACCATCAATCAAGCGCCTCAAATATGAAAGCAGTGACTCACAATGGCACGCCTAGGAACGCAGTCTAGAGGAGAATTAAAGACCTTGGATGGACTTGTCAGCTCTTCACTCCAAAGTTTTGTGGGAGGAGGGAAACAGGAGTCTGAAAGCCTGAAGTGTGTTTCACAGCAGAAGAAAAGTAGAGCTAACTGCGAAGCAGCAGCTTTGTAACTTGTGTTGGACAACTGAAACTACTGTAAAAAAAAATACAAACCAAAAGAGCTTGAGGCCAGTGGAGTTAGAAACCACCAAGGTTTGGAACCAGCTTTGTTGCAAGTGCAGTGGTTTTTCAGTTTGGAGCCCTGTTTGTAAAGTCTGTCTCTGACTGATTTGCCTGGTCAAAACCTAAAAGGTGAAACACTGAATAATCACTTGCTCAATGTTTGTTTGTTTGTTTAATTAATCTGTATAATAATATCCACTTCTGCTTTAAGTTTTACCCTTTTGTCATTAAGGAAAACAACAACAGCAAAAGAAGTAATGTTACTCCTTAGCTTGTGAAACTCAGGCTTTTTGTTTTGTGAGGCTGAGCTCACAAATCATTCCAGAAGGCAGTTCTTGCTCTCGCCGGTGTGATGAATTCTGTCCTTGTTAAGTGGGTGCAAGGTAGAGCTCTGTTCTACTGATTTCTCTGTTTGGAGAGCTGACCTGGAGTGTCACTTTAGGAGATGGAGGTACTTTGCTTTCAGGCCACACTTCTTGGTATGCCCCCTTCGAGCGAAAGGAAGTAATAAAACCAGAAATAAACTGCTTTCTTTTGCAAAAAAAAACCCCATGGGTGTCCTGGAACTGTGATTAATCCAATTCCCAAAACAACTGCATGGCTAACTAAACTGGAATGTCTGCCATCTGTTGGAATGAAGCAACCACTTTCAGCTATTCCCAAGCGAAGAAATAGCAGTTACTGACTTTTGATAGTGGATCTCTCCGTGTGCTCTGGCAATCGTCATGGCAATTCCTAGGAAAACATCTGAGGGTGTTACCATTGCACAGCAGTTAAGTGTCAGAAGGTCCTGGTAATTCTGGATGTTGAAAGGGTGTTGATTCTGTACTGTGGCAAACACCTTCCTGTTTGTCTCCGTGCACTCTGAAGAGAGAAGTGTCTTTTCTGGTGTTGTGAATGCTGCCTTTCATACTATGGGAAGTATATGTCTGTTGTTTTAATCTAATTTATTGATATTATTATTACTGCAGATGTCACACTGTACATTGGCCTTGCTATGCATTAAGCTCAGCTACTGGCCTGTAAAGATCTTGCCTCTTTTTACCTGTCCCTGTGTGTGTATAGGTGTTGCAAAGCCACTGGACCAACTAACTATACAAGTGCCACTATAAAAGTTTCTGCAAGATGAACTATAAGAGATTCTCTGCAACTGATGTATGTTTGTGGTCAGAAATAACCATGGGATTGCTTCTGTGCTTGTAGAGTCCATTTTTGTTGACCTATGTAAAAATGAATATCCACTCATTAACGTTAGGATGTACACCTGTGCTGCGTGAATGTCTTCTCCTTTTTGCTTTAAAGATGTTGTACGATACTAAAACGCATAAAGGATCTGCTCCAAAAGTTAAACCACGGTCAGATGGAGACCTGGGAATTCAAGCGTTCTAGTTCAGTTCTCCTACTAGCAGTTGTAGTTCTGAACCTTTTTAAGGAGGTGCTGTAGGCATGTAAAGTTGTGTGTTGTTAGCTTGCAGGCTCTATCACGGTGGTGTAGTACTCCAGCTGAGAGGAGAAGTAATGGGCGAGATGACAGAAAGGAATAAACCATTCCCATTTGTGCGCTGAGTTTTCCATGCTCTCAGTTCAAGTGTATGTTCCTCTCCGTCTTTACTTTCTACATGATTTTGTGCTAATAAATTGAAAAAGGGTTGAAGTGTGAGACTCTGGTTTCTGTTGGAGGGTGAGGCACTACAGCAAAAGGCTTCTATGCTAAAGCAAACTTTTAAAAGCTATGTTACCTTCAGAGTAGTTTTTAAGAAGAGTTAAGTGCCACCTTCCCACATGCGGCTTTTGGGTTCTGAGATCTTAGTGCTGCCGGGGAGGGAGGGGGAAGGATAGGAATTATGCTTGATTTTTCTCCCTTGCTCTGGGTCCTGTCTCTCCTTTCTGTGCTGACCTGCTGCAGAGAGAGCTCCTCTTGGAGATAAACAACTGAAATTGTAAAGGAGATTGTAGAACCATACAATGGTTTGGGTTGGAAGGGACCTCCAAAGGTCATCCAGTCCAACCCTCTCTGCAGTCAGCAGGGACATCTTCCACTGGATCAGGTTGCCCAGAGTCCTGTCAAGGCTCACCTTGAATATCATAGAATGGTTTGGGTTGGAAGGGATCCTTGAGGATCATCTAGTATACCTCCAGAGATGGGGCCTTAACCACTTCCCTGGGCAACCTGTTGTGATCCACCACCCTCATAGAAAAGAACTTGTTCCTAACATCCAGTCTAAATCTGCTCTGCTCTACTTTGAAGCCATTGCCCCTTGTCCTGTCACTGCAGGCCTTTGCAAACAGTCTCTCTCCATTCTTGTATCCCCCTTCAGGTATTGGAAGGCTACTATTAGGTCTCCCCCGAGCCTTCTCCACGCTGAACAACCCCAACTCTCTCAGCCAGTCCTCATAGCAGAGGTGCTCCAAACACCTGATGATTTTTGTGGCCCTATCATCAACTGCTGCTTCACCTTTCCACTTCTTTTCTTCTCTGAGCTTGTAGTGGTACAGGTGCTCTGCACTCTTTGCAAACAAGATGTGTGCTTATAAGAAGAAGAAAGGTGCAGAGAGGGCAGGCAGTGGGAGGAAAGGTAACTGCCTGCAGGGAAAAGGAATAAAAGAGGTTTTTCTGTTGAAGACCAATTCAAGGTACTTTTCAAAGCTCCAGGTTGTCTGGTACCAGATGGTTGCCAGTCAGTGCTTGGGTTTCCAGTTGGCAATCACACCTGCTGTAGCACAAGGAAGGAAGGGAGGGAGGGAAGGTCAAGCCTGGGAAGAGGGGACAGAGCAATAAAGGATGATATCTGTCTGCTCTTCTCAAGACTCCTGGCTGCCTATCTTTTAGCTGGAAAAGTGAGGTCCTCTCTGAAAGTGACTCACGTGACTGAACCATGTAGTAACTAACGGGCAGCAGCTGTGAGCCTGGGGCTACACAGGCTGTACTGTGCAGTAAGAGAAGTCTGGCAGCCTGTGGCCTTGAAGGCACCAATGGTGGATGCTGGCAGAGCCTCTGGAGCAGGGCCAGGCCTGTGCCAGCCTAATGCATCCTAAAGATGGGGCCAGAGGTTGCCTTCTCCCTCTGGTGACTGCCCCAGGCAGCACCCAGAGGTGTAAGGCAGCTGCTGCCCTGCTTCTGGAGGGAGCTGTGACCTTCACAATCAGGCCCAAACCTCTTTTTGCTATTCTGAGCTCGCGTTCCTCAGCCTCACGTTTCAAAAGCTCCAAACCTGGCCTTCAGTACATGAGGTCCCATGAGTCACTGCTTGTTGTGGAACAGAAAGATTCTCACAAACTGCAGAGTAAGATTTATTGAGTATGGAATCCAACGAGGGCAAAGGTAGAATCTAGCATCTGGGAAAGCTACCAGTATAGGTTGGGGCTGATCCGTTGGAGAGCAGCTCTGGAGAAAAGGACCTGGGGGTCCTGGTGGGCAGAAGGATGATCGAGAGCCAGCAACGTGCCCTTGTGGCCAAGAAGGCAGATGGCATCCTGAGGTGGATTAGAAGGGGGTTGCTTAGTAGGTCGAGAGGTTCTCCTCTCCCTTTACTCTGCCCTGGTGCAGCCACATCTGGAATGTTGTGTCCAGTTCTGGGCTCCTCGGTTCAAGAAGGACCTCAGGGAACTGCTTCAAAGAGTCCAGTGCAGAGCCACAGAGATGCTGAAGGGAGTGGAACATCTCCTTTACCGGGACAGGCTGAGGGAGCTGGGGCTCTAAGGCTTGGAGGAGCCTGGAGGGGTGACCTCACGTTGATAAAGACTTGAAGGGCAGTGTCAGGCGGACAGAGCCAGGCTCTGCTCAGGGATGCCCAATGGTAGGACAAGGGGCAACAGGTGCAAGCTGGAGCAGAAGAGGTTCCACATGAACATGAGGAAAAACCTTTTCACGGTGAGGGTGACAGAGCCCTGGTGCAGGCTGCCCAGAATGGCGGTGGAGCCTCCTCTGGAGACATTCAAAACCCACCTGGGTGCGTTCGTGTGTGACCCGCCCTAGGCGATCCTGCTCTGGCGGGGGGGGGTGGGGCTGGATGATCTTTCGAGGTCCCTTCCCAGCCCTGACACTCGTTGACTGTGCCGTTTCCGAGCCTCCTCTTCGGTTTGGTTGTGCGCGTTAAACATAGCCGAGAAACGGAGGTAAGGTCGTGAGAGGGGCCGTAGGCTGCTACGCGGGCGCAGGAGTGCGAACGCTCCGCCGAGTCACACCTCATGAATATGCACTAAGTAGGAGGGATAAGTGGTTAGGTAGGTGTGACTGCGCCAGCTCCGCTATAAGGGCCCGCCAAAACGGCGCCTCGGGGCCCTCCTTCCGCTTTTGGCAGCAGTCCCCTGAGCGGGGCCTATTTATCGCCAAACACAGGGAATCGCCTCCTCTTCTCTAGAAGTTTCCCGATTCCGTGTCAGGGCCACGAACTAGTCCCGTCGAGAGCTAACCTTGCGCCGCTCCTCACCCGCGGGAAGCTCACCGCCGCGATCGCCGTGCGCGGGGTCGCTGGGCGCCGGCGCTCGGCCTGCAGCGCATCGCTGTGCGCTGAGCTGCCCACGGCTGCGAAGGCTCCGGCCGGCCGCCGCGGCACGGGGAGCCACAGGCTTGGGGGAGCCGCGGTCAGTGCCGCCGGGCACCTCCGTCTGCTCTCGTTTACGGAAGGTTGCTTGTGCGCTTTCGCTCGGAGGAGTAGCGGCGAGTTAGGTTCGAGTACGTACTCGCAGCAGAGGGCACTCTTGTACCGCGTCTGAGAGGTTTTGCGGTGTTTCCCAAAGCCATCCTCACTTTGTGGCACCAACTGAAGTCTTGGGACAAGCCTAAGTCCATTCGCTGCTGCACTGCAGAACAGGCTCAGAATTGTTTCTAATTTTCCCTTGCAGACTGAGTTAACATTCAGAAGGGAGCAGCTGGGAAAAGCTACCTTCTCCAAGCTTGCCTGTCTTGTCAAGTGCTGCTGCTGTAGCCCAGGTAAAGCGTTTCATTTGCTTTATGTTTCTGTTGACTCCTGCTGCTGTGCTTATGGCCACCTTTCCTTTCCTTCTGCCACTGTGTTTCGCCTTTACAGCACTGGTTTCCACCCTTAGAGTTGGAAATAGGCAGCAGGAGAGAAACATCCTTTAAAAAAGAGTTCTAGAGGTGTTTCTCAGTGCTGGTGTGGTTGTGGGGACAGCTTACACTTGGTAAAATTTCCTTATAAGTAGGAGTTAAAGGGGCTTGGCCTTCTCGTAGTTTGTTCAAGCCAGGAGGAAAGGGAGCTGGGGGTGCTGGGAGAGAGGAGCTGAAGATGAGCCAGCAGTGCCCAGGTGGGCAGCAGAGCCAATGGCATCCTGACCTGGCTCAGGAACAGTGTGGGCAGCAGGACAAGGGAGGTTCTTCTCCCCCTGTACTCAGCACTGGTTAGGTCACACCTTGAGTGTTGTGTCCAGTTCTGGGCTCCTGAATTCAAGAGAGATGTTGAGGTGTTGGAAGGTGTCCAGTGAAGGGCAGCAAGGCTGTGGAGGGGCCTGGAGCACAGCCCTGTGAGGAGAGGCTGAGGGAGCTGGGGGTGTGCAGCCTGCAGAATAGGAGGCTCAGGGCAGAGCTCATTGCTGTCTGCAGCTCCCTGCAGGGAGGCTGTAGCCAGGTGGGGTTGGGCTCTGCTGCCAGGCAGCCAGCACCAGAGCAAGGGGACACAGCCTCAAGTTGTGCCAGGGGAGGTCTAGACTGGATGTTAGGAAGAAGTTGTTGGCAGAGAGAGTGATTGGCATTGGAATGGGCTGCCCAGGGAGGTGGTGGAGTTGCCATCCCTGGAGGTGTTCAAGAAAAGACTGGACGAGACAGTTATTGCCGTGGTCTGGTTGATTGGGCTGGGTGCTAGGTTGGGCTGGATGACCTTGGAGGTCTCTTCCAATCTGGTTGATTCTATGATTCTAAGTGTTAGGACCTGCCATTAGCTGAGTTAAAAAATCTGCCTTTATGGTTCCTGAGCGAGTTTAACTTCTTCCTATTAAAAGTGAATAATAACATCTGAAGCTTTCATCGTAATGGGGTTAGGAGGAGCTGTTTTGCTTTTTATAGCTGTACAAATGGTTGAAAATCCACTTGAAGCTTCTGCAAACCTGGAGAAGAGGTCACCATTAGAAGATAAGTGTAAAGAATCCTTTAAAGGGAACTCTTGGATTTAATTAAAGGACTGTTTCTTGCTGGTGTCAGTCAATGGGCCTTCTGCACTTCATGTCAGACAAGAAGCAGGGGAAAAAGTGTGAAATGTCTCCACTTCATGCAGAAGTCTAGGGGATGAAGCACTTCAGTGTAAATAGTTTTCTGTAGACTCTTTCCTAAATTGGTGTAGTAGAATCAAATGTTCCTCCACAGCCTGCATATCCCCTAGTTTCACCAACAACTGTGTCCAGTTCTGGGCTCCTCAGTTCAACAGAAATGTTGAGGTACTGAAACGTGTCCAGAGAAGGGCAGCAAGGCTGGGGAGGGGCCTGGAGCACAGCCCTGTGAGGAGAGGCTGAGGGAGCTGGGGGTGTGCAGCCTGCAGAAGAGGAGGCTCAGGGCAGAGCTCATTGCTGTCTGCAGCTCCCTGNACTGGATGATCTTGGAGGTCCCTTCCAACCTGGCCGATTCTATGATTCTTTGCCTTTACCTCTAGATGGCTGTCTTGTTCTCTTTTTAAAGGACCTCTTGCACAGCCTGGTAGAGTTGTAAGGGGGGGAGTTTGTTCAAATACTCAGTTTCAAGTGTTTGCATATTTGCATTTATGAGCAAAAGTGTTGGTATGTGACCATATCATTGAAAACCTGCTGTGAACAACGGTGAGCTGATCCATCTTTTGCTACTGGGCAGGGGGAGAATAAGTACCAACTTGTTCCAGAGAACTGCAAATATTTCCTAATACATTTTTCATTATAGCAAAATCCTGCTAATTTATCCTGGGAGTAAGAATTCTCTCCTCATTCTAACAGGCACAGCTGAAGGAATGGCCTCAAGCTGCTACTGGGTAGGTTTAGACTAGATATTAGGAAAAAGAATTTTCCCAGCAAGAGTGGTCAAGCATTGGAATGTGCTGCCCAGGGAGGTGGTGGAGTCACCCACTCTGCATGTGTTTAGTAGCCGTTTGGATGTGGTGCTTGGGGATATGGTTTAGGGTGCACCTTGTAGAGCAGGGACATGGGTTGGGCTTGGTGATCCTGAGGGGCTTTGCCAACCTGAATGTTTCTGTGATTCCGTGGCAGTGTTTTTCCATCTACTTAACTCTACAGGAATTTTGCTTAATTCATTTCTCTTAAAACTTCTTCAAGTGTTTAGACTATAGGCAGAAGTGTGATGGTAAGTACAGGAAATCTACTGAGGGGATGTTTGTTCTTGCAGTATTTTGGATGCATTCCAACACAGGCATATGAGAAGTTGGCTATTTTGAGGGGGTGAGGGTGTGTGTTAATGGGGTTGTTTTCTGATTTGTTTGGGTTTGTTTGTCTTGATTTGTATTTGTTTGGGTTTTTTTTCCTTCTTCCCCAAAAGACTTCTGTCTTCATCTTACAAATTTGTATTGAGATGAACTAAATCTTCAGAAGAAACATTCCTTGCCAAATTTAATTCCAATGGGGGCTTAACTTTCCTTACTGAACCACCCTGGTAATGTTCCTGTATTCTTCCCAAGTGGCCATCCCTTTTTTTTCCACATGCTGTAGACCTCATTCTTCCATATGAGTTTTTGCAGAAGCTCTCCTTGTTCATCTCTGCAGATCTTCCTCCTCCTTTGTTTGACTTCTAACTAATACAAATAAGTTTTCATACTTGTAGGAATGCACCCATCTTGAGCTTGGAGTAAGTGGTACTTGAATATTAACCATCTCTCTTGGCCTTCCCCCCCCTTCTAGAGTTCTAACCCATGGGATTCCTCCATGGAGTTCTCTGAAAAAGTCAAAGTTAGCTCTCCTAAAGTCCAGGGTTGCATTACAAGGGCACCAAGGCTGGTGAGGGGGCTGGAGCACAGCCCTGTGAGGAGAGGCTGAGGGAGCTGGGGTTGTGCAGCCTGCAGAAGAGGAGGCTCAGGGCAGAGCTCATTGCTCTCTACAGCTACCTGAAAGGAGGCTACATACAGCCAGGTGGGGTTGGTTTCTTCTGCCAGGCATCCAGTGACAGAACAAGAGGACACAGGCTCAGACTGTGCCAGGGCAGGCTTAGGCTGGGTATTAGGAGGAAGTTCTTTGCAGAAAGAGTGATTGGCATTGGAATGGGCTGCCCAGGGAGGTGGTGGAGTTCTTGTCCCTGGAGGTGTTTCAGAGGAAGCTGGATGAGGCACTTAGTGCCCAGTTAATTAGAAGCGTTAGGTGAGGGGTAGGACTTGGTGATCTAGAGGTCTTTTCCAGTCTAGTTAATTCTGTGATTTATTCCTACTTAGTTCCATGCTCCCTCCTCGCATGATCCTGAACTCCATCATCTGAGCCAAGGCTGCCGCCAACCCTCGTATCTCCAGCTAGACTTTCTTCCTTCATTAGCACAAGGTCCAGCAGCACACTTCTTCTCATTGCTGTGCTCAAAAAAGCCTGTCTCATCTAGTAAGTTAATGCCTCTGAATGGGAGACGTTAAGATTCTTCTACTGTCAGGAAGAAAGACACCAGCTTCCTTAAGTGACAGGTAGCATGGTCTGATAGTAACTTCAGTTAGGAGGTGACTAGTTTAATCTGCCTCTCCTGCATGCACAGGTCATAATGGAAGAGATAAGCAGTTATGCTTACTCTGTGATTAAGTATGAATCGTGTTTGAAGATCATGATGTAAAGCACCCAGTGATCTTATCAGTCATTGCTAATAACTCCTGTGTTACACAGACTTCTTATGATAAAAAAAAGAGCAAAGTAATTGGTATCCATCAGATGCACTTGTGTTAAGATCACAATTTCCATGACAGTGCTGTGCTTTAATCGAGTCTGTCAACTCAGCTTAGCCTGTAATGGCTCACAGCACGTCGGTCTCAAAGAATACATGAATCTATTAGTGGAGAAGTTAGCTGTAATTTTGCATAGAATTGCACCACAGAACTCTCTCAGGGACAAAAAGTTAAACAGAGAGGGAATCCAATGCAATTTGGGCATACAGCTTTCTCAAGTGGCAGGGGAAGGATAAATCATAGAAGCCTGATCACAATTTCCATCTTTCCTTGCTGACCAGTCCAAACCTCTTCCTTAGGGGTGTTCAAGGCTAGGTTGGATGAGGGTTTGAGCAGCCAAGTCTACCTGGGAGGCAACCTAGCACATGGCAGAGAGGTTGGAGGAGGCAATCTCTAAGGTCCCTTCCACCCTCAGCCATTTTGTGATATTGCAATGAAATCACAGATAGTGAAGCCTGGTCACAATTTCCAGATTTCCTTGCTGACCAGTCCAACCCTCAGCTAGGGAACAGCAAAACAGGCAGGGAGCCTTTCAATAGAAGGAAGCATCTGAACACTGACTTGGTGTTTGAACATTCACTGTGTTCATGCACTTTGTTTTTTTTCCAACAGAAAATGAAACTAAAAAGAGCAAGAGAAGCAAGCTTCTTTCTTTTGTCCACAGTAAATTGTATTAAGACAGGAGTTAGCAGCTGGTGCCAGAAGCAGTCACAGTTCTTGGTGACAGTCTCAGAGAGATGTGAACACATCTGGACTCAGGATGCGAGTAGCAAGGAGTGCACCTAACAGCAGAACTCTATTGGGTCCCCATCCAAACTCTGGTTCTTCAACAGGAAAGCCAAACAGATATAGACCCCCAGATCCTGGAACTGTAATCCTTTTCCATGTGGTACTACCAAGTTCCTTGCACAGGAGAGAGAACTTTCTGGGGTGGCATATGCTGCTTTGTATTTGGAGCTCTCAATTTATGAGCCCTGGATAACAGAAGTGAAGTGCCAAAACCTGTGCAGAGCTTTTACAGAAGCAATAACAACAAGAGTATTTTCAAACCTTTTCCCTCCATTTATTCCCCACATTATTCTTTTCTTAGAATCATAGAATGGTTTAGGTTAGAAGGGACCTCAAGGGTCATCCAGTTCCAACCCTCTGCCGTAGGCAGGGAGCCCTCCCACTGGAACAGGTTACTCAGAGCCTCATCCAACCTGACCTTGAACACCTCCAAGGAGGGAGCATTCACAGCCTCCCTGGGCAACCTGTGCCAGTGTCTCACCACCCTTACTGTAAAGAATCCTTTCCTAATGTCTAGTTTGAATCTCCCCTTCTCCAGTTTGGAAAGGACATTACCCTTTGTCCTGTCATTTAAAAAAGTCTTGAGAGATGAAGGAAACCCCATCATGAGGATTACATTTCAATTTATTTCCCTTGAATGTGCATTTAAATATTTAAATATATTTCCAACAGAATCACTGAGGCTGGAAAAGACTTCTGAGGTCAAGTCCAGCCTCTAACCTAACACCACCACATCAGCTAAACAATGCCACCAAGTACCATATCCAGTCTTCTCTTAAAAACTTCCAGGGATGGTGACTCCACCATCTCCCTGGGCATTCCATTCCAGTGCCTAATCAGCCAAATAGATGGCCTGGTAACATCCTTCCAAAGCTTCAAAACTTGCCTTTGTTTTGATTTAATTTTTTCCCCAGAAATGCTGGGCTCATCAATTCAAGAGAGATTTTTAGATACTGGAGTGTGTCCAGAGAAAGGCAATGATGCTGGTGAGGGGCCTGGAGCACAGCCCTGTGAGGAGAGGCTGAGGGAGCTGGGGGTGTGCAGCCTGCAAAAGAGGAGGCTCAGGGCAGAGCTTGTTACTGTCTGCAGCTCCCTGCAGGGAGGCTGTAGCCAGGTGGGGTTGGGCTCTGCTGCCAGGCATCCAGCAACAGAGCAAGGGAACACAGCCTCAAGTTGTGCCAGGGGAGGTCTAGGCTGGATGTTAGGAGGAAGTTGTTGGCAGAGAGAGTGATTGGCATTGGAATGGGCTGCCCAGGGCGGTGGTGGAGTCGCCACCCCTGGAGGTGTTGAAGCCAAGCCTGGCTGGGGCACTTAGTGCCATGGTCTGGTTGATTGGCCAGGGCTGGGTGCTAGGTTGGACTGGATGTGCTTGGAGGTCTCTTCCAACCTGCTTGATTCTGTGATTCTATGATTTTCAGCTGACCTTTTCCCTCTGTTTCTTTATTCCAATACGCTTTAGATAACAAATAGAGAAGTCATAGTGCAAATATCAGTGTTGTAACATTGTCAGTGTAGGACAGGCACCCTTGGCCTTGACTTTTTCACAGCCTCTGTTTCAAGGCTTTTTCCACACACAGACATTTGTTTTTTTCCCTTTGATATTGTAGATTTGCACCCCAACACACTGGAAATTGATCCTCTGGATTAAATTCATCACACTTGCTCAGAATTTTGGAAGTTAAATGGAATTGTATTTAGTCCACTCTTGTAAATATGAAAGTATAAAAGGCAACAAACATGTACAATGTATAGTTACAGTTCAACCACAGCACAATACTCTCTGTTACAGTATTTCAGCTTTCTCTTCCCTCTGCACAGCCAGCACACTGCCTCTGCCTCCCTCTACCCCCCTGAATCTCACTAACCCAAACAAGATCAGTCAGGCAGCATGGAAGGACATAGGCAGAGCAGAGAAGCCAGAAGCAAGCAGGAGGCAGCCAGAGACAGAAACAAGCTTGTGCTGCAAAATGTAAGATATTCAGCAGTCCAATGGAAGGAGATAAACTTACCTTGCATTATTCCATGTCCACTCTCTAAAATTCTTTATCCTTTAGATTTTTCTCTGGCACACAAGGCATAGCCTTGACACTTTAACATTAGGCTTTCTGTCTTTCTGCATGCTCACTGCCATGTACTGAGTGTGAAGTAGCCTAAGTGAAAAAAGGGAAATGCTCTGGGTACAGGAGGAGCTACAGTTTTATGGTTTCTGTGACTGCAGCTCATATAGTTACACCTGAGCTATCTCTATATTAGCCCATTTGGATGCCACTAACCTGACAGCAGAGTGGAGTTGCAGTGTATGGGAGAGAAGTGGGGGGAAAAGAATATTCATGTGTATGGAACCTGCTAAGGTCCATCTGAACTAGGCAGTTAAAAGCTTAAGTAAGCTTGATTGATTTGAAGGTTGCTGTGTCCCAAGGAAAGGTGTGATTGAAACACCTGAGGATTCCAATCATGTAAAATTAGGGTGGATGGGAGCCTGTGCTCTCCGAGGCAGTGTTTCTGTAGCAGTGCTGTTCTCTGATTACACTCAAGTGCTGCTCTTTGGAGTCCGTTGATAACTTGAGCTTTTTGGTGATTTTAATTTTTATTCTTTGTCTTTCTTTTCTTATTTTTATGATTATTTATTTTATGATTATTCTTTATGATTATTCTTCTTCTGCTGACAGGGTCTGTGTGCAAGTAAATATCCAGATTCCAAGCTGTGCCCTCCTTTAATTTTTTTTGAATTGTTATTTTTTTTTCCTGCTTAGCTGCAAAAGTGCTGCAAGAGTTGCCATTATTGTAAGGCAGTTGAGTGATTTTTTTTGTCTTAACTCTTGTCTTGCTGCCAGGACACAGATTAACCGTGAACGTGGAGAGCAGAATATCAGAGACAGACACTGCATGTGAAGTGTCCACAGGTACAGTTCAGAGAAAAACATCTCTCCTGTTAGAAAGTAGAAGTTGGAGGTGAACTTGGAGAGCTTCACTGGCTTTGTTTTTATTTGTTGTCAATTAGTGGTGTACTTTGTATGATGATTGACTGTGATGGGTCAGAAGGTGTGTCCCCAGTGGGTCAGTTTGCAGTCAGCTGCTCAGCTGGGTGTGCAGGTTATTCTAATTTCTAAGCCTCTGCAGAAGCTACCTCGGGTAACTCTTGATAAAAGAGGAAAGGGTTACAGCAGTTTTAGGAAGTTCCTGCCTTTTACTCTCACTAGATTTATTTTTACTGTCTGATACTGTAATAATAAGGAATATAGAGATAAATATACATACCCCCCCAAAATTACCTTAGTATTACAAATGCATAAACCTTATTGCATACATAAACACCTTATTGCTGCATATACATAAACACATTATTATATATATTAAAACATTATTATTACATATACATAAGCACATTATTACATATGTTTTAAAAAACCTCATTACACATATAGGAAAAAAAAAGTTATTACACCTATAGAAAAAAAAACACCTTCATTATTATTACACCTGTGGGGAAAAAGCCCTTACTGTTATTACACCTATGGGGAAAAAAAACTTTATTACACCTATAGGAAAAGAGCCCTTACTATTATTACACCTATAGAAGGGAAAAAAGAGCCCTTACTATTATTACACCTATAGAAGGGAAAAAAGAGCCCTTACTATTATCACACCTATAGAAGGGCTTTGAAAAAGAGCCCTAACTATTAATTACACCTATAGAAGGGGAAAAAGAGCCCTTACTATTATTACACCTATAGATGGGGAAAAAGAGCCCTTACTATTAATTACACCTATAGAAGGGGAAAAAGAGCCCTTACTATTATTACACCTATAGAAGGGGAAAAAGAGCCCTTACTATTATCACACCTATAGAAGGGGAAAAAGAGCCCTTACTATTA